>JAWZYU010000030.1:48305571-48905571 GCA_038380435.1 Ryuthela nishihirai | reverse complement strand
GGAAAAATTATCTATACACTCCTTAAAAAGCGAAAAAAAAAAAGAAAATAAAACATGCAATGATGAAATCACATATGGAATTCTTATTTAAAGGAAGATAGGACATCAAAACTGATTTTCTCTTACTAACAGAAAAAAAAAATTGCAGGTACGCTATCTTCCACTAAAGTTAAAATGAATTGAGTAACTGATTTCGAATTTTTACTTTTTTATTTTTTAGGGAGCATAACAAAATTTTTTTAAAAACATTTTATTATTTAGAAAGAATTCCGATATTAGAGGTTAACAGCAATTTTAATTTGCAAATTCTAGAAATGTTAAAAAAAAAAGAGATTTTTCTGAAAACTATTTTCATACGTGGACTTAGTCCTTTTCACAAAAACTAATTTGACTGTTCAACTGTAAGAAGGCAAAATTAAAAATATGGCATATCTTTATTTCTGGTAACTTGTTCTTTTTTTTTAAATAACGCTTTTACTCTCTGAGGCAACGTGTGGAGAAGGTGCAAACAAAGCTTCTACCTGCTAACGTGTACATTTTAAATGTCTTTTCACTTTCTGATGGAAAGTAGGTGAAACTGCAAATTTAATTTATCTTCATTTCTGCTAGCTTGCGTTTTTAAGTATTTTTTTTTACTTTCTGATGCAAAATGTGAAAAAAGTGCAAAGTTTGTCTTTTCGGCTTTTTTGATTTTTTTTTACTTTTTGATGCGAAGAGTGGAATATGTATTCTTTTTCATACAAACTTTTAAATAAGCTTAAATAATGGTTGTAGATTGCAAAGATAAAAAAAAAACTGATACGCTCTCTGTGACTTTCAGGCTTCTAACGCCGTCCGTCGAATGTGACATTAAGCCATGAAACTGTGTGCAGGAAAGCCATACCTTGTATTAAAGAACACGCAGGATGGCCATGACGAGAGGCTTCCATCTGTCTCCTAACAACTGTCCAGCGAATTCCTTTCCCAAAACTCCGCCCTACCCACGGTCAGTAGGTGACACCGATAGGCTTGGAAAGGCAGCCGTCCGTCGGATGGGACGTTAAGCCGTGGCTCCGTGTGCGGGAGAGCCATCCCTGTGCACGTTAAAGAACACACTGGATGGCCTTGACGGGAAGCTACCATCTGTCTCCCAACAGCTGTTTGAGTTGGTCCCCTCCTCCAACCTTCTCTGAGCCTTCGGGGTCCTTGTGACCTGGCCATTTAGCCCATGGTGTGCAAAAAAGTGCCGCTCAGAGGTAAAACAACCCAACCTTTCCCAAACTTTCTCTGAGTCCTACTGAGATGGCCATTTAGTCCAATGTATCGAAAAAATTATGCTTAGATGTAAAACGACCCAGCCTGTCATTTGTCGCAAAGCGTATTGCTTCGTCTGCAGACACCCAACGCACTCTGTAGAGCAACTATTACCCTCATGCTTTAGTCTTTGGATATTTCTAAAGCAGTACAAGCGTTGACGCAATGGCTGAGAGCATATGTCTAGGTAAATGAATGCCTAACGTCCGTTGGAAGCCCTGGCATCTTTCCAATATAAGATTGCATGTAATGTTTCATGCGTGTTTTGTGCACTTGCCACTGAATAGCCCTGATACTTTTGATTAGTATTTAATTCTTATATCGTAGACAATAGAAGACTAAACGAATGATTTTCCTTTGCAACAACATAGACAGAGCAAAAAAAAGATGAAATCTATCTAGATTTCGAGTGAAATATTAATAATTAGTAGGAAGTGTAGATGGTAGCAGTTCGTCCTGTTTTCTGATAAAAACTTTGCATTAAAATGTAGATCTTAAACTAGGGTCCGAAAGGATTTTCTAGGATAGGGGCTCTCAACGTCGGGAACGCGGTAAAATTTTTTAGGGTACGCCGTAAGAGCTCAAAAGTAGCTAGATCTAGTAACAAAGTGAAAACAACCATTGTTATACTATAACTATAGCTTTATCTATCTGTACAAGGGGTACGCCAGCTACATACACATTTCCAGGGGGTACGTGAAGCATAAAAGGTTGAGAACCACTGTTCTAGGGGATCCGCGAATTCCAGAGTAACTATATTTCAAAGCACATTTCTTTTTTTTTTCAATTTAAACAATATCGAAACGCTTCGGAGCATCTAAACTTAAACAGTATCAATATACGTAGGGGTCAGCAAGTAACTAAAGTTTAAAAACCTCTTATATAGCTCAACAAATGAGATTAATTACACTCCTAGTTGTGAAGCTAGGATTTTAATCAGTGAGAGATTCGAATCCGAGAGGCGGTTGGTGTGGTTCGTTTCACTTACACTTATGTATCACTGCTTAGTAAGCTGGGTGTTAGTTTCTTGTCTGTGATATATATGCAGAGAAAAAATGCGTTGGGTAGGGTTCGAAACAACCCAACTCATTGTTTCATTTATCCCATAATTGCACTTATTTCAACAACACAGATACCGACTCTATAAACACCCTATATGTTGGGTTATTTTACCTCTGAGCGGCACTTTTTTTTGTACACAACGGGCTAAATGGTCAGGTCACAAGGACCCCGAGGGCTCAGAGAAGGTTGGGGAAAGGGAACCCACTGGACAGCTGTTGGGAGACAGATGGTAGCCTCCCATTAAGCGTGTTCTTTAATGTGCACAGGATATAGCTCTCCCGCACACGCAACCTGTATGTAATATCTGATATACTCCGATAGTGTTTGGCTATGAGCAACATCTGATAAGTAGATATGCATGCTTAAAAACACTGCAAAGTTTCCTTCGGTTCAAACTGCGCATTCTTATGCCCCGACCAAATGAACTACTTTAAAGAGGAAGTCTACCTCCACTTCCTTCATAACCTTGCTTATGCGTTGTGTTGGGTTGTTTTACCTCTGAGCGGCCCTTTTTTGCACACCATGGGCTAAATGGCCAGGTCGCATGGACCCCAAAGGCTCAGAGAAGGTTGGGGGAGGGGACCCACTGGAACAGCTGTTGGGAGACAGATGGTAGCCTCCCGTCAAGACCATCCAGCGTTTCTTTAACGTGCACAGGGTATGGCTCTCCCGCACACGGAGACACGGCTTAACGTCCCATCCGACGGACGGCTGCCTTTCCAAGCCCATCGGTGTCCCCTACTGACCGTGGGCAAGGCGGGGAATTTTGCGGAGATAAAACTCAACGCTGACCCAGCTGGGACTCGAACCTGAGAACTACAGATTACGAGTCTGGCACGCTACCGACTGAGCCCCCCTTGCTTATGCAAGTGTGAAAGCGCCACAGTCTCAGCTTAAAGGAAATCTCGAATAAGAGACGCCGATGGTGTTTCTTTTCACTTTACCTATCACTGATTAATTTTACTCAGTTTCAACTCGTTTTCAGGAAAAACAAGCTAATGTTTTCTCTTTGTCGTTTGTCTCAGATGTCTACAGAATGACATATGTGGCCATTCAACCTCTTTGTTTTTAGAAGTAAAAATTTTTTTCTTTTTTTTTGGGGGGGGGGGAGGGGAGAGAATTGATAGGTATTGATGAAATATTACGAATCCCATTTCGAAAATCTCCCAAAATCTATAATTGCGCACTCCAAATGTAGAAATTTTTGAAAATGCCAAAAACTTTTAACAAATATTGCAAGCGATGTAATGTTGGAAATTTGAAATTTTGGTGGTGAAATGTGAAGGTCACGAAGTTTGCGTTAATAGCAATGATTTTCATCCTTACCCCCAACAGGAGGGGGGGGGGGGGGTAGGAAAATCTTTTTTTTAGGAAATAATTATTTGATTTTAGAGATAAATTAACTTTTTTGGGGTTTTTTTGGGGGGGATTAGCATATTAGATAGATTAGCTATTACGATTCACACTTTTTGAATTCCAAAAGATTTTAATTGCACCTATGACGGTGCAAATTTTGAAACGAATATTGCAAACTATTTACTTGGGCTAGAAACTTTATATTTTACTAGTGGAATCTGATGATAAAGAGGTTTCGATTGGCTGCAACAAGTTGTTCCTTCATCCCAGGGTGGTGGGAAAATGCAACTTTTTGCTTTTAAGTTGGGTTGTTTTACCTCTGAGCGGCACTTTTTTGCACACCAAGGGCTAAATGGCCAGGTCACATGGACCCCGAAGGCTCAGAGAAGGTTGGGGGAGGGGACCCACTGGAGCAGCTGTTGGGAGACAGATGGTAGCCTCCCGTCAAGGCCATCCAGCGTGTTCTTTAACGTGCACAGGGTATGGCTCTCCCACACACGGGGCCACGGCTTAACGTCCCATCCGACGGACGGCGGCCTTTCCAAGCCCATCGGTGTCCCCTACTGACAGTGGGCAGGGCGGGGAATTTTGCGGAGATAAATCTCAACGCTGACCCAGCTGGAACTCGAACCTGGGAACTACAGATTACGAGCCTGGCGCGCTACCGACTGAGCCACCCCCGCCCCTTTGCTTTTAAGTAATTAATGGAAAAAAATTTGAGTTGAATAGGCACTAACGAAATATGATAATTCATAGTTTTCAAATTCTCCAAAAGGATTTAATTTGCATTGGAGGCGCTAAATGTAGAAAATGTAAAATAGAAGTAATATTGTAAACGATATATTTATGCTAGAAATGAGAAATTTTGGTGGTAGAATGTGTTTGATCAGGAACAAATAAATACCCAGATAACTTGCTAACAAAGGTAAAATTCATGTTCATATGTCTTAAATATTTATATCCAAACCGTAGTATTAAATTGTTATTGAGATGACTGTTCACACATTTAAATATTGTTGCGTGTACATATATTATGTTACTAATATTCACAGGCGAGTCATGGTACTCTTGTGGATAAATAAAACTTTTTTAGTTAAATACAACTATATGTAGACATAAAAAAAGTAATAATAGGGCGGGATGGCTCAGTCGGTATCGCGTCAGGCGCGTAATCTGCAGTTCCCAGGTTCGAGTCCCAGTTTAGCCAGGGTTGAGATTTATCTCCACAAAACTCCCGCTCTGCCCACGGTCAATAGGGGATATTGATGGGTTTGGAAATGCCGCCATCCGTCGGATGTGACATTAACCCGTGGCCCCGTGTGCGGGAGAGACATACCCTGTGCACGTTAAAGGACATGCTGGGTGGCCTTGACTGGAGGCTACCATTTGTCTACCAGCATTTGTCCAGTGGGTCCCCTCTCCCAAGCCTTCGGGTCCTTGTGACCTGACGATTTAGCTCACTGTGTGCAAAAAAAGTGCCGCTCTGACGTACAACAACAAATAATAATAATAATATATATTTATCCCCCGCCCCCAGAGTATGAGGTATGAAAAAAAAAGAAACTGTTTCATTTTAAGGTGTAAACGAAAAATTCGTTTTGCGTTGTATAGGGTTAATAATATATTGGAATGGATTGGATTGTTTTACCTCTGAGCGGCACTTTTTTGTACACCATGGGCTAAATGGCCAGGTCACATGGACCCCGAAGGCTCAGAGAAGGTTGGGGAAGGGGACCCACTGGAACAGCTGTTGGGAGACAGATGGTAGCCTCCCGTCAAGGCCATCCAGCGTGTTCTTTAACGTGCACAAGGTATGGCTCTCCTGCACACGGGGCCACGGCTTAACGCCCCATCCGACGGACGGCGGCCTTTCCAAGCCCATCGGTGTCCCCTACTGACCGTGGGCAGGGCGGGGAATTTTGCGGAGATAAATCTCAACGCTGACCCAGCTGGGACTCGAACTTGGGAACTACAGATTACGAGCCTGGCGCGCTACCGACTGAGCCGACCGCCCCTTTAATAATATATTACTATTTACATTTCCAATCTCTCATTAAAAAGAATTACCAAGGGGACAAAACGGAACTGAAAAGGCGGCCTCAGTCGAATAGGATGTTGCATGAAAGCCTTACCTTAATATTTAAAGAACACGCTGGGTGGCGTTGTCTGGAGGCTTCCATTAGCCGTTTAGCAGCTGTCCAGTTGGTCCTCTCCTTTGGAGTCCTTGTGACCTGGCCATTTAGCCCATTGTGTGTACAAAAGTGCCACTCAGGAACGAAATAACCCAACCCGGTCTGTGTTGTAAAGAAAAAAAAATTCATTCATTTCGTCGAAAGCTGCACTACAACAGAAGAACAAAACCTTGCGTTTAGAATCGTGTTTTGTTTTATAACTATAGCTCTAATATGCTAATCAAGCGGTGAATTCACTGCAATTAACATATTAGAGATGAAGTATCATTATAAAACGAGTCGTTAAAAATTCGATCCGCAGAAGGACAAAAAAAAAGACGATTTCCTTTTTCAAATGAGAGAAAAGGAAGTCCTTTACTGTGAGCAGAACAACATCCACACAAGAAGAAAAAAAAAGGCCCATTAAGGGTCCGCAATGAGATATTTCCTTGAATAATCTAAATTATCTCCTTTCCAAGTTACAATCAAGAATGGCAGATGGTTTGCGTTTTCTTTTTCTTCTTTAGCCAGACGCTTGTCGCTCGAAGGTGAGCGATGATATAACCTTCGTCGACCTTAGCTCATGCCAACTCGCTTCAACACAGTTAAAACTTAGTCAAAAATCGGCTACCACGTCACGGAATTGAAATTGGTTCGACAAAACGATGTCGTAACGTTGTATTTATAATTTCTTCACAGAGAAGAAGAGCTCAAAATTTTCAGAGCAATAAAAACATCAAAGAAAATGAGACTTTAATATATTCACAAGGTAAAATGCACGATCATCTCGGGCGTACTCATTCCTTTCAATCACTGGAAACGCCTGCCAAGTGGAGTTTCCGTGGAAAATACTTTTTTTCTTTTTCTGTGCTCATTATTACAGCGAGTTAGATGAAACTCCCAGACTAATTGACAGGAACGCATCAAATCACTCCTTCCCCAACTGAAATGATCTGTCAAATGTAGAAGAAAAAACAGAAGATGTTGGCTAACGATTAGCCCTCTTAGCAGATTCAGTTCTAATAACAAATGGAACACGCAACGATATATAGAAGTTGCTACACAGCAACTTTACTCTTATTTGTTTGGGGGAATTTGGTGCCAAGGTTATGGAATTTTCTTTTTGGGAGGGTGCAGTGCTGGGCTTACCAAAGATTTCATTTAAGAGACAAGATCCGCAATTCTCTTGAGGGTATAAAAATATTTCTAAATTTAGAAAGCAAATGCATTCTTTGTTACAAAATTTAACCTTTTATTTATCTCTATTATTATTCTTCGATGAATTTTTGACCATTTATGTTCTTCATTGAAATATCCATGTACTATAACAACATGTAAAGCTTAAATCCCATCTCCAAAATAGTCCATATCTACAGTAAAACTGAGCATTGTTTTTAGTAATTTCGATGATGAATAGTTAAGAAAAACAGCATAGACAGATTGGAGTAACCCCACCCCCTTTTTTTGAGGGAATGTATACAAGGTATCCGAAAAATAATGCTGGGTTTCGAGAAGCAAAGGTAGGAAAATAATATACATATTCAAGATAGTAATATTAAAATTGAAAGAGTACCTTGGTTGGTTGGTTGGGGTTTTATGGCGCAACAGCAACTAAGGTCATATTGCGCCTGAAAAAATACCTCAAATAGTTTTGAGCATAATTAGTAAATTTTCACACGACCCTGCATATGTTCAATCGGTATTCCACTTCTTGCCATACATATTTCCTGATATATGAATTGGCAGGGATGGTCTAGTTCTCTGACCACCAAAGAGCCTTGATTCGACAGACCTTGTTTTTTTCTTGTGGGGGTTTTGTAAAGAATTGTGTTTACATGGACAAAATTCGAGACCTGAATCATTTGAAATCCAGAATAAGAAAAGCAATTGAGCAAGTAACAAGAGCTTTGCTTGCAGCGTGGTATGGCAAGAAGTAGAATACTGATTGGGTACATATGTAGAATTGCACATTTGGAAGAATGCACATTTGGAAGTTCACTAATTATGTTCAAAAGTATTTGAAGTATGCCTTCAATAATACTGTATTACTTTCTTCAATATGTATCTTATTGGTTCTCGAAACCTCACTATTAATTTTCGGCCACTCTGTATTTAAGTGTTGGGTTATTTTTCCTGTGAGTGGCACTTTTTTCAGCACAATGGGCTAAATGGCCAGGTCGCAAACAACCCGAGAAGGTTGGGAACCCACTAGACAGCTGTTAGGAGGCAGATGGTAGCACTGCGTCAAGGTGTCCAGCGTGTTTTTAACGTGCAGAGGGTATGGATCTCCAGCACACGGAGCCACAGCTTAATATCCCATCTGATGGACGGTGGCTTTTCCAAGCCATCGATGTCCCCTAGTGACCGAGGGCAGGGCTGGAATTTTTTGGAGATACATCTCAACGCTGGGCCAGGTGGGATTCGAACCTGGGAACTGCAGGTTACGAACCTTCCCGCTACCGACTGAGCCATCCCTGTATTAAACAAATCACGAATTTACATTTAAAAAATTTAATTCCCCCTCCTCGGTCTTCTAGATCTTGCTACTCCGCTGATTACGAGCGTGCATATTCGCAAAAGTATTTTCAATCCTGAAATCGAATCTATATATTTTGAACATTGACCATGTGCGCCAAAAGAACGTGGCACATTTCAGTTAAGAAGCGAGGCAAGAGTTAGAAAATTTGGACTGTTGCCAACTCAAATGGAGATGAATATTTGAAAGTAATTTTATTTAGATTCAGACAGCTGGCTAGCACGAAGGTTGTTTCAATGAAGCTCCTGCTTTGATTCGTTCTATTCCAAGCGCTCACATTTCCAGAAACCACTTCGTAGTTTTCCACAGCGGTTGTTCCCATCAACACGAACTCCTCAAATGCGTTTCTTCATGTGGGCAATTTATTCTCACGTCGAAGCATTCACGACATGTAAAGCTTAAATTTCATCTCCAAAAACAATATACAAAAAAATTAAAAATATTAATTAAATTATAACAAGCAGCCTAATACATAAAAAATATGTAGTCAGATCCTTTATACTCTATTTGAAAATTAGTTGTGTTGTTGTTTTACCTCTGAGCGGCTCTTTTTTGCACACCGTGGGCTAAATGGCCAGGTCACATGGACCCCGAAGGCTCAGAGAAGTTGGGAGAGGGGACCCACTGGAACAGCTGTTGGGAGACAGATAGTAGCCTCCCGTGAAGACCATCCAGCGTGTTCTTTAACGTGCACAGGGTATGACTCTCTCGCATATGTCCCATCCAATGGAAGGCGGCCTTTCCAAGCCCATCGGTGACTTCATACGTATAACAACCAAACTTGCTCTAGGAAAGAAAGTATCACGTTGCTGTTTCATGTTGGGACAAATGTCTTAAATAGGCATGGCGAATTTGTACAGATCAATAAGGGGGCAGGGGTGCTCTCGGTAGTGCGCCAGGCTCATAATCTGAAGTTCCCAGGTTCGAGTCCCAGCTGGGCCAGGGTTGAGATTTATCTCGTCAAAACTCCCAGTCCTGCTGTTGGTCAGTAGGGGACATCGATGGGCTTGGAAAGGCCGCCGTCCATCGGATGGGACATAAAGCCGTGGCTCGGTGTGCGGGAGAGCCATAACCAGTGTATGTTAAAGAACCTGCTGGATGACCTTGACGAGAGGCTACCATCAGTCTCCTAACAGCTGTACAGTGGGTTACCTCCCTCAACCGTTTCTGAGCCCTCGGGGTCTTTCTGTCATGACCATTTAACCCATTGTGTGCAAAACAACAACAGATCAATAAATAATTAAAGATAATTTCTGACTTATCCACTTTTCTTTTGAACAACCCTTATATATTAATAAATAGCAAAAGCTGTGAACTGTGGATTCGTGCATTTGCCCTAACCCCACACAAAATCTCTATTATCGCAAATTCTAAAACACTTTAAAACATTATGCTCAACATTATATTATTTGAATAAATATTTCATTTTCTATATATATGTTTCAATCAAGTACAGTATTTACTTATGAAGTATAAGGAAATGAGACAAAATCAAAATTAAGTTAATGGCTTATGTAACAAGGAAACTGGAATTTTTTAGCTTCTAAATCTTCCTGAGAGGGAGCCAATGTTTTTGATGGACTATTTTCTTCCTCACGAAATAACTAAATCGTGTATTATTTGTACTTTCCATGTCTGCAACATTTGCATTAACTTCCTTAACAGGATTTTTAAATATTTCAATGTCATCAATAAATTGGGGACACAACTATTCCCATACACCTTCAAGTGTAGACTCTTTTACTTCATTCCATGCATCTGTGATAGTCTTGATATCATCCAAGATTGTGAAGCCTTTCCAGAATTCTTTAATTCTATTTGGCCCACTTCCAGAAGCTTTGGTTGATTCACGGCAACGTCATATTGTTGAAACTGTCGTATGAGCGAATCGTCGTAAAGCGAAACGTCATAAAGCGGGGTATTACTGTATACGATAATTACAGCATTTTACGAAAATTTTAAATTAACTAATTTATTTAATGTATTTTTTTTTATCGAGGTACTAATAAAAAAAAACAAGAAAATTTTAATTAAATTATGTCTTTAATAGTTGGGTTGTTTTACCTCTGACTGCGCTTTTTTTGCACACCATGGGCTAAATGGCCAGGTCACAAGGACCCCGAAGACTCAGAGAAAGTGGGGGGAGGGGATCCACTGGAACAGCTGTTGGGAGACAGATGGTAGCCTCCCGTCAAGGCCATTCAACGTGTTCTTTAACGTGCACAGGGTATGGCTCTCCTACACACGGAGCCACGGCTTAACGTTCCATCCGACGGACGGCGGCCTTTCCAAGCCCATTGGTGTCCCCTACTGACCGAGGGCAAGGCGGGGAATTTTGCGGAAATAAATCTCAACGCTGGCCCAGCTGGGACTTGAACCTGGGAACTGTAGATTACGAGCCTGGCGCGCTACCGACTGAGCCACCCCCGAAAACTATGTCTTTAATAGAGCAGATAAAATACAATATTCGTAAACATGTATTAAAATAAATATGACTAGCACACGCTTCGCGGTGTGAAATTCGGTTTGTTTAAACACACATAATAAGTCATAACAATTAAATCTGCTGCTGTTGCCAGATTCCCATAATTTCCAAAGGAATTATTATTTTAAGGAGTCCTATTGCAACTAGGGACCTGATATTTTAACCCACTACAGGGTCAGGCAAGGGAAACCGCCTACGAAACTTGGGAGCGTTTGGGCAAGTAGGTCAGGAAGCATAGAGTACCAAAATCTGGCGATTGGATTGGATTGTTTTACCTCTGAGCAGCACTTTTTTTGCACACCAGGGCTAAATGGCCAGGCCACAAGGATCCCGAAGGCTCAGAGAAGGTTGGGGGAGGGGACCCACTGGAACAGCTGTTGGGGGACAGATGGTAGTCTCCCGTCAAGGCCATCTAGCGTGTTCTTTAACGTGCATAGGGTATGGCTCTCCCGCACATGGGCCACGGCTTAACCTCCCATCCGACGGACGGCTGCCTTTTCAAGCCCATCGGTGTCCCCTACTGACCATGGGCAGGGCGGGAAAATTTTGCGGAGATAAATCTCAACGCTAACCCAGCTGGGACTCGAACCTGGGAACTACAGATTACGAGCCTGGCGCGCTACCGACTGAGTCACCCCCGCCCCAAAAAACTGGCGAAATAAAATCTTGATAGTCTGCGAAGAAGCCACGGGTTATTAGCGACCGCTGACGTCAGCAACGACTGCGCAACGCCCCACAATTCTTCGTGTTGAATCTGTGCTAAAGTATCGGGGGGAGGACAGAACGCAAAAAACAAACCTTTAGTGCTGTAAAAAAATATACAGATTAAAAGTGAGACTCAGTCAGCGAGGGTGCCTTTCAGCTTAGTATATAATAATATCTCTGTCGTGTCCAGGATGGATCTAGAAGAAAAAAATCGAAAGGGGGGGGGGGGGGGGTAGGCAAGAGACTGTATTTCTAATTCAGAATAACATTTCACCCACCGTTTAACGGGTCTTTAAACTTTTTCTTGAAAAACTCATGAAATATAAATAGGTTTAATAATTTTTTGCTTGTTTCCCTTACTAGCATTCTGAAAGGGGGTGGGCATGCCCCCCCCCCTAGATCCGTCATTCTATAGCATGTTTTTTTTTCGTTCTAACAAAAACATTTCCCCCTAAAAAATTAAAAAGAACTTATCTAATTTATTGATGTTTTTGGTAAGAGGTGCGAGAACATATTTTGAGGTTGGGTTGTTTTACCTCTGAGCGGCACTTTTTTGCACACCATGGGCTAAATGGCCAGGTCACATGGACCCCGTAATCTCAGAGAAGGTTGGGGGAGGGGACCCACTGGAACAGCTGTTGGGAGACAGATGGTAGCCTCCCGTCAAGGCCATCCAGCGTGTTCTTTAACGTGCACAGGGTATGGCTCTCCCGCACACGGGCCACGGCTTAACGTCCCATCCGACGGACGGCAGTCTTTCCAAGCCCATCGGTGTCCCCTACTGACCGTGGGCAGGGCAGGGAATTTTGCGGAGATAAATCTCAACGCTGACCCAGCTGGGACTCGAACCTGGGAACTACAGATTACGAGCCTGGCGCGCTACCGACTGAGCCACCCCGGCCCCCACATATTTTGAGAATCAAAGGTTAAGAACCACTGGCTTAAACTATTACCATTGGATTCTCAATGTACCAATCATACTTATCCTGTATGCCACTTTCATCATAATAGGGCTCACACCATCACTGTTTTGTTTCAACTAAGACCACCTTTATTTGAGTGTGTGGTTGAATGATGGAGACCCCGACTGCCATTTGAGGGCTGATTTTCAGTTTAATAAAGATGACATCTACCATCGAGCACGATAGGCGGAATGAGGAAAAACAACCGAAGCCACAACGATTACTGCTCTCTGGAGGCGCCGCAGATCTTTGCAAATCGCTCGGGTGCACGAGAAACACGATACAAATAGTCTTTCGTTTAATGGAGTTTTTCATCTATTTATAGTGCGAGATGCAACACACGTTGAATGAACAGTTGGAACCCTCAATGAAGCTCTTTGTTGTTGGCAGGTCATCTTGCCATACGTCACTTGGATGATTTATTTATAGAGCGCACAGGGCATCTTATTGTACAAATATGCGAAGGAAATAAATTTGCCTGCTGTCAAGCATCTATCGTTTCGAGGAAATGTCAGTTAATGCTTGGGAGATAGAAAGACGGGCTGTTTACGTTTGCTAGAGCATCCCCCCGTGGACAAGAAACCTCCTAAGAGGCATTGAAATGCACATGGCTGTTGAAATCAGATTGTTTGCAACTAACTTGTCGTTAAGTCTAAATATCAACTAGCACACATGATTCTGCTGAATGTAATAAAATCCACGGGGTGAAAGAGTTAAATGCTACACAGTGCAACGTTGTTGCCAAAGTCCGGTTCACGAAACGGTTAAAAAATGCTAAATTTATTTTACTCCGTTGCTTTAGTGACAGAAAGTGTAAGTTCTGTTAGGAAGCCACTGGAATGTTCTGAATGTTAAAAGAAGATAACTGTGGGAGATTTGTTACAAATAGAATAAAAATGGAATAAAATAATTCACCTTACGAATTTTTTTCTTTCCAGAACGCTTAAATTAGATTGAGAACATTGAAAGACAAATTAGCAGTAGAACCTAATTTTCTCATCATAGGTCCTCAACCTTCACTACTTCTGTGATTAATATGGAAACATAAAACTTGTAATATCTAAGTAAACATTTCTTCGGTTAAAAATTGAAAATTAGCTAAAAATGTAGTATAGTATTTTATTAATATTATTAATATAGATACAAAACCAGTTTTCCTAAATCATCGTGATTATTTCTATCTTTTTGGTAGGATATGACTTTGATTTTGAGTGTGCCCCCAGAAGTCCTATACCAGCGGCATTTTGCCGCCTATGCCACCCAATTGTTACGTCCCTGTTATCAACACACTATCCTGACAAGCGCAATATGTTTATGATTTGCATTTTATACATAAAGTCAGAGGAACAATATTTTCCACTATAAATATGTGGTAAAGGAAACAGCACATGTGGTTTTCAAACAATACTAATGTTATTTGTTCTAGCGCAGTAGGGGCAAGAGTTGGCTCAGTCGGTAGCGGGACGAGCTTATAATCTGGTAGTTCTCAAGTTCGAGTCTTAACTGTGCTGCCGTTGAGATTTATCTCTGAAAACCCCAACCTTAATCTTGGTGAGAATGAGGACACCGTTAAGCTCTGAAATCTGCTGTCCGTCGGACGAGACACTAAGCAATTGTGTCCGTGTGCAGGAGAGCCATAAGATCCATACCCTGTGCACGTTAAAGAACACGCTGGATGTTCTATTTGTCTCCTAGCATATGTCCAGTACGTGTCCTTCCCCCAACGTTCACATAGCCCTTGTCATTTAGCCCACTGTGACAAATGGAGAAAAAACAAACCAAACCTAGCCTACTATAGAAGAAAATATGGTTTCCATCAAATGCCGAAACTATGCAGGTACCACCGGTATCTTGAAGGACATCATTAAAATCTATGTGATGCTCGTTTCCAAAAAGAATGAAGTTTGTTACTTTCTCATTCCAGTGTCCTATAACGGTGGAAATTCGAATTAATAAATGATTTAGTACCTATCTAACCCAAAGATAATTTTTCATTTTATTTCTTAAAATAAATCAACAATAAAAGTGGATTAAATAATATAGATAAGGAAGTAAATCGCTGCTGTCATTGCAAACTCATTATTTTATTTATCCCCACTCTGCCTTCCTAATATCAAATTTCTGGCATAAACAGATAATTTCGTTCGTTTAAAGTTTTGCGGTCTCTAACTTTTACAACCTCTAACATGTAAATTTAAGTTATTGTGAGATTTGGAAATGAGAATTCTCGTATTTTGTTCGAGTCTATTCCAAATAATTATTTTATCTTAAGGCAAAAATGCAAAATTGCAGACAGATGGACAGATGGAAAAAATGCAGACAGATGGACGAAAAACAAAATTAAAAAGTAAAAAGATTCTTTTTAAAACAAGCTAAAATGATATATTAGCAGACTTGAATCTAGTCTAGAAAAAAAATAGGGGAAGGGTGGGGCAAGTGACGCAATCGAGCCGGAAAAGTTCAGGGGGAGGGAATGTCACGTCCCTCTATTTTATTATCTTATTTATTGTCCTTGTGTACATCTATCTTATGTGTATTTTCAGAAGTGTCTTAGATAGGAAATATTGCTTATTTAGTCGTCATTTGGGGCCAAGTTCGGCTATTCTCCATATGATCACGGAGGCAAGTGCACTAAATGGCTTTACGGTATCTCCATCACTCCTCACCACTTGCAGTTGTAGGGGCTAGGATGTGAATCACCAAGACGAATGACGGGTTGGGTATTTTTACCTCTGAGAGGCACTTTTTTTGCACACAATGGGCTAAATGGCCAAGTCATAAGGACCTCAAAAGCTCAGAGAAGGTTAGTGTGAGGGAAACCACTGGACAGCTGCTGGGAGACTGATGATAGTCTCCTGTCAAGGCCATCGAGCGTGTTCTTTAATGTGCATAGGGTATGGTTCTCCCACACACAGAACTATGGCTCAGCGTCACATCCGACTGACGGCGGCCTTTTTAAGCCCATCGGTGTCCCCTACTGACAGTGGAAAAGGCGGGGATATATCTCAACGCTGGCCAGCTGGGACTCGAACCTGGGGACTGCAGTTTACGAGCCTGGTGCACTACCGACTGAGCAACGGGGAGATGCAGAAATAAGCAATTAGAATGAGTGTTGCTTACGACCGGAGAAGCCACGTTTGCTTAGCGCGTCAAAGTGACGTAGCTCTTCCCCGAAAACCCTAAAGGGAGCATGGTTCGGCTCTGTGTGAACCAGGTTATATAGGCAGGGATTAGGATATCCTCTCGCCGAGTTTTGAGACCTGTAAAGCGATTTCTGTACGGGAAAGTTCAGATTTCCACCTCATTAACTGCCCGCAAAAGCAAAGCAGCATTCGAGCTATATTAAGCTGATTGGAGAGTCTCCAAGGAACGTCAATAAAGCCATTTCATTCAACGAAGTGTTCAGCACAGCTAAGGCCCACAAAATCGAGCACATTCCCGTATGTATATATACGTATGAATGTAAACAGTGCATTGTACATTTATTTATTTCATCGAATGCATGGTACAGCTGACACATCTAAGCATGGGTCTAAACTCTCGCGGATCTGTAATTTTACCCAAAATCACGGGTGACGATTAATTGGAGTAATTTATTAAAAGTGAAATTAAAAAGAAGTTAGGGAATCGATCATCACTCGTTTATAACACGACAGGGGGGGGGAGGCAAGATATTGGATTTCCATCATAGTGTAGCAATTTCCCCTTCGTTTTAGACGTTTTTAATAAATTCCACAAAAAATTCGCCAAATATGCACGTTTTATAATTTTCAGTCTCCATTACCTTACTTGCATTCTCAAAAAAAAGGGGGGGGGGGCATGGCTCCATTGTCCCCTCCCCCCAGATCCGGCCTGCCTCTGAGTAACTCTTTTATGCATAAAATGGACTAAAGGTCAATTCACACAAAGATCTCAAATACTGGTACGGAAAGGAGTCACTATAAGACCGATGGAAGCCTGCCGTCGACATCCAGCATGCACAACGTATGGTTCTCTAGAACAAGGCGACGCAATTCCCCATCTGATGGACGGCGGTTTTTCAAACCCAACAATGTTTCCTTTCGTACCGGGGAAAGAGTGCGGGTGAGAGGAGAAAATGTCAAAGCAGACACAGAAGAAAAGCTTATAAGATAACGCCACAGAGATCAGTGAGAAAGGTGGGGCCTCAGCAGAAACATTTAAATTGTAATTAAATCTATTCCTTATCTCGTAGTTAAACCAGTATCTTAAGTCGTTAATGGACATGCTAAACATTCGGTCACCAGAATTACACCAGAATATTTAGGTACAAATCTTAAGGGTTGAGTTGTTTTACCTCTGAACGCTACTTTTTTTTGCTCACAATGAGCTAAATGGCCAGGCCATAATGACCCCGAAAGCTCAGAAATTGGGTGAAGGGAACCCACTGTACCAGCTGTTAGGAAACAGATGGTAGATTTCCGTTAAGGCCATCCAGCATGTTCTTTAACGTATGCATGGTATGGCTCTCCCGCAGAAAGTGTCACGGTTTAACGTGACATCCAACTGACGGAACCCACCGGTGTCCCCTACTGACCGAGGGCAGAGCGAGAAGTTTTGTGGAGATGAAGCTCCACGTTGGCCCGGGTTGGACTCGAACCCAGGACGTACAGATTACGAGCCTGGCGCGCTACCGACTGCCCCCCCCCCCCCCTAATTCTTAAGGAGATGCTATTACAATTGGGATACTGGCCTCAGAATGGCTGGTTTCGACCACGATAGCCATGACAATTATGCCAAAATACGAAACAATAAACATTTCTTTGACATTTGAAAATATAAATGTGGAAAAATATTCGAAGTTGCACAATGTTATCTTAATAAAGTGATCTAAAGTCAGTGGTTGGCCAGTGAACTTCAAAATGTAGATACAGTATAAAAAATGTATATACAACTAAAAAAACTATCGACGAAGAATGGCTCAATTAGCAATACCTTAGTCCATGCCCAGGCTCGTATTCTGATATTCTCAACTTCGAGTTCCAATCATGCCTCAGTTGAGATTTTCTCAGGTAATAAACATTCTGCCCTTGGCGAGAAAAGGACACCTATGTCTTTGTAAAGTATATCTTTACTTTCTCTAATATTTATTGATAATGCTTTGAAAATGACTAACACGTCAAATAAAGGGATATTTATAAATATAGATGGGTTTCACCTGATGCGTTGCAATAGGAATACGACTGATTTGAAGTTTATGAAGATTATGAATGATTATGATTTCAAGAAGACCCTGAAATTGCCCAAACTTTTCGTGATAGATTATTTAGTCATTATGACAATCATGGGCGAGGGCCGAAATTTTTCAATGGGGTGGCAAATTTGTTTCAGGGAGGGGCAAAATATTTCCAGTAGAAGGCTGAAAAATAAAAATCAACGTTTCAAAATAAAGATTTATGTCGAGCCATTCGTTAATGAGTGCAGTTGCAAATCAGGAATCATGCATCCCATAATACAAATAAGGATGCACGAAAACAAAGCGAAAAAAACAACAACTTATTATTGAAAATATACATAAAAATATGTTTTCATAATAATAAATAAATACTTCCGACAATAAACGAAAACGTTAAAACACAAACAACAAGATTTATATTTATTTAAAGAAAAAAAAATTTTTTTGGTACACCTGATATTATTTTACATAAATTAATTTTTCAACCAATTTTTTCCAGCGGGTAAGCAACTCTCCCTTCTGCTGAAAACCTCTTGATAAAAACTGATAAAAAATTGTTACACAAATTTAAATATTATAGTTATGTTAATGAACGATTTGTTATAACAGTACAGTTAAACGCTTCAGCTTCCATAATTCTTTAAATATTACAGGAATTTTTCGGAAAAAACAGATAGAGAGATTTCAGTGAGATCTTCAATTTATCTCAAGTAACATTTTTTCATGAAAAAGGTTCGTCTTTAAAGTTTGGCAGCTTTCAGCGTGGTTTCCCATTCACATAAATGGAAGTGTCCAGTTACTATTTAAAATATATTACATGTCACCAAATATGTATATAAAAAGATAGATACGTTATAAAGGTACATTCACCCCCTTAAAAAAGAAGCCCCTGGAGGTTCAGGGCTGGTGGAAATGAGGCGCCTCATTTCTTCATGATAATTAAGCTCCCCTTACGATTTTCATCCTAACGAATATTTTCTAGTGTCTAGTTCTGACTGACACAGGATTTTAAACATTTTTTGTGTCTTTTTATGATCGAAATAAGCATAACAGAAAACAAAGGAAACTTCTGCACTCACCTGTACTTCACTTGCTGTTCCAATGTTCCCCCATTAAGGAAACTGGGGGCAGCCATGTTTCCCATCATGCTGAGAACTTCAAGGTTCGGGCAGCTGCGTGAGAGATTGGGTACAAACAACTCCACGTTGGCGACCAAGTTAAAGTTCAGCCATAAGACCCTGAGGTTGAGTAGTCTGGGGAATACAGAACGGGACACCAAGAGATTATGGTCCAGGATCAAGGTGTGCATTCTCACCATCGGAGACAAGAAGCGTAATTCTCTGGTTGGGTAAGGTACAAAGAACAAAACTTAGTATACAACTCATCTTTCCCTAGAGACATGGCTAGCAACATACAGATGCAAACAGGAAACAGATCTGTACACTTTACTCTGAGAGAAATATAAGTATATGTAACATCCACCTTCGATGCTTTCAGTAAAGGAAGTGTTAAATTTCAGTTGAATAATACTGCCAAGAGAAAACTGTGCTCCAGTCACTCTGGTTACAAAAAAAATATCAACATCATCTGCATTGTTATATAATTAACTTGATATTTATTGTTTGAAGGTAACGAGAGTGCAGCTTACGTAACATTTGACCTAATTAAAGAGTTGGATCGAATTATTCTAATCTTTCGATGCCCGCTTTGTGAAACATAGAGGGCACAACGCCTACAGGAAATAGAAACAAGGCACAAGGGTTGGGTTGTTTTACCTCTGAGCGGCACTATTTTGCACACCATGGGATAAATGGCCAGGTCACACGGACCCCGAAGGCTCAGAGAAGGTTGGGAGAGAGGACCCACTGGAACAGCTGTTGGGAGACAGATGGTAGCCTCCCGTCAAGGCCATCCAGCGTGTTCTTTGACGTGCACAGGGTATGGCTCTCCCGCACACGGGGCCACGGCTTAACGTCCCATCCGATGGACGGCGGCCTTTCCAAGCCCATCGGTGTCCCCTACTGACCGTGGGCAGGGCGGGGAATTTTGCAGAGATAAATCTCAACGCTGACCCAACTGGGACTCGAACCTGGAAACTACAGATTACGAGCCTGGCGCGCTACCGACTGAGCACCCCCGCCCCACAGAAATAAAAAATATATATAAAAAACGAAAATGAAACTGGTCTCTGTGTAACCAAGGGCCAATAACCATATTGGTTATTAGAAGAAATTTAAAATACCTTACATAAAAGTTTAAATAAATAATTAGTTAAAACTTCAATAAAATATTAGTTAAAACTTCAATATTAAAACATTATGCATATAAAATTATGAATGGCAACATATAATTAATTATATAGAATAAAATTATATTATTATTTAAATTTTTTTTATTATTATTATTATTGAATATTTATTATAAAAGGTAGCAAAAGGGCACCCAAAATCTTGAGGTACCTTGGACCACAGAATTGCTTGATCTGTCTGTAAGAAAAGTTAGTACGAAAGCATTAATAAACTTCACTCAGCGTCACTGGGTATCTCAGTCGGTAGTGCGCGCGCCAGGCTCTTAATCTGATGGACTCAAAACCTCCCATCAAAACGATCTAGCGTGTTCTTTAACATGAACAGGATATGGCTCTCCTGCACACAGAGCCACGGCTTAATGTCTCATCCGACGACCTTTCCCAAGTCAGCATCTTTCTCACCGAGGGCAAAACTTGGGTTAGAGGAGGAAATTCTGAACACTTACCCAGTTGGAACTCGAATCTGGCAATATCAGATTAAGAGGTTGGCGCTTGTGCCAACTCCGCCCCTAGCTTGAGGAAATTGAAGGGATGATCTAGACGTCTCAGAAAGAAATGGAGAGGCCTAGATCTAAAAAAAAATCAGGGGAAGAGAGATGCAAACAATGGGATTGAGCTAGAGCGGATCATTATATTTTTTAATCAAAAATCTTTCTTCGCGAAGAGTGTAATATTGATTCATTTTTCCTCCGTTCTAGCTATTTAAATTCTACATGGAAGCGGGAGAGGGGGGGGGGGCGACTCCTTCACCCTAGATCCATTGCTGTTTGGAAGGCCAATAAATATATTAAAAAATATTGTTGAGAGTCAGATGATGCTGATACTCGGACTCTTTCTTCAAATAGAAAATTGATAGTTTTCGCCAGAAAACGAAATTAAAAGAATAGATAAAACACGTAGTTTGTCGAGGATCAGACACAAGATTTCTTAGTGTCGTTTGATCAGCGCAGATTATCGCAGCAAGTCAACAACGTCTTCGCATTAGTCTCCGATTGTAAAATCCTGCGGCGAGATTTTCGCCTCTTATGTCAAACTCAGTTGGCAGATAAATCCCATTTAACAGAGTAATCCAGGATGAAAGGCGACCCTGAGTTCGCGTATTAACTGCGCAGAGGATTCTGTCAGTAACAGAAATCTTGCTTCTGACAATCAAGCACTTTCAGCTGAATTTCGAAATCTATTTATGCTACGAAACGAACCGAAAATAACTTGAAAAAAATATAATATCGAAGATTACCAACTCTCTTGTGGGGTCAAAAGAATTGACGTTATTTAGCTAGGATGCAATGAGATATATGAGATATATCCCATTACCCTGAATTCTTTCTAAGGCAAGTAACTAATCATGTTTTGTTTTTTTTCTTTCTGAATCAGAATTCAGTTGCGGTTTCAAGGGGGGGGGGGGTGCCGTCGCCGCTCTTCCCCCACAAAAAATGGTTAAGCTCATTGGCGCCGAGTACGATGGGGCTGAGGGACTCACCCCCCCCCGAAAAATTTCTATGATATATCTAAACATAAAAAATAAATATGTCTGGTATACTGTTATTGTATGTGAGCCTCCCCCCCCCCGCCCCAGAGAATTTAAAAACTTGGCGCCAGTGGGCCAGTGGTTAAGCTAGTCCTATCTTAAGCTAAAACAAAAAACCTATATCATTTCGTATTGTATCTTAATTCCGTTTTCAATTAGTGTTAATTATTTGCTAAAACGGACAACATGAATAAGAAGCAAATAAATAATAAATTCAAAATATTCATTTACTTAATATAACCAGTAAAAGTTAATAATGGCCCACAAATTTTCAAGTAAACTCGGAGTTGCAGAACACTTGGAACTAGGACCAGATCAAGAAACCCAATGGACTCCGTTTATTTCAGATACAAGAGCTATACACTCAGTTGCTTTTTGATGAAGTATTTAGGTTCAATTAGTGTTAGGACTAAGTAATATCTGGTATTCTATTCAGCCACATTAACTGTTCCTACAGTCAGCCAAAGGAACATTAATCATTCAGGTGATCAACTTTTTCGGTTGAGTATCTCTGAATGGCACTTTTTTTTAACACACGATGGGCTAAATGACAGGTCACAAGGACTCAGAGAAGTTTAGAGGAAGGGGACCCATTGGACGACCGTTAAGAGACAGATGGATGCCTCCTATCAAGCCTTCGAGTGTATTCTTTAACGTGCACAGGGTATGGTGCTCCTATACAATGGGGCGGGGGTGCTATACTCAGTCGGTAGCACACCACACTCGTAATCTGCAGTTCCCAGGTTCGAGTCCCAGCTGAGTCAGCGTTGAGATTTATCTCCGCAAAACTCCTCGCCCTGCCCACGGTCAGTAGGGGACACCGATGGGCTTGGAAAGGCCGCCGTCCGTCGAATGGGACGTTAAGCCGTGGCCCCGTGTGCGGGAGAGCTATATCCTGTGCACGTTAAAGAACACGCTGGATGGCCTTGACGGGAGGCTACCATCTGTCTCCCAACAGCTGTTCCACTGGGTCCCCTCCCCTTCTCTGAGCCTTCGGGGTCCTTGTGACCTGACCATTTAGCTGTTGTGTGAAAAAAAGTTCCGCTCAGAGGTAAAACAACCAGTCAACCAAGCTCCTACACACCGGTCACGGCTTAACATCTCATTCGATAGATGGTGACCTTTTCAAGCCCATCGCTGTCCCCTTTCTGACCAAAGGCAGGGTGGAATCCGGGGAAATGCAGATTACGAGACTGGTGTTCTTCCTACTGAACCAACCCTTGTTGTATTAAGTTTTCTTCATAAAAATATTAATCATTCTCTACTGACGTATAGAAAATTGTGGTCTGGGAGGTGTTTCGAGTTGTAGATGTCAGAAACGTTACGAAATTTCGTATCTGTAGGGTCCTTAGAGGTTAAATAATTCATATCTATCGGTGCTAGAGAGATAAAAATTGGTTCTTGGGGGTAATCTTGAATCATAGATCTCAGAAATGTTGTGAAATTTTGGATTCGATGTGTCCTTCGAGTTCAAAGGTTAAATAATAGATCTACCAAGTTAGAGGGTTAAAAATTAGTACCTGAGGATATTTTGAGTTATAGATCTCAGAAGTTATGCCAGATTTTGGATTTGGGTTGGGTTGTTTTACCTCTGAGCGGCACTTTTTTGCACACCATGGGCTAAATGGCCAGGTCACATGGACCCCGAAGGCTCAGAGAAGGTTGGGGGAGGGGACCCACTGGAACAGCTGTTGGGCGACAGATGGTAGCCTCCCGTCAAGGCCATCCAGCGTGTTCTTTAACGTGCACAGGGTATGGCTCTCCCGCACACGGGGCCACGGCTTAACGTCCCATCCGACGGACGGCGGCCTTTCCAAGCCCATCGGTGTCCCCTACTGACCGTGGGCAGGGCGGGGAATTTTGCGGAGATAAATCTCAACGCTGGCCCAGCTGGGACTCGAACCTGGGAACTACAGATTACGAGCCTGGCGCGCTACCGACTGAGCCACCCCCGCCCCCCAGATTTTGGAAGAATGGGTCCTTCGAGGTCAAAGGTGCTTCGATATACCGGTGGTCGGAAGCTAACAATTGGTAAATATGTCTATTTTATGGCCTAGCTTACTCAGTAATAAGAGGAATTTTCAGATCCTGTGTCGCATTTAGGAACAAATAAGGGGCGGAGTGACAGTCTAGAAATCAAAAAAGTGATGAAGGATCCTGTTGATTTCTAATATACGTATATACAGTACTGTGCGAATTAGTTGGGACAAGCGAAGGAATGCTAAGTCCCTTCCGCTGCAGAGTCTAAACTTGTTCGTAACCTCCTGCTGCAAGTCTAGAATTGTCTGTTGTGTTTGCTATTATTTATGTTACCGGCAATGTATGAAAAGCCGGCATTCTATAGAATACCCGGTGTTTTTAGGCAATGTATGAAATATGAGAATTATTACATACTTTCCCTAGGCATTGTATAGAATACCTAGGCATTATATAGAATGACAAATACTATTTCAGCAAAGTATGAAAAAGGCTTTTATTGAAAAGATGCATGTGAAAATGTAAGAAGTACAAAATATAAGATACGGGATTTTTCTACAAAAAGAGAAAAATACCATTGCTGAACTACCGCCAGAAATATTAACATCATAACCTGTAATGAATCTGTCGTCCGCATTATAAAAAACGCCCCAAATGAGGTAAAGCCAAGTGAGAGAACGAATCAGTTAAGTGTTGAATATTCGAAGTGTGCAATTCGAGTTAGGATACTCGTATTTCACTTTACTACTTGTGAAATCTATTTCAGTGGAGTTCCGAGATGCTTGTGATATGTCGTTTTTTGATGACTTTTTTTAATCTGTTTTTTTACCTTAACTCTCTTTCTATGGAAGCTAGGGTTCTCAAACTTTGGGATCCCTATTGAGGCAACCCTCTTTTACACTCTTACAACGCTAGGGGACGCTTTTCCGAATGGAAGGGTGTCTTTTTGGTATCCAAAGTGACCAATACGGCGCTCTTTTTTACCGAAACTAGGGACTGGCGGATCTGGCAATCAGGGTGAGCCTATAGGGGATCCAGGGGAACATTTACTGGTCAATTCGAATTGGACTGAGTGCTCTGGCTCTCTGTTTGAGGCGAGCGTCGAGAGTCACGTGACTCGCATTGTGACATTAAACATCACTGCCGGGAGTATTTTATACTTTGCCGATTTGCCTTTTGGCATTCTATAGAATGCCTAGGAAATGTGTGAAATATGAATCGTTTCACACATTGCCGGCTAGTTTTAGACATTATATACAATGCCTAGGCATTCTATAGAATGCCGGATTTCAAACTTTGCCGGTGACATTTACACTTCCACTTTAGTCAGAATTGATATTTCATAGGCTGAGGACGGGATTATGTAAGTAGTTCACAATTTTCATTGGAAACTTTTTTTTATTAAATACATCATGGACATCACGCCTCGTAAACGAGCTAAAATAATCGCTTTAGGCGAAAACACTTCAGCTAGGCAGACAGGGTATGGCTCTCTCCCGCACACGGGACCACGGCTTAACGTCCCATCCGACGGGCGGCGGCCTTTCCAAGCCCATCGGTGTCCCCTACTGACCGTGGGCAGGGCGGGGAATTTTGCGGAGATAAATCTCAACGCTGACCCAGCTTGGACTCGAACCTCTAAAATACAGATTACGAGTCTGGCGCGCTACCGACTGAGCCCCCCCCCCCCCCCCCCCCGTGAGATTTAGAGAAAGCTTTGAATGAGATCTACAATTTATCGAGATTCAGAGAAAGCTTTGAAATCTACAATTTATTGAGATTAGAGAAAGCTTTGACTGAGATCTACAATTTATCGAAATTTAGAGAAAGCTTTGAAATCTACAATTTAACAAGATTTAGAGAAAGCTTTGACTGGGATATACAATTTATCTCCAGTGTTACTTTTCCTTGAAACGTTCCTGACTTCCTGCGTTGAAATTTTTTTCTGCTAACCCCTCGGTCAAAAAGGGGACACCGATGGGCTTGGAAAGGATGACATCCGTCGTATGGGACGTTAAGTCATGGCCCCTTTTACAGGAGAGCCATACCCAGAGCACGTTAAAGCACACACTGGATGACTTTGACTGGAAGTTCCCTGTGTCTCCTAACAGCCATCCAGTGGATCCCGTTCCCCTTGCCTTCGAGTCCTTGTGACCTGGCCATTTAATCCATTATGCGTACAAAAATGGCGCTTAAATATATTCCATTTTCAAGTTAAGGGATTTAAATATGGCCTTTCGCTTTGTGCTTTTAATTATCGTCAGAGATGGAAGATAGAAGTGTCTAAATGCGTGTTACAATGCAGTGTTTACACAGCGTTTTTCTCGGATGGGGGTTGGCTCAGCCTGTAATGCGTCAGTCTCGTAATATGCAATTCTCATGTTCGAGTCACCCTTGTGCGAGCGTTGTGATTTATCTCCGCTAAGCCTTTACCCTGTCCTCGGTCAGAAAGGGGATACCAAAGGGCTTGGAAAGGCTGCCGTCCGTCGGAGGGATGTTACGCCATGGTCCCCTGTAGAGGAAAGCCGTAACCTGTGCATGTTCAAGAACATGTTAGATAATCTTGACAGGAGGCTCACCTACTTCTAACAGCTAGACCTTTTCCCTGGTGGACACTTCCCCCAATCTTCGAGTCCTTGGGTTGTTGTTGTTTTACCTCTGAGCGGCACTTTTTTGCACACCATGGGCTAAATGGCCAGGTCACATGGACCCCGAAGGCTCAGAGAAGGTTGGGGGAGGGGACCTACTGGAACAGCTGTTGGGAGACAGATGGTAGCTTCCCGTCAAGGCCATCCAGCGTGTTCTTTAACGTGTACAGGGTATGGCTCTCCCGCACACGGGCCACGGCTTAACGTCCCATTCGACAGACGGCGGCCTTTCCAAGCCCATCGGTGTCCCCTACTGACCGTGGGCAGGGCGGGGAATTTTGCGGAGATAAATCTCAACTCTGACCCAGCTGGGACTACAGATTACGAGCCTGGCGCGCTACCGACTGAGCCCCCCCCCCCCCCCCCTCCGAGTCCTTGGGGTCCTAGTGATCTGCATTTAGCCCACTGTGTGCGAAAAAAAGTGCCGTTTAAAGGTAAAACAATCCAAAACAAAGCATTTTGCCGATACACTTTCTCTTGACCCCGTTTACAATTTTTTTCAAACCCTTCTTTTCTGCACTGCCTACTAGAAATAAAAAAAAAGGTATAATAAAATAGCAAATTCCTTTATAAAAAAAGGACCGAAATATATTATAAGAAAATGAAAATATTCAGCATCGAGCAATAATGTGAATCGAAACTGCGTTTCTTTAAGAGAATAAAACAAAATCGACTTTTCATAAGAAAAAAAAAACTTCCCTCCAATTCTTCACTTTCCTCGCAACACTACAATGTCATTACATTCCTGTCTCTCGTGTTACTTGCCTGGTCCACAACCGACTTCGCGTCTCGTGCTCCAAAACAGGGCTGGAGAAAACAGATCGATGGATTATTCACAGCTCTAACGCTAAATTCAACAGAAGTTTTTTTTCATTTTCTCTGTATCGTCTAAGGTTTCCGACTGAAATTGCAAACTAAATTGTTAAAAGCGCTAATGGATAAAATGCTGCTGTAAACTTGATTTCCAATAATTCAGCGTTCAAGAGAGAAAAGAAATATCGCGCTAGAAGAACGAAAGAGAAGTCAACCGTAGAAAATGAAATTGCTAGGAACTATGGCCTCGTCGGATTATCTTCAAAGTGAATTTATAGTTTTCCGTTACCGATGGCCGGATATGTCACAAGTTGTTTCGGTGCTAAGTAATGCGGATGACAAGGAAATTTTTAAATCGTGCTTTTACCAAGCTCCAAAAAAAAAATGATTGATGAATAAAAGAATTTTTAATTTATGAGATTAAAACATAGAGAACTAAAATTCTCCACTTTCAAGCAAAATTATACGTTTAACTTTACATATATATATAATAGACGATTAACTGTATATCAGCTAACCGTCTTACGTGGTGTAGCCCACCTGGGCAGCGTAGAGATTTGTCTCCGCAAACTCCCCGCCCTGCCCATGATCAGTAGGGGACACCGATGAGCTTGGTAAGTCCGCCGTCCGTCGGATGCGACGTAAAGCTGTTGCACGGTGTGTGGGAGAGCCATACCCTTGTGCAAGTTAAAGAACACGCTAGACGGTTTGACTGCCCAACAGCTGTCCAGTAGGTTCCCTCTCGCTAACATTCGCTGTTCCTTCGGGGTCCTTGTGACCTGGCTGTTTTGTGCAAAAAAAGCGCCGTCAGAGGTAGAAGACTTCGTTTCGAGCTGTCTGCAGCCAGCATACAACATTGAGTTTTTCCATTTCTTTTTCACCTTTGATTTCCTTCTTTAATTGCATCTCCTTTCTACTGAGCTTTGAACTACGAGTCTTATATGCTCATGAACTTTGCATATTGCAGGTTTAGTAGAGCCTGTTCCTTCACATGGAACACAACAAAGGTTTGACAACAGACAATACCTTTTATTTGCAAGACTGTGTGAACAATAGAGCAAATTTTCTCTCCAACAGGAAAATACAATAGGAAATATTTAAGTAGGTTTCTGCTTTGAGCTAACGACTGAAGGTTCTTTAAAGCAAGCTGGATTTATCGCACAGTTAAAGAGGTAATGCAAGTCATAGTCATATCCGTCATTACCAACTGTTTTTCCAACCAACTTTTTCATGCAAATGGCAGATTCTGAGCGAGTTACTAAACCAGCTGACTGAGATGTTAGTAAAATAGTTGGGTTCATTCAGGCCTGGATCTAGAAAAAAAATGGGGGGGGGGGCAAAAAATACAATTGCGTTGGTGAAGGGGGACGGAGAAAGACTGGATTTCCAATGCAGTATAACATGTACACCTGCGTTTTACGGGTTATTAAAAAATGTCTTGAAAAATACATAAAATATAAATATGTCTAATGATTTTTTTCTGCCTCTGTTACCCCTACTAACTAATCAATCAATTCTGAAAAGGAGGACCATGGCCCCCTTGCTAGATTCATTTGTTTTACCTCTTAGTGGTATATTTATGCACACATTGCGGTAAGTGGCCAGGTCACAAGGACCCCAAGAGCTCAGAGAAGATTCCGATAGGGGAATCCACTGCACAACTGTCCAGTCAAGGCATTCAGCATGTTCTTTAACGTAGAAAGGGAATGGCTCTCCTGCACACGGTGTCAAGGCTTAACATCCCACCCGACAGATGGCGGCCTTTCCAAGCTCATCGACGTCTTCTTTCTGGGCGAGGGTTTTGAAAAACTAAATCTCAAGGCTGGCCCAGGTGGGAATCGTACCTGGGAATTATAGATGACACAATCGAGCCGGAAATAAGTGAGGGAAAAGAAACTGGATTTCCATTGCCGTATAACTTTTTTTTTCTCCATTTTAAAGGTCTTTAAAAAATTTATTGGAAAATGAAAGAAATATGCACAAGTGTAATAATTTTTCCCCCTCCATTACCCGTTCTAGCATTTTCAAAGATGTAGAGAGCATGGCCCTTCTCCCCCCCCCCCCCACCTAGATCCGACCTTAATAGGGCATTAAGCCGTGTACAAGAGTGCCATGCTCTATGCACATTAAAGAACACACTGGATGGCTTTGATAGGAGGTTCACATCCGTCTCCTAACAGTTGTCAAGTGAATCACTTCCCCAACCTTCTCTGAGCCCTTGTGACCTGCCATTTAGCCCACTGTGTCCAAAACAACTATAGCTCAGAGGTAAAACAATCCATTCTCTTTAGAAGCAGATACATTTTATCAGGAGGTCATGGGTCCGTATTACACACGAAACGCAACAAATGTTTTCGGAATACTCTACATGAGTTGTTGGGTTGTTTTACCCCTGAGCGGCACTTTTTTTGCACACCATGGGCTAAATGGTCAGGTCACAAGGACCCCAAAGGCTCAGAGAAGGTTGGGGGAGGAGACCCACTTGAACAGCTGTTGGGAGACAGATGGTAGCCTCCCGTCAAGGCCATCCAGCGTGTTCTTTAACGTGCACCGGGTATGGCTTTGGGTTATTTTACCTCTGAGCGGCACTTTTTTGCACACCATGAGCTAAATGGCCAGGTCACATGGACCCCGAAGGCTCAGAGAAGGTTGGGGGAGGGGACCCACTGGAACAGCTGTTGGGAGACAGATGGTAGCCTCCCGTCAAGGCCATCCAGCGTGTTCTTTAACGTGCACAGGGTATGGCTCTCCCGAACACGGGGCCACGGCTTAACGTCCCATCCGACGGACGGCGGCCTTTCCAAGCCCATCGGTGTCACCTACTGACCGTGGGCAGGGCGGGGAATTTTGCGGAGATAAATCTCAACGCTGACCCAGCTGGGACTCGAACCTGGGAACTACAGATTACAAGCCTGGCGCGCTACCGACTGAGCCACCCCCGCCCCACCGGGTATGGCTCTCCCGCACACGGGCCACGGCTTAACGTCCCATCCGACGGACGGTGGCCTTTCCAAGCCCATCAATGTCCCCTACTGACCGTGGGAAGGGCGGGGAATTTTGCTGAGATAAATCTCAACGCTGATCCACCTGGGACTCGAACCTGGGAACTACAGATTACGAGCCTGGCGCGCTACCGACTGAGCCACCCCCGCCCCTCTCTACATGATTTACTGTATTTACAGGAACATTACGTGTCATTTTCTCTACTATTGAAATTTGCACTATTCAACTTCATATTATGCAATGCTAGTTAGGTATGATGACTATATTTACTGAAATATTTATTTCACATCATTAGTGGCAGATAAACTGTCTTTTCCGATCACATATGGTGCCCCGAAATACTACAAGAAAAAGCTTAGTCAATACTTGCTGAGAAAATAGCTAACTCTCAATATCTCAGCGGTAGAACACGTGAGATGTTTTTAGGAGACACTGAGTTCGTATCCCACTCGAGTTCAGCAATCCTTTCATGAGCAGATACATGCTTTCCAAAGGCGCCATCATGTTGAAAGCACTGAAAAAAGCTTTGGGTTGGGTTGTTTTACCTCTGAGCGGCACTTTTTTGCACACCATGGGCTAAATGGCCAGGTCACATGGACCCCGAAGGCTCAGAGAAGGTTGGGGGAGGGGACCCACTGGAACAGCTGTTGGGAGACAGATGGAGCCTCCCGTCAAGGCCATCCAGCGTGTTCTTTAACGTGCACAGGTATGGCTCTCCCGCACACGGGGCCACGGCTTAACGTCCCATCCGAAGGAAGGCGGCCTTTCCAAGCCCATCGGTGTCCCCTACTGACCGTGGGCAGGGCGGGGAATTTTTGCGGAGATAAATTTCAACGCTGACCCAGCTGGGACTCGAACCTGGGAACTACAGATTAAGAGGCTGGCGCGATACCGACAGAGCCACCCCCGCCCCAGAAAAAAGCTTTGATGGAGGCAGTTATTTTCAGTTCAGAATAAAAAAAAACACCCATGACCTCTTTACATCTGCAAGAATATTAATGTCTAGTTCACGCTTTCGTGTTAACAAACAGCAGAAAAGCCTGCAAACCTTTCTTGTGAATTTGTGAACCTTCAAAATCTTGCTTGCAGCATGCTATCAATCACCAGCTGCAAGAAAAAAGCCTGTCCTGATTTTGCTTGGCCAGAAGAAAAAAATGTTCATGACAACCGTGACGTGGCAAACCTGCTCATTTGTGGCCAAATTGCTGCAAAGCATCATAGGGCAAATGGCTTGAACCTTTTCTTTCAGAAGTGCTGATGGCTTTCAAGCTGATTCGCATTCTACGGAGGAGAATGCACGTTTCAGAGACGACAGCACGGTAATCACTTTACCCACCTATACAATACGTTATGTTTCTAATTTCTGTGTAGCATAAGGATGCAAAGGAGCTTTCCTTTTTTCAGTTCTGAGAAGCCAGCACTGTCTGTGGCCATTAGAGCATTTCCAAGGAATTAGTCAACGTCGATTTTGATCTATTTACAGGTATCTAGGGTTCATCATCATCATCCTGTTCTTGAGAATCTATTGTCGATCCCAATGGTCGACAACAGATTCTCAAGAACAGGATGATGATGATGATGATGAGCCGTAATACCTGTAAATAGATCAAAATCGACGTTGACTTCTCAGTTTTATATGATCAGTATTTTATTTTATATTATGATCAGTTTTATTGTGGCATATTATTCGATTCCGCCTTCCGTAAAGGTTTTTTCGCCTTTGTGACTTGCTCTCTTCCTCCTGTAGCTATGGTGTCAGCTTTGAGATTTTTCTCTGGCCAAACTCCACATCTTGCCCTCGGTCAGTAGGGAACACCGATGGACTTGGAAAAGCTACCGTCTGTCGGATAGGGCGTTAAGCCGCAATCCGTGTGTGGAGAGCCATACCATGTTCACATTAAAGAACATACTGGATGGCTTTGATGGGAGACTACCATCTGTCCCCTAACAGCTGTGGTCCAGTGGGTGCCCTTCCCCAACAGTCTCTGAGCCTTCGAGGTGCTTGTGGCCTGGCCATTTTTGACCATGGTGTGCAAAAAAAGTGCTGCTCAGAGGAAAAACAACCCAACCTGTAGCATTGTGGTGCGGAAGTTATGTTTCTGAATATTGATAATAGCTGTATCTGCAAATATATGGAAGTATCGGAAAGTTATGTTTCCAATTTCTTTCCATTGAACGTTTTGGTTTTATTTTGATATAAATGTGCATTATTACAATGTAAATAACCCAAAAGCATCAGCTCATCCAGGTTATTGTAATATTTAACATAGGAATAAAATAATGACAACATATTTTAACGTATAATATATACAATCTTAAAGATCTTCAATGATAGCATTTGCATTAGAGAATAATATAGAATATAAAAGAATAGATATCCTTTTCTCGAACAGTGGCAAAATATGTAAATAATTTCATTTTTCTATACAGATTATTTTCATTTTTGTGTTCGTGTCGACAGAAAATTATCTCTTATCTCTCTTTGTTTTCCACACCACAAGAGTTTGGTTTTGCCTCTGAGCGGCACTTGGTGCACAGAATGGGCTAAATGGCCAGGTCACGAAGATCCAAAGGCTCAGAAGTTCTGGGGATCTATATAATAGTTGGTAGAAGACAGATGAAAGCATCCCATCAACGTGTTAACTGGCACAAAGTATGACTCTCCTGCACATGGAGCCTCGCGTTAGCATTCCATCCATTACACTCCATTTCCGTAATATGATCTTCCGTGGCTTTTCCAACCCATGAAAGATCATATTACGGAAATCGCAAAGCTGTAATACCAAAAAAGGATATGGGTTACCTTTCATATATAATTATATACAGTTAAAATACGAAGGCCAGTGTCAGAAAGTACTACAGACATGTATTTGCAATCCCTAATACGAAGAATGCAAGGCAATTCTACCGTCTTTCGACAATCTTAACAAAGATTGAGACATTATATTGTGGCAGTCTTAAATCATGTTGCGACTGTTTCCATTCAACAGATTCATCACCTTGCAGTTCCCTTACCGTAATTTGATGCGATTTGCATGCACTATTGTCAGCAGTTCTTGCTATTGGGGGTGTGCCACGATTTGCAACGAAAAAATTACTCTGTAAATCGCAACAAGAATTATAAAAATACAGTAGGAAAGCTGTCAACATGATGTAGTTGCCAGATTTAGTAACGCCGAGTGGTTAGCGCGCTTGGCTACTGATCTACGGGACCTGGGTTCGAGCCCCGGGTAAGGCATAGATGTTCGTGTTGTTTTTCTGCTGAGGTCCTGCCATCCTCTCAGATCTTCTACTGTGGCATATAAACTGACAGGCTCCTGTCAGACCTCTGTGGCAAGCAGCTGCTTGAGGGGGTATTTATTTATTATTTTATTTATGAGCAACATTGGATGTCTCGAGCATAAACTGCAGCGAAAAGGGCAAAGACTTCTACCAAAAGGAATAGAAAAACTCTTTCCCATGTCTCTCTCTCTTTGCGGAGACTGTCAAAAAGTAATCGGATGCAGAGGCCTACAGAGGGGGGGAATGATCAAGAAGTTGAACCCCCCCCCTTGAAAATCCGCTCGTCTTATACGAAATCTCAAACTTGTCTACCTGTTTTGAGTTGTTGGGTTGTTTTACCTCTGAGCGGCACTTTTTTGCACACCATGGGCTAAATGGCCAGGTCACATGGACCCCGAAGGCTCAGAGAAGGTTGGGGGAGGGGATCCACTGGAACAGCTGTTGGGAGACAGATGGTAGCCTCCCGTCAAGGCCATCCAGCGTGTTCTTTAACGTGCACAGGGTATGGCTCTTCCGCACACGGGTGCACGGCTTAACGTCCCATCCGACGGACGGCGGCCTTTCCAAGCCCATCGGTGTCCCCTACTGACCGTGGGCAGGGTGGGGAATTTTGCGAAGATAAATCTCAACGCTGACCCAGCTGGGACTCGAACCTGGGAACTAGATTACGAGCCTGGCGCGCTACCGACTGAGCCACCCCCGCCCCTTACCTGTTTTGAAATCCAAATCAGTTGTTTTGTATATTTTTATTTTAGCCCTATTTTATGCTAGACACAAAATATAGATTAAAGAAAAACAACTATAAAATCTTATTCCATAAAGAATATCATTTTAACCTTTCATGTTCGATGAAATATTTTAGTAATTTTAAAACCCTATTCGTCTTATTAAGACCCTCACCCGCAACCCACCCCCCTCCACACACACAAACATACACAAGCAAGCTACACACACAAGCTAAATCCTGGGTATGTGCCTAGTTGGATGGCAGTAAAATTACTCAGCATTATTCTTCTATTGAGGAATGCATTAAAAAAAAAGCTTTCAACTATATGCTTCTAAACCTACTTTCTGACCGCCCCTCGTATACCATTATTCACATCCTTTGAAAAGCAATGATGGATTCAAGAGGGGTTGGAGCAAAGAAGTAGCTGTGAGCTCAAAAATACATAGGATCGCAACTTAAACGAATCTCGGAATTAGGTTCCAACGTGAATTTTAATTTATTTGTAGGAAATGTGATTTCTTATGTGTTTACAATTATTACTGTAATTTTTCACCCATAATATTAATACCTTTATTGTACAGAGATGTTAACGAGGTATATTAAACGTTATCCGCAAAATTCTTACGCGACGGTTCACAATACACAGTAACTCTTGCCTAAGTTCCGACCCTTTATTACTCAATTATAACTGCATAAAAGTAAGCAAATTATCGCCCTTATCCTCCATCAAAATAAAAACACTAAATAATTAACTTAAAATGTCCTGCCATAAACACTGTAATAAGATACCCTAAAAATTAATTCCTTACAATGCATATTTTTTGCAAATAAAAAGCTTGCAGTCTAATTATTATCACATTACAAATTCTTACCTGAGTTTATTGTGACTAAGATCGAGAAGTTCAACCCACGAACACATCTTGTCAGTTAAATTCTTTGGTAAATCTGTCAGCTCTTCATAAGCCAAAGACATCCTACGATCTGCAGGTGGATGGCAAACGCTTGAAGCCGTATTATTGGCCGTTCTGTATCCGAGAAGAAATTTCATAATCAACTGTCTGCAGCTCTTAAAACAGAAGAAAATTAATCACCTGACGCGTATCAGTAATGGCCCTGAATTCTACTGTAAGTTACCAGCATCAATTAATTATTGATTGCTTATGCTGGTAATTCTAAAGAAAACACAATTACTTCTCTACCGCTTACAAAGAATCCATTATGGAAGATAACAAACAGCTGTTGCCAGATCTGAAAGTTTGAATATTCTTTTGTGCAACATAAACTTTGGTCTGGTGAGTGCAGAAAATGTTGCAGCCCAGATAACTTATCAGTGAGATACAGCTTTAGTGAATGTAATAAGAATATACCTGATGAAAGAGAAGAAAGCACTTAAAGTTGCCGATGGAAATATGAAAAATATATATACTTGCAAAGCGTGTGTAATACGTTTGGGTGTCGAAGTGTTTACATGATGGTTTAACAGACAGTATCACAAAGGAGATAATTAATGTGCGAACTGTGATCAGCAGGAAATAAGTATCAATTTCAGAGAACGATGTGATAAATTAACTTATACATGTTATTTGCGGTACTCAGTTTTTGTTCCTTCATTTCATCGTGATGATCATAAATTTATTCTTCCAAAAATATCAATTTCGCCAATACAAGAGTGCTATTAACTCATAGTTCTAATCACGCATTTTATGAATTTTACAAACTATTTTAGCAACCTAGAATGGTAACGCTTATACTAGTGTATATAAAATGTATAATGATAAGCATTGCTTTTTGAAGTATCTTCGTCAATAATATAAGATATTCCTGACTGATTCAGGGGCGGGGGTGGTTCAGTCGGTAGCGCGCCAGGCTCGTAATCTGTAGTTCCCAGGCTCGAGTCCTAGCTGGGCCAGCGTTGAGATTTATCTCCGAAAAATTCTCCGCCCTGCCCACGGTCAGTAGGGGATACCGATGGACATGGAGAGACTGCCGTCCGTTAGATTGGACGTTAAGCCGTGCCTCGGTAAAACACAGTTCGATATTCCGTGTGCGAGAGAGCCATACCCTGTGCACGTTACACGCTGGATGGCCTTGACGGGAGGCTACCATCTGTCTCTCAACTAGCTGTTGCAGTGGGTCCCTCCCCCAACCTTCTCTGAGCCTTCGGGGTCTATGTGACCTGGCCATTTAGCACATTGTGTGCAAAAAAAGTGCCGCTCAGAGGTAACCCAATCCGCTCGATTGCATTTCTCGCCTTCTCCCCCTCGATTTTTTTCTAGTTATCAGTTTTCCTAGACTCAGAACGACTCTGTGAGTCAGTGTTATAAACTTTCTGAGTCTTTCAGACATTTCTGAAGATGCAATGTCCCATGGCCGAGTGGTTAAATGCTTGGCTACTGTTCCGAGAGACCCGGGTTTGAACCATTGATAAGTCATGGACGTTTCTCCATTAAATTCTTCATCATTGTGTTCCTGTATACTTCTGCCGAGGTCTCGCCTTCTTTACAGATCTTCTCTATGGCGTATTATACTATAGACTCCTGTCAGACTTCTATGGCAAGCGGCTGCTCGAGGGGTAATTTATTTTTTTAATGCCTATTATGTTTGCATTAGCATATCGCCCGCCAAACATTTGGCGATGTGGAAACGAATCGAATTCGAAATTTGTTTCTATAGCTAGAGACTCGAATTTTTAACTCAATACGTAGGTAATAGCATGGGGAAAATCCGTAGCAGGAATTTGGAAATGGGGGATCAAGTATTTTAGGTACTTACAGGCAGCGGCGTACCGAAGTGAAAATTGGGGTTGGGATTATAACTCTCTACTACTATTATGACAATCACCAACTTCATTTCAGAGCTTGAATAAAGTATATTTTCTAAGAAAGTCCCCGAAAATCAGGGACTCTTCATCCCCTATTAGACCCAAATATTTTAACTTACCTCCCCTACCCCTTTGGAAGTTTCTGGGTGCTGGGTTCCGCCCTTTTTAATACAGACGCGCAAAAAACAAAGGAAAAGTAAAGAAAAAAAATCTGAATCTATCTCCATTTCTATTGAAGGTAGACTCTTAATTTTCGAATGCATTATAGGATTGCCCGATGGGACCTCTAAGAAAGTTTTGAGAACAATCGGACAATTTGCTGGGAAGTTGGAAATCCCAAAAACTGTTAAAAGTCTGTCAAACGCGGCAACACGAAACCGACCTGCTGACTCAGAACTTAATTTAAATGTTTCCCGCATCACACGACGCCGCACTTGTACAGACAAGCACGACGTACATTGCTCATTATATGTATTGTATATACGTATATATCCAAGGCAATTTGGGAGACGGTGAACGCTAATTTTGCCCCAATTGTACCTGAGTTGAGATTTATCACCGCTAATTTCTCCTGCCTTCAGCAAGAACGAGAACACCGATGTACTTGAAAAGGCTGCCGTCCGTCGGGTGGGAAGTAAAAGTCGTGGCTCTGTGTCCGGGAGAGTCATACCCTGTGGAAGTAAGTAACGAGTACTCTAGATAGCCTTGACGGGAGGCTCCCATCTGTTTCTTAACATCTCTGCACTAGGTCCCTTCACCCCAACCTTCTCTGAGTCCTTGGGGTCCTTGTGATCTGTCCATTTGGCCCAATGTGGGCAAAAAATGACACTCAGAGGTAAAACAACACAACCGAACAAGGTAAAGAAGACAAAGAATTATTATTTAAATTGTTCCTTTCTACTATTTTAAATGCTTGGGTGTATGTATAAATAATTTATTATTATTTCTGCAAGGTCTACAGGGTCTTACCCCCTCCCCCCAAATGTGTTTCGACTTCTGGCGATTGCGTTATCAGAGGGGGGTAGCAGGAATTTAACCTGTTGGAAAAACTGGCTATGTCTGCATCTAGAATTTCTATATCGACCAAGAGTTTGAATTTCGACAACATATTTACGAGTGAATCTCACCTCTCTTCAGACGCAAAAGGGAATAAGGATTCAATTTCCCTAAATCAATCACGCCACTTTCGAGCAAACATACACGTGTAAGCAAGGCCGTCGCCAGATTAGATCGCGCCCTGAGGCAAGCAATTAAATATCGCCCCTCAAAAGGTCGGAGTTGCGCATGCGCAACTCCTATGCTCGGAACGAGGATTGCAATGTCCACAAAATGAACTAATAATTCCCAAAATGATAAATATAACGTAAATTAAGCAAAACTGGTTAAGGAAAAGTAAAAGTGAATGGGTGGACCATCACAGGCGCCGTGAGGCAGGCTTCCTCTATGCTACACCTGGTCGACGGTACTGCGTGTAAGATTAAATCCCCAATAACATATCATCTCACGAAAAAGGAAAATTATAAACGAGCAAAATGCTTCGGTAATTAGATATTACTTCCATTTTTTTCCCGTCGAATGGGCTTTCAATAACTAGCAGTCGGCCCCCAACCACTTTCTTGTTTTCTTGCCAATATCAGCCAAGAGACTTGTAATTCCGACTGACGATTTGCGGTTTCGTGGTTGCAGCTTTATTAACTCTACCCAAGATATTGCCATTTTGTTTATTGCTGCGTGTAATAAGTTATCGATTCGAAGGAAGCGGAAAGCATTCCCCTCCGCAGCAAAAGCATTTCGTAGTCGAAATCCAACCGTACGTGCATGTGAAAAAAAAAGAGTAAGGAATGGGAAGACAAAGATTGGAACATTGCAGCGGCTTCGACGAACAATTCCACAATTTGTCTGTATCAGAGAAATGTGTTTTGTGGAGATATACGCTTAAGCTACTAAGAAAGAGAAATGCGATAAATTAGCTCGATTTCAATGCAAAGAATGAAGTATTATTGTCTTGTGAGAAATTCTAAAGTAGATTTACTGGAAATATTTCGTTTCCAAAGTGCGGTATTCTGTTATTGGGACGCTAAAAGAGAACTTTAAGATTTTCGGTGATTCAATCGAGAGGATTGGATTGAGTTGTTTTACCTCTGAGCTGAACCTTTTTTGCACACAATGGGCAAACTTAAATGGCATGGCGCATTATCCTGATGAAAGAAGGCACTACTAGAGGGTGATGGCGTTGCCATGAAAGGATGTACTTGGACTGCAATGATGATTAGATATGTGGTAAACATTCACCCCGGGTGCCGAGCGAACTTGGATCTACATATCCTTGTTCGTGGCTAACCGGGGAACAGATTAAATTTTAGGTTTTTACCGGTGGTTAGCTTTCCTTCTATAGGACTGCTGCCATGTGAGGTTGGGGATGAGATGCATCTATATGGTGTATTCTTGCCCCCGACTCTATATAGTCGCGGCTTTCCTTTAACTTGGTAGTGTCGTGAGACGGAACCAGGGTTAGCCGTGGTTGCTGAACATCTGGCAACAAATAGTACAATGTGGTAGACATCACAGTTTCCTGCATATGAATGACTAAACCCAGGGTTTCCTATCAGAACATTGGCCAAAGCGTTACACTTCCTCCACCAGTTTGTTTTCATTCCACGGTACATTCTGGTGCCAACACTTCCCCAGATAAACGACGCACACGTACCCGGCCATCCACATGGTGCAACAGGAAACGAGGTTCATCGGACCAGATAACCTTTTTCCAATCATTCAAAGTCCAGTTTTGATGCTCGCGCACCCATTGTTAGGCACCATTTCGTGGTGAACCGAGGTTAGCTTGGGCACTCGGAGCGGTCTGTGGCTATGCAACCCCATTTTCACCAGGTTCAATGTACTGTGTGTGTGTGACACATTATTCCCATTACCAGCATTCAAATTATGGATGATTGCGCCACGGTATCCCTTCTGTTGGCTTGTACCATATGGGATAGCCTTCGCTCACCTCTAGCCTCCATGAACTGTGGTTGGACCACACCTTGCTGCGGTTCATTGGTTTTCCCCTCCTTGGACCACTTTTTGAAGGTACTAACCACCACTGACCGTGAGCACCCACACAAGCCTTGCCATCTCGGAAATGCTCTGACCCAGCTGTCTGGCCATTACAATTTGGACTGTCAAACTCACTTAAGTTAGCTGCCTTTCCCATCTGAAGAACAAGAAGAGCACTGATTAACAGAGCTCACTATCAGATGTTATTTATACCGTTTCATGACCTTCACACGCGCCGTCGTTTACCTGCAGTTACTTCGATTTGCATAAAGACTCGCTTGTCATAATGTTTTGACACTTCAGTGTATATAAGAAAAAGCAAAGGACCCAACACAGAATCCTGTGGGACTCCACATAAGATTAATAACGTTTTTTCTTTTAAAATTGTTAATAATCACAATTCGCTTTCTATTCTTAATGAAACTTTTAAACTAATCATAGACTATACCACGAAAACTATAAAATTTCAACTTATGTAAAAGTATTTTATATTTCATAGAGTCAAATTGTTACGTAATGATTCTAACGATTTTTCGTCTCCATTTCTGTTACTAGCATTCTCCAGTGGTAGTGGTGGTGTCGGAGGTGGACCGTCGTGTCCCTTTCTTATACTGGAAACTAGATATCTCCTAGATGTAATATCTCCTAGATATTAGATCTCTCTAGGATCTCTCTAGGATATCTCTCTAGGATGTAATACCTCCTAGATATTACATCCCTTTTTATCCCACTCGTATAAGTGCGTTTAATAACTTCCAATCCCTCAACCACTTTCTTGTTTTACTGCCAATATCAGTCAAGAGACTTGTAATTCCGACTGACGATGAACTACCAGTGGCGTAACCTGGCGAGTGGGGAGGTCGCGCAGAGCACCACAGTCCAAAGTGCGGCAAAATTGCTTTTAATAAATTTCAGAAACGGTGGTTCTGTGGTATCGCGTTAGCTTATGGTTACACCGCGACTGCCGAGATCCGAGTTCGAGTCCGAGTATGGATGGCACGATCGTTTTTTTTTTTTGTCATATCTGTTGTTGTGATTGCCTTTCAATAACAAAAAGTGTTTACTCATCGACATGTCAATAAAAATTCTATGTTCTCAAATTGGGACATAAAGCGGAATATTGACTATAAGTCCCAGCAATGAAATTGGAAAATAACATTTTCAGAATTTTCTTTTTTTTTATTTTGTCCATCTAGTGGTCGATTTTTCCCCCGTTTGCTGCCTTTAGTTCAGAAGGCAGCAAAACTGACACACTGCAGAGCACTCGACTATTGGGGGCGACAGTTATAGCACTCTTCCTGGGTGGAAAATTATCTAGTTACGCCACTGCTTAGTAGAGTTGATATAGTACAGATAAAATATCATTTGGACTGTACTATGTCATCTGACTTATGCAGCACCGGGTCATGAACCCATATCTGCTTCATCATATTTAACTTATAGCACACAAAAAGCATTATTCCTTTATCTCTTAAGGGCGGGGGTGGCTCAGTTGGTAGCGCGCCAGGCTCGTAATCTGTAGTTCCCAGGTTCGAGTCCCAGCTGGGTCAGCGTTGAGATTTATCTCCGCAAAATTCCCCGCCCTGCCCACGGTCAGTAGGGGACACCGATGGGCTTGGAAAGGCCGCCGTCCGTCGGACGGGACGTTAAGCCGTGGCCTCGTGTGCGGGAGAGCCATACCCTGTGCACGTTAAAGAACACGCCTTGACGGGAGGCTACCATCTGTCTCCCAACAGCTGTTCCAGTGGGTCCCCTCCCCCAACCTTCTCTGACCCTTCGGGGTCCATGTGACCTGGCCATTTAGCACATGGTGTGCAAAAAAGTGCCGTTCAGAGGTAAAACAACCCAACCTTTATCTCTTAAAAGAAAAAGGTTACTTCCAGTGTCGGATCCTTGCGCAGCTTGACGTAACATAGTTTCCAGTATAAAAACCATTTGTAAGTTTTTTGTTAATTAATACTCCACTCTTTCTTTTTTTCACCTTCATATTCATAAAACATATCATATTTTAAAGTTTTTTTTAACAACAAGCAATGCAGCTCAGTAGAAGTCGCGCTCTTAATACTTATAGTTCGTGGATATGGAGACCCGATGGCCATAAAGCAGCTCCACGGGGTGGGGGGGGGACAAAGATAATCGGAGGGGACGCGATAAACACTACAGAACAAATATGACAGCCTCGGTGGATTTAAAATGATGTAGCATAGTGGTCAACTTTCAGGCACATACATTAAAATTTCTGATGCTTTACAATCTTTCCTCGGGAATCGCCCTGCCCACGGTCAGTAGGGGACACCGATGGGCTTGGAAAGGCCGCCGTCAGTCGGATGGGACGTTAAGCCGTGGCCCCGTGTGCGGGAGAGCCATACCCTGTGCACGTTAAAGAACACGCTGGATGGTCTTGACGGGAGGCTACCATCTGTCTCCCAACAGCTGTTCCAGTGGGTCCCCTCCCGCAACCATCTCTGAGCCTTCGGGGTCCATGTGATCTGGCCATTTAGCCCATGGTGTGCAAAAAAGTGCCGCTCAGAGGTAAAACAACCAACCAACTTCGGGAATCATTTAGACATGCGGAGAAGGGTTAGATATGTGCAGAATGTATCTAGTAGATCGTTTTATGACAGGATGTTCCATACCACCGCCATCACGCGGCCTGTATGGAACTAATACATGGTGACATCGGCTCATCTATTGAAACTGAATTGTTGTCCCGAGTGGGACTTTTCACAACTGTTAAGGACTATTAGAGTCACGAGTAGGTAGCTCGTTCATCATGAACTTTTTAGTGAACTGATCTCCACCGCGCATAAAGTTTCCCTTGATTGAAAAGGGCCACGCCAGAGGCGCTGTTGAACTTGTCCCAAAAGTGGGAACTACATATGTGTAAAATGTTTGAAAGTAATTTTTGTTAATAAATGTTGTATTTTATTGTTAACTGCAGAATTAGCTCAGTTGTCATTTTGCTAAATGTCTGTTCATTTGAATATTATAAAAAAAATTCAAATAAAATAAGTACCCCCTCAAGCAGCTGCTTGCCACAGTGGTCTGACAGGAGCCTGTCAGTTTATATGCCATAGTAGAAGGTCTGTGAGGATGGCAGGCCCTCAGCAGAAAAACGACACAAACATCCATGCCTTACCCGGGGCTCGAACCCAGGTCCCTTAGTTCAGTAGCCAATCGCGCTAACCACTCGGCCACAGGAAAACTGCCTAGATTTGGCAGCAAGTAAACGCATTACGGCCTAAGTGTTTATATCGCCCTAAATATACACAGGGGTGGTCATAACATTAGGATATTTAATGAAATTTCTGATAAACGCCAAACCATTTTATACAGTCCCTCAAAAAAATATCCGAACACTATGGATCATTACAGAATTCAGAAAAAAAATCTGGCAAAGATTTTTTTACAAATTAGTGATCTGGTACTGCCTTAATTTTTTCCCCAGCAGTCTTACGTAAATCAATATTGGAATATATATAAAATATATATAAAACACTTTTTTTTTAATAGAGAATCTTTCTTACACTATAACTATATAGGCCAAAAATCCAGACTAGCCAAAAGCGTTCATTGTCCATAAGTTTCGAAATATACCAGATCAAAACTCCTCTTTGTGAGTTGGTTTCTATAGTCTTCGTTTTTGAGTTCGTTTTAGTGTTTTTTGGGGGAAGAGGGGAAGTCTTCCACCTTTGAAATTTTAGGATGGCTAAAAAACTAGCCGTCCCGTGGCCGAGTGGTTAGCCCGCTTGGCTACTGATCTAAGGGACCTGGGTTCGAGCCCCGGATTAGGCATGGATGTGTGTGTCGTTTTTCTGCTGAGGTCCTGCCATTCTCTCAGATCTCCTACTGTGGCATATAAACTGACAGGCTCCTGTCAGACCTCTGTGGCAAGCAGCTGCTTGAGGAGGTATTTATTTTATTTATTTTTTTTTAAAAACTAAGAATTAATTAATTTTGTTGTATAATGATTTATTTTCATCTTGTTTCTTTACGATGGCATATAAGCTGACAGGCTCCTGTAAGACTTCTTCGGCAAGTAGCTGCTTGAGGAGTTGTTTTTTTTTTGCTGTTCTACTACATGTAATTTTAAACCTATTAGAATTAAACAAAAAACTGCGCCTGTACTTTTCACTTCCGTTACCATTTGTTTTGTTCTCGCTTCTTGCTATAACCCTGTTCTGATTTTTACCCTTTGATGTACCAGGTAAGTAACAAACCCGAAGCACCGGTTTTTTAATTTTTTACGAGTTCTACTCATTCATTGATCTTGTTTTATTTAAATCCAGTGATTCAATTCTGTCTCAGTAAAACGTCGTCCCGAAGTTGAAAAAAAAAAAATCTGAAAACAGCAATTTCCAGACTCCAATCTCAGTTAAAGAAATTAAATGTAAACTTTAAAAATTCTTGTGCAAAATTGTGTGCTGTACTCTAGTTAATGTCAATATTACTTTTTCGTTTTTAGCTTGTTTTAGAGTTAAACCATTTTAAATTGCAGAAAAAGTCTAAGTACGCGCGTAAAAAAAACAAATTTCCCTGAAAAGGTTGAATCCTCCTGTTTTTTTTTATCCTTAAGTTTCCGTCGTTCTATTTTACGTGATATGTTCTCTTCATATGGTTCGCTCGGAAATCTGGTTTTATTCTTCATTAAAAAACAGAATGCAAAATCCGATTTTTTAGGTTGCCTTAAATTGCTTTAAATCTGAAACAAGCTAAAAGCATAAAACTATATTTACAAGTACAGCAATGGAAATGCAAGTTTCTTTTTTTACATTTAACCCATTTTACTGAATTGGAGTCCAAAATCGTTTTTCTACATTTCCCAGCCGAATTTTTCACGTAAGTATTTTCATTTTTACGATTTGGAAATAAGACAGATTGCTCGTGCTCTTTTGATTAATAGTGAAGCTAGCAGTCGTTCGGCCATCAGGAAGAAAAGCATTATTTACTCCAAGCAGTGAAATTTTAATGCTTTTAAATTCAGTCGTTTAAAGAGAAAGTGGGCTCTAAAAAGGCACTTTTTATATCCCGTTTTCAAAAAAAAAAGTTAGATAATATTTTTACACTGTTGTTTGTCCGTCTGTCTGTCTGTTGTCTTTAGACATCCAATATTTTTATTTTTAGAGATAAATTAAAAATTCTTTTTGAGTTGGATATATATTGACGAAATTTTTTTCGTCAATATCTATCCTCTTTAGGGGGCACAGTTTAAACTGTGCCCCCTAAAGAGGGGGAAAAGTAAAATTGCAAAATTTTAAACGAATATTGCAAACGATGTGCTTATGCTAGAAATTCTAAATTTTGATAGTGGAATGAGAAGGTCATGTGATTTGCATAGGCAACAATGAGTTAATCGCTTACTCCCGAGGGGGGGAGGGTTTGCAACTTTTTTGTTTCAAGAACAAATTGTTTATTTTTAGAGATAAATTAAAATTTATTTCTGATTTTTTTTTTAGGTAGATAGGTATTGAAGAAATATTATAAATCGCACTTTAGGAATCGCAAAAACTTCGCCCTTTAGCGGAGAAAAAAGTTTAAAATTGCAAACTTTCAAATAGATATTGCAAGCGATGTACAGTCGCTCAAAAAAATATCCGAACACTATGGTTGATTACAAAATTTAGGAAAAATATCTGGCAACCTTCGTGTCACAAAATTTAGAAAAAATACCTGGCAACGATTTTTTTAGAAATTAGTGATCTGGCAACCTTCGTGTCACGTGACAGGAAGGATCTGGCAACCTTCGTGTCACGTGACACGAAGGTTGCCAGATCACTAATTTCTAAAAAAAATCGTTGCCAGATATTTTTTATAAATTTTGTGACACGAAGGTTGCCAGATCACTAATTTCTAAAAAAAGTTGCCAGATATTTTTTCTAAACTTTGTAATCAACCATAGTGTTCGGATATTTTTTTGAGCGACGGTATATATGTATTTATGCTAGAAATCTTATCGTAGAATGTGTAGATGATATAGTTTGCATTTGCAACAATGTTGGACCCTTACACCCAGGGAATACGCAACCGTTTTGTTTTAAGAGATATTGGAAAATTCTTTTTTAGTTGAATTGGTACTAGTGAACTATAATTCGCATTTTTCAATTCGTTAGGGAGTTTTAATTTACGTCGTTAGAGGGCACTAAATACGAAAAAGGCGAAACTTTAAACGACTGTTGCACGTAATCTGTTTATGGTAGAATTTTGAAATTTCGGTAGTAGAGAGTCAAGAGAGACTCCACAGACAGCAACAACCTGCCTCTTTTATCAGAGAGTTGGGAGAAAAGCAATTTTTTAAATTTAGGGAATAAAACACAATTTTTTTTTAGTTATACAAGTACTAATAAATACTACTATTTGCAATTTCCCAGTAATACATTAGTTCAAATTAAACCTTTTAAAGAGTGAAAAAGTAGGTAAACGAAAAATTTCATTGTCTTTGAAAACGAAATTCCGATATTCGTCAATGCCGTCCGCCGTCCGCCGTCCGTCGGATGGGACGCTAAACCGTGGGCCCGTGTGTGGGAGAGCCGTAACCTGTGCACGTAAAGAACACGCTGGATGGCCTTGATGGGAGGCTACCATCTGTCTCCTAACAGCTGTTCCCGTGGGTCCCCTCCCCCAACCTTCTCTGAGCCTTCAGGGTCCTTGTGACCTCGCCATTTAGCCCATTGTGTGCAAAAAACTGCCGCTCAGAGGTAAAACAACCCAACGGTGTAACGTCCCATCCGATGGACTGCAGTCTTTCTAAACCTATCGCTATCCCTTTCTCATGGAGGATGGAGTGGGGGCTAACGGCAGAGCCGCAAATAACTTTTTGCGCCCGAGGCAAGAATAGAAAATTGCGCCCTCCAATATAGCTTTAATAGCAGCCTTTTTCTGCGTCCCTTTATCTTGTCTTTTCCAGCGCCCTCTCATCTTTTGCTCCCAAGGCTAGTGTCTCTCTATTACTGCCTTGGTTATCATCATCATCCTCAAGCAGCCATGGGCTACGGAGGTCCAACCAGACCGTGCAGTTTAATTCTCCAAGCATATCTGTCCTGAGGTACATCTGCTGCATCTGGCCACTGCATACAAGGTTCTGTTTGACATTGTCTGCCAACTGCATCCTAGGTCTCCCCCTCCTTCTGAGGCCTCTAGGCACACTGTTCATAACCCTATTCGCCAATCTATAATTATCCATATGGACAACATGGCCAAACCAGCGGAGTCTCTCTCTGCACAATATGCTGCTTAAAGGAGGTTGCAGACTCCTTTGCCTAACCTCAACATTAGTTACAAAGTTAAACCACCTAATACCCAAGATACTATGTAAGCATCTAGAATCAAAAGCATCTAGTTTCCTGTTATCTTGTTTACACAGCGTCCAAATTTCACTACCATAACTAACCCTAGAAAGAACCAAACTATTATACAGTCTAATTTTAGTCTTTAGGTGTATACACCTATTTCTCCACACTCTCCATAGATTCTTAAAAGTCCCGGCAGCAATCCCTATTCGTCTGTTAATCTCATGCCGCACATCACCAGTATCTGTTACATAGCTCCCAAGGTAATTAAACTGTGACACCTGCTCAAGACTGTAACCATTCAGATGAACTGAATCACAGCCTGCCGACCAATTTCCATCACTTTAGTTTTCTCTCTGTTTATAACCAAATCTACTCTACTACCAGTCTCATCAACAGCTCGAATGAAAGAGTTCATCTCATCAACATCATTTGCCAAAAGGGCTAAATCATTAGCATAATCTAAATCAGAAATTTCGTATCTCCAGCCCATTTAAGGCCAAAATCTTTCACTTGAAGTGAATTTCGCATAACATAATCAATAACCAAACTAAAGAGAAAAGGAGACAAAATGCACCCTTGTCGAACACCAGAAGTAATGCTAAACCAATTGCTACAAGCCTTACCAACTTTCACACACGACTCAGTGTTATTATAGAGAGCTTTCATTATGTTAACTAACTTGTCTGGTATACCATATGATTTCACAATCAACCACAAATTATGACGATCAACAGAGTCCAAAGCCTTTTTGAAATCAACAAAGCTAGCAACGAAAGGTTTCTGAAACTTATAGCGGAGGTAAATCTCAATATAGGCACAATTTGAAATCGAACCAAATTAAATGACGAATCCCCAAATAATAATTCTGATTAATATCGGTAGATGGCGCTACTTACACTAGTTTGTATAGCTTTCAAAGAAATGAAAATTTTCAAACCGTGATTTCAGCTTTTATCAAGGATTTCGATTAATCGCTATCCAACAGCTTACCCTTAAATTGTTTCAAGAAGATGGTGGGCAAGTGAGAAGTTTTTAAATGAATACTTCCACTTACTTTCTACAAAGATATGAGCAGAAAACAAAGAAGAAAACGAATAATTTGCTTACCCGGAAAGGTTGTGAGGACGACGAGAATTTAGCTGAAAGGCTAATCGAAATGTCGATGCTTTATTCACTTTTAATGGCAACGATGGCTAGGAAGGATGCACCGAAAGCGAGGGAGTTTCAGAGCTTGACTAAGGTCCATTAAAGGCCTGAATTTAATGGAGGGAATGGCAGTACTTAGGACAGCATGCGGCTCCACTAATCATACCTTGTGTAGACATGAACCATAAATCATCAGTTTTAAAATTAAAAAAAATATCCCCTCAAGCAGCTGCTTGACCACAGAGGTCTGACAGGAAAATTTTAATCACATGAATATTATGCAGTTATATTATATGGGTTGGGTGAAGGGGAAGATTGGGAAAAATTTTCACCTCTGACCGGCAGTGTTTTGTACACAATGGGCTAGATGGTCAGGCCATAACGAAATTGTGAAATTTGAGCCCACGGGTTCAGAGAAGGTTGAGGGAAAGGGGCCCACTGGACAGCTGTTAGGAAACAGGTGGTAGCCTCCCAACAAGGCCATTCTGCGTGTTCTTTAACGTGCATAGGGTATGGCTATCCTGCACATGGGGCCAGAGCTTAAAGTCTCATCCAGGGCCAGCGCGATCAGTGTTGGCCTGGCGCGCTACCTACTGAGCCACCCCCGCCCCTTTCTTTTAAGAATAAATTAAAAAATTTTGGGTGGGTTGAATAGAAAGGTAGAAATGATTACTAATTGTATTCTTCGAATCTACCGTTAGTTAGAATTTCCACAGTAGAAAATAACAAACTTCATTTTTTAAACGAGTATTTAGTATTCCTCAGAGAAAATATGTTATTCTTCATTAGTTTAAAAAGTCAATTGACATTGGAGCTTAAACTAGGTTGCTATGGCTTTCTTTTTTAACGAGCAGACCCAATTATTTAAAACTGAATACTATTCTTTCTGTTGATTATTTCTTGTTCTATAATTTTCTTTTTTAGAAATAATTTCATCAAATAATTTTCTTTTTTAAAAAATGTTCATCTACGTTATAAAATCTTTCGGGGGTGGTGGTGGGGAGTTCGCATCGCCTATATTTTATTTTGTGCCACCCATTCCTGGGGGGGGGGGGAAGTGACTCAGTCGGTAGCGCGCCAAGCTCATAATCTGCATTTCCCAGGTTCGAATCCCAGCTGGGTCAGCATTGAGATTTATCTCCGCAAAACTCCTCGCCCTGTCCACGGTCAGTAGGGGACACCGATGGACTTGGGAAGGCCGACGTCCGTCGGATGGTACGTTAAATCGTCGTTCCGTATGTTGAGAGCCATACCCTGTGCACGTTAAAGAATACGCTGAATGGCTTTGACGGGAGGCTACCACCTATCTCTCAACAGCTGTTCAGGACCAGTAGGTCCTCTCCCCCAGCCTTCTCTGAGCCTTCGGGGTCCTTGTGACTTGTCCATTTAGCCAGGTTCGAATCCCAACTAAAATTTGAATCATTGAGATTCATCTCTGCTATCTCCAGCCATCGGTGAGTTAGGGCACACCGTGGGCTTAGAATGATACCGTCCATCAGACTGGACGTTTAGCAGTGACTCCCTGTGCAGGAGAACTATAGTCTGTGAATGTTAAACGGGAGGTTTCAATCCTCTAAAAGTCATTCAGTATGTTCGTTAACTATATTTCATCTAAGTGATTCTAACTTAGTTCAGTGGGTCTTCTCTAAGTCTTTGGAGTCCACGTGATCTCGCTATTTAGCCCATTGCGTGCACAACAATCCAAATCCCTTTGCACAACTAAATATAATATCTGCTACACAACTGGAAAGGGAAGTGTGTGGGATAGAGGGACGGAGAGAGCTGAAAAGTAGCACCTACACTCAGTAAAAGATTAAGGTTATTTGCATGACAACTCCCCCCCCGCCTCCTCCCAGAACACTTTTTTGAAATTTCTAAAAAAATTCGCCAAATTTCGGCTGTGCAACCTCCCCTTTTTTACTCCTATTTGCACCTTAGAAAATATTTAAAAAGTATAGTTTAGTATGAAACGTTTCAATTATGATACCATATTTAAAATCATCGAACGTTGCTTCTAGTAACGTGTAATAATAATTCAAACGATGAGGAATATCCTGGTTATCCTTGTTTGAACGAGTATGGATCCTCCCCGCTACACAACCTCAGGCTTTAGGTCATCCCTCCAACACCTAGCTTAATCTGCCACTGTTTCGTTATATCTCTAGAATTTAAAAAAAAAAAGTATTTTTTTTATGTATTAACAAAAACTTCAACTTTGAACTGAACTGTGCGGACATGCACTCTCTCGTTTGGCTGCTCCACGCACCAAATCACTAACCACTAACGAGAAAATACATTTTATAAAAAAAAAAAGAAATACCCCCTCAAGCCAGAGAGCCTTTGCCAGAGAGGTCTGACAGGAACCTATCAGTTTATACCCACAGTAGAAGATCTGTGAGGATGGCGGGACCTCAGCAGAAAGACAACACAAGTATTCAACCCTGGACTCGAACCCAGGTCCCCATTTTCAGTAGCCAAGAGTGCTAACCACTCGGCCACAGGGCATTTTACTGTGCTGCAAATTTGATGGGTGGGGGCTCAGGCGGCAGCGCGCCAGGTTCGTAATCTTCAACTCCGAGGTTCGAGTCCCAAACTGTACGAGTGTTGAGATTTATCTTCCCACTCCAAGTCGTCGGTGAGAAAAAATATATTGTTGAGCTTGGAAAGGCCGCCGTCCATCGGATGGTCTTTGTGCATCAGAGAGTAAGCTATATCCTCTTCACCTTAAGAAGTGGCTTGGGTTGGGTTGTTTTACCTCTGAGCGACACTTTTTTTGCATACCATGGGCTAAATGGCTAGGTCACATGGAACCCGAAAGATCAGAGAAGGTTGGGGGAGGTGACCCACTGGAACAGCTGTTGGGAGACAGATGGTAGCCTCCCGTCAAGGCCATCCAGCGTGTTCTTTAACGTGCACATGGTATGGCTCTCCCGCACACGGGGCCACGGCTTAACGTCCCATCCAAAGAATGGCGGCCTTTCCAAACCCATTTGTGTCCCCTACTGACCGTGGGCAGGGCGGGAAATTTTGCGGAAATAAATCTCAACGCTGACCAGCTGGGACTCGAACCTGGGAAATGCAGATTACGGCCTGGTAAGAAGTGGCAGAATGTCTTTTACTCTCAGAGGTAAAACGCCACTTTCGATCTTGATTTGCGATTGAATATAACGAATATGCTATTCTGAGCACTACACTAATATCATGTTAACATAAATGGTTTCGTGACTGAAAATTGTTTGCAAAAGGATGTCGCCATCAACTCGTTTAGATGCGCTGTAACGAAAGTCTTAGCATAAAGCACTGCATCGAAAAAATCAAAGTTAATTAAGGACATTGTAATAATGACCAATGTTTTTCAAACCAACACTTAATTGTCATTTATGGATACAGGCAGAAAACATTCTAATTCTCGATTCACCAGTGGTGACGCCTTTCTTAATGATTTGTTAATAATGTTCGTCTTTTTCCTCAATTTTATTTTCTTATTCATATTGACTTCCTGGTGGCCAGAAAAGACAAATTTGGAAGAAAGGAAGGAAATTTCTTTCCTTGTATTACATTTAGAATTGGGGGAGGAAATTAGCCAGGATCATAATCTACAGTTCCCCAGCTTTGAGTTCCCCCCGTGCCAGAGTTCTGAGCCACCCCGCACCCAGAGCTTCCTCTGGGTGCGGGGGTGGCTCAGTCGGTAGTGCACCAGGCTTGTAATCTGCAGTTCCCAGTTCGAGTCCTAGCTGGGTCAGCTTTGAGATTTATCTCCGCAAAACCACCTGTCCTGCCCACGGTCAGTAGGGGACACCGATGAACTTGGATAGGCCGCCGTCCATGGGATTGGATGTTAAGCCGTGGTTACGTGTGCGGAAGAGCCATACCCTGTGGACGTTAAATAACATGCTAGATGGCTTTGACGGGAGGTTACCATCTGTCTCCCAACAGCTGTCCAGTGGGTTTCCTCCCCCAACCTTCTCTGAGCCTTTGGGGCGGGGGTGGCTCAGTCGGTAGCACGCCAGGCTCGTAATCTGTAGTTCCCAGGTTCCAATCCAGGTTGGTCAGCATTGAGATTTATCTTCGCAAAATTCCCCACCCTGCCCAAGGTCAGTAGGGGACACCGATGGGCTTGGAAGTACCGCCGTCCGTTGGATGGGATGTTAAGCTGTGACCGCGTGTGTGGGAGAGCCGTAACCTGTGCACATTAAAGAACAAGCTGGATGGCCTCGACGGGAGGCTACCATCTGTCTCCCAACAGCTATTCCAGTGGGTCTCCTCCCCCAACCTTCTCTTAGTCTTCCGGGTCCATGTGACCTGGCCATTTAGCCCATGGTGTGCAAAAAAGTGCCGCTCAGAGGTAAAACAATCCAACCTGTCTGAGCCTTCAGAGTCCTTGTGACCTGGTCATTTAGCCCATTGTGTGCAAATAAAGTGCCGCTCAGAAATAAAACGAACCAACTTTTTAGAATTAAACTCGTATCTTGAAGAACATATGCTGATGGCCATTAAAAGTGCAACACTAGGATAGACAAGAGATATCAAAGCCATATTTAGCGAATACATATCTTATGTTACAAGGATCAAATGATTACAAATACAACTCGGTTAGACTTGTGGAATACAAAGAAATCAATATCTTGTATAGCTACCATGAGCGGCAATAACCGCTGCTACACGGTCCGGTATTGAGAAGATGAGACGTCGGATGTGTGTTTCGGGAATGTCAATCTATGCAGTCTAGATACGTAGCCAAAGTTCATCTGCTGTAGCAGGTGCTGGTGTCTGTGTGATAGTCGTCGTGAGATCATGGACAGACATGCTCAATTGAGGACAGATCCGGTGAACACCCAGGTCAAGGTAGAAGTGTCACATGGTGGCTATCCAGGAATTGCTGGACGATGCATGCCACATGTGATCGGGCATTGTCCTGTTGGTAAACGGCACCAGAGAGCCCCTGAAGATAAGATACGACCACAGGCTCCAACACCTCAGTGATGTAACTCTGGCTGTTCAAAGTACTGGTAATGCTTACGAGGTGCCTGCATGAATGGAGTCCAAAGGCACCCCATAACATAACACCAGGGACCAGACCTGTATGGCGCTGCATCATGCATGTCTCACTGAGCCTGTCGCCACGGTACCACCAGATACGGATTCGTCCACCATGGTGCTGCATACTGATGCGGGATTCATCTGAAAAGACGATGTGATGCCATTCGCACATCCATGTGCGACGTTCTTGGCACCATTGCAGCTGCATATATCTGTGTTATAGAGTCAATGGTAGTCGAAGCAATGGCCGCCTAGCAAGGATGACCCGATGCCGCAGACAACTTCGAACTGTATGTGTGGACACTGGTGTGATGACCCGGTCCGAACAGGAGAGAGAGACGATGTAATTACTTCGGTGAATTCACAGATTCGCGGGTTTTTACGCCCGTGCCACTGTATGCCTTTGAAGAAACTGGTGTTGAATGAAGAATACGAACTGTCCATCAATTACTGCACAAGAGTTATATAGGGACGACACAATTTTTATTCACCCTATATACAGCTACGTGCTGGGAATGAACTCCACTCCGTGGGCCTTTGCTGCTTCACACTGTGGTTCTTTCTGAATCCACATAAATAAAATCAAATTCACCGCTCAACACCGTGAGTCTTTACTGGTTTGCTACTTTCAAATATTACTAAAATGAGGTGGAGAATTGCACACTCTGCAATTTCTCACTTTACAGACCTCAAAAACTCGGCGAAAGGATTTTCCTTTGCCTACACTGTGACTCCTCCTGAACCACAAGAATAAAGGACAAGATTCTCCAAGAATCTGGATTCCCTCTTGGAATCGCACCCTGACTTCAAGGGCTAATTTGAGAAAGGCGGCGTCCTTTTGATGCGTGTCAACGCGACCTCTTCGCTTGACAGCTAACGCACAGACCAAAGCTTTCCAATCTCCCGCCTAGCCTCATCGCTGAACTAGCGCCCCTAGTCTAGTCATATACGGCACAAACAACTTCTGGCATTGATTCTTTCCACACGCAGCAAGCTTCAGACCCGAAAACAACAACAGTTAGTCATCCCAGCACAAACATTTCGAAGAACACATAAAAATATATACAACAATATAATACAACAAAAGTATACAATAAATAAATAAATATAAAATTCGAGGGACATGACAACTGGTTAATGTGCAACACACCCTAAATGTTGAGCTAAGGTGTTTGATGTGGTTGTACGATCATTCATAGCCATGCGAACGAGATATCTGTCCTCTCGTTCGTTTGTGTGACAAGGCCGTTGAGATCCCTCAGGTCAGTGAGTTTGTTCCTCCTCTACGCACTGACGCCATATTCTCATCACTGTGACAGCATTCCGTCCAACACGAGTACTGATGTCTCGGTATGATATTCTGCCTTCCAATAATACCATAATTCTCCCTCGATCAAAGTCCGAAACCTGGTCTACAGATGCCGTGTTCTTCGACGACGGGACATATTTGATCCTTTAGTGCGCAAGAACTGTGAGCAAACACAATTGCAGTGCCTTACACCGCCTTTTTGTAATCTCCTTTTATACCACTTCCAGGGGGCGTTACTGTCACACATGATGTGCTGCGCTTTGAATCATTTACATGTTCTCCCATGGGCTACCCATCTTGCATATTTCGGGACAATCTGATGAGTTCTTCCTGGTTTTACACTTTTAATGTCCAGCAGTGTAGTTGTAAACGTAATTTTAGTATCTTATCAAAATGCCTAAGCAAGTAAAGAGAATTTCTGAAATTTTTGGAATGCTGAACAGTGGCGGCTCGTAGCTAAAATTAGTGGGGGTACTACTCCAGAAAATTTTAAGCCTTTGTACCTCTTTTACCTCTTTTCTTAACTGCAACTTTCTCATGGAGAGACAGCTGTGAAAACTTAAGCTGTTGAAGTTCACTTACAGTCACAGAACTTATTTCTTGGGGATGCAAGGCCATGGTTAAAGTTTTCTGTTAAATAAAAGAACCGAAAAAAAATTAATCAAATATAATAGCTGGAAGCAGATAATAATCTAATTCTACACTTTATCACATTCAAGAATATGGTACACGGTTTTTAAGCACAACACACGCGGAGTAAAAAAAAAACTACCTTCAACCAGCACGCCAGGGTCGGCACTGCGGGAACGACAGTGCTCTCTCTCCCTTGCAGCCTCGCGTGTAGCTTCCTATGCGCGCATGCGCACAACAGTCAAACACCTCGCCGCTAGTACTGTGAAGCGCACAGTTCGATACAAAGATTTCTGTATCTTTTTCATAAACTGGGGGATGGCTACTGACATTAAGCTTAAGGATTATATATTGTACAAGTATAAAGAAAGAATTAAAGAAAAAAGGACTCATTATATTAAATGTTATCGATAATATCAAGTTGAAATTGGTGGTGCTGCAGTTCCACAGTGCCTATACGCGAGCCGCCATGATGCTGAATACGAGGAAGAGGATAACGGTTAGCAATCGTTCTGACGAACAGAATCGTCTTTCCTGGAAAATGGAGTTTCGAGAAGGAAAGAGCTTTCCGCCTCAGAGAGCAAAATGCATTATTTCCTCTACGCCTTTTGGCAACCTCTATATGAATCATCGTATGTGCCCTGCAATGCGTTTTTCTTTATGTGTCTTTAATAGAAGAATACCCATGTAGATTCCTGTCGTTACATATATGCTCAGTGCATTATCTGCCTTCCATATCTAACAAGATAATACTAATTTTACCTATAATTAGGTTTGTATCAATCTGCGGATTTCTACCAATTTGTGGAAAGCACGACACAGATTGCTATTTGGAATTTCTATCGATTCTTTTTTCGTTTGCAGAAATATGTAAAAGTAAACATAAGACACATTTTAATGGAGAACGATGTTGGTTCAGTCGGCAGCTCGCCAGACGCGTTACCTGATGTTCCCAGTGATGTCCTCTTCATGTTCCCAGTGATGTCCTCCCAATGTTCCCAGTGATATCCTCCCAGTGTTCCCAGTACTCTCCTGATGTTTCCAGTAATGTCCTCTTCGTGTTCCCAGTGATGTCATCCCGATGTTCCCAGTGATGCCATTCCGATGTTCCCAGTGATGTCCTCCCAGTGTTCCCAGTGATGTCCTCCTAATGTTCCCAGTGATGTCCTCCCAATGTTCATGTGTCTGCATTGTTCATGTGCTGAAATGTTGAGTTTTTTCTACAAAACTCCACGTCACCTCTCAGTGAGAAACCGGACACCGACACGCTTGTAAAATTGCCATTCGTTGGAAGGAACGCTAAGCCATGTCCCCCTGTACAGACGCGTCACAACACAGTTGTACACATTAACGAACACACTGGATGACTTGATGGGAGGCTTCCATATACCTCCTAACAATTGTCCAGTGTCTGAGTCGGACAAAGGGTAAGACGATCTGACAGAATTACTTCTGACCCGGCATCTAACAGAACGCGATAGAAGATGTGGCTGTCAAAGAATAGAGCTGCTGACGAATCTCTGAGAGAGTTGTTGGGTTGTTTTACCTCTGAGCGGCACTTTTTTGCACACCATGTGGGCGAAATGGCCAGGTCACATGGACCCTGAAGGCTCAGAGAAGGTTGGGGGAGGGGACCCACTGGAACAGCTGTTGGGAGACAGATGGTATCCTCCCGTCAATACCATCCAGCGTGTTCTTTAACGTGCACAAGGTATGGCTCTCCCGCACACGGGGCCACGGCTTAACGTCCCATCCGACGGACGGCGGCCTTTCCAAGCCCATCGATGTCCCCTACTGACCGTTTGCAGGGCGGGGAATTTTGCGGAGATAAATCTCAACGCTGACCCAGCTGGGACTCAAACCTGGGAACTACAGATTACGAGCGTGGAGCGCTACCGACTGAGCCACCCCCGCCCCATTTCTCTGAGAGAATGGAATGAAACCGAGGCCTCACTGAAATCAAAGTCTGTAGCGAACTACGTTAGCCGGTGTAAAGCACACAATTACGATGATGCTTAGCTGCTATGTGATCCACGAATGATAGCGTGCTATGATGATGCAACAGAATACCACGGCTGATCCAACCGACATCCCAGACTTCGAGCCATCGGTGAAGGAAAACACGAAGTCCGGGTGTTCAGCACGATGGATAGCAAAGAGTTGCCGGTACACGCAGTCGGGCGTGAAAGCCTTCCCCGTCCGGCAAAAAGAAAAAATCTCAGGAAGGGGAAATAACGAGTCAGTGTGGAATTAGCTCAGCTTTCGAATGGGCGACGCTATCGTGACTGCGTTGATGTCTCGCAGGTAGCCTTGAGTGCCCCAACCGAAAGGACGAATTGCAGTTGGGTTGCTTCCGCACACCAAAAGGACAAATGTCACCTGCTTTCCCAAACCACAAGTAGGTTCCACTTGGGGCGAAAAAAAAAAACACGGTCAAGAGGAATGACCCGGCAGAGATCGCAGTTTATAAGCGTACTGTAGAAACAACTGCTGACGAAACATATAACGACGGTTCGTCAGACTCAACTTAGACTCTGATGAAATGCGGAAGACCCTCTGGCATATGGAGAGCCTGATGCTGGAGAGCAGGGCCGGATCTAGAAAATAAGTGAGAGAAATGGAGTCAACGAAATTATTAAACTTTTGCACATTTCATACATTCGTACATTCTTCAAGAATGTTTTTAAAGACTTCTCAAAAGGATATGGGGGAGGAATGTTATGTTGTAATGGAAATCAAGTCTCTTGTTTTATCCCCCCCCCCTCATTTCTTTTTCTAGACGCGGGCCTGCTGGAGAGGATTCGACATCCTCACTACCGAATCCCTGGTTTGAAATACTATCCTTCAGTTCAGTTACATAGCTAGCAGGGGGGAGGGGTGGGGCTCAGTTCGTAGCGCGCCAGTATCGTAATCTGCAGTTCTCAGGTTCGAGTCCCAACTGGGTCACGGTTGAGATTTATCTCCGCAAAACTCCCCGCTCTGCCTACGGTCAGTAGGGGACACCGATGGGCTTGGAAAGGCCGTTGTCCGTCGGATGGGACGTTAAGCTGTGGCCCTGCGTGCGGGAGAGACATACCCTGTGCACGTTAAAGAACACGCTGGATGGCTTTGACGAAAGGCTACCATCTGTATCCCAACAGCTGTTCCAGTGGGTCTCCTCCCCCAACCTTCTCTGAGCCTTCGGGGTCCTTGTGACCTGGCCATTTAGCCCATTGTGTGCAAAAAAAAATGCCCATCAGAGGTAAACAAACCCAACCCCCAGCTAGCGTGTGAGGGAAGTCTTCTCAGACCTCTGTGGTAAGCAGCTGTTCGGAGGATAATTTATTTATTGTTTTTGTGTTACATGAATTACACTTAAAAATAAAAAGTAAAAAAACCCTCAAGCAGCTGCTTGCCACAGAGGTCTGACAGGAGCCTGTCAGTTTATATGCCACAGTAGGAGATCTGAGGGGATGGCAGGACCTACAGCAGAAAAACGACACACACATCCATGCCTAATCCCGGGCTCGAACCTAGGTCCCTTAGATCAGTAGCCAAGCGTGCTAACCACTCGGCCACGGGACGGCTATAAATAAAAGGTAATTGCACTAATATCGATTTTTTTTTTCTTCCTTCACGACTTTTTTAAACAAGACATGCATCAGCAAAACTTGTATCAGCATGGTTTGAAAAGAATAAAATGGTTGAAATGATCTGGTCACTAAAGAGGTTCGATCTTAACCCTATCAAGCCTCTGTGGGTTGGGTTGTTTTACCCTGAGCGTCACTTATTCGCATACAATGGGCTAAATGGCCAGGTCTCAAGGACTCCGAGGGTTCAGAGAATTGGACAGTGTTGAGAGACAGATGGTAGCCTCCCATCAAGGCATCCAGCGTGTTCTTTAAAGTGCACAGGAAATGGCTTTCTGCCCACGGGCCCACTGCTTAACGTCCCATCCGATGGATGGTGGTCTTTCCAAGTACAGTGGTGTCCTCTTTCTGACAGAAAGGCAGGGCGGGGTTTACTGAAGTAAATTGCAGCGATGGTACAAGTGGGACGAACCTGGGAACTGCAGATTACGAGCCTGTCACGCTCTCAACTGAGACAACCCACACACCCTATGTCCACAAAGTGACTAATGTGTACTTTGTCTTATTGAGTCTAATGAAAATGAAGAAATACTAAATAAGGGCTAATTTGGGTCATTCGTGGTTGACGTGTTGGGCTTCCGATTTTTGGGTGCACATATTTGTCAGGTGTTGTTATTACACATTACGCTGTTAAAATACAGTTTCATTTGAGGATACTCTATTTTATTGGAAAGGCCATCGCAAACTCTCCACGGTCACCCTGCCCTATTCAGTAGGGGACACCAATGGGCTTGGAACGACAGCAGTCTATTGGATGAAATGTTAAGATGTGGCCAGTGTGCGGGAGAGCCATACCCTATGCACGTTAAAGAACACATTGGATAGTCTTGACGGGAGGCTACCATCTGTCTCCTAGCAGTTGCCCAATGGGTTCCCTCCCCTAACTTTCTCTGAGTCCTGGGGGTCTTTGTGACCTGGCCATTTAGCCCACTACGTGCAAAAAAGTGTCGCTGAGAGGTTAAACAACCCAGCCCAAACTCCCCGGTGTCTTAACCCCAACCCCCACCAGAAGAGCAAAAAAAAACAAAAAAATTTTGGTTTGCAATTTCAAAAGTGGCCTACCTGAAACACAGTCATTCACAAAATTGTAAATTACATTAGGGATGCCATTGCTTTTGCAGAGTATTCATTCTAGTCAAGTAGTTTGTTGAATTTCGACGTTGCAGGCTTTTCTCCGACAACATTCTAAAAAGAAAGGCAAAAAATTGGTTCGCCAGCAAAAGCAAACGCTAACGAAAACGTGACCCTTGTACAGATCACGATGAGAGGAAATCGCTTTTGGGCCCAAGGAAACTTCAAATGATCTCTTGGGATTGGATTGAGAGAGCGTCACCAAAAAAAGTTTCGATCCATTTTTCCGTGTTTCAAATTCTTCAGGAAAATTCAATAAAAATGAAAACTTTCGAGTGACCAGTGTTACTGTAGTATTGAAAACAAACAAGAAAGGATAATACAACTCAAAAAATAATATTGTATCCAGTTTTACACTCTCAATAACAAAGAAAACCTGGGGAACTGATTACGAAAACAACTGATACAACTATTAATAACGAAACACAAATAATAATTGAACCTTTGCCCTTTTCGATTCACTTGTATCTAGACTTATTATAGGAGAAACTTGACATTCATTACCCTTTTCCTCTTCATTCCATCTCGCTCTTTATTCAGAAGCTCCCTCATCGCTACAAAGATGGATTTCCGAATGGAGGGATTGGTTGGTTGGTAGCTTCCGTCAAGACAAGCCAGTGTGTTCTTTAAAGTGCAAATTCGTTCTTTTACGTCAAATTCGACGGACGGCGTTCTTTTCAAGTCCATTGGTGTCTCTTTTCTCACTGAGGGCAGGGTGGTGGTAGGCGGAAATAAATCTCAATGCTTTACCAGGTGGGTCTCGAACCTGGGAAATGCAGAGTAAGAGCTGGTGCTCTACCGATTGAGCCACCTCTTCTCCCTTATGTCACGTGAGCTCGAATAACTGGCAATCATTGAACTAGTTCATTGTGTTCAGCTTTTGAGAATTACCCACTACTTCGTTGGGTTGTTTTACCACTGAGTGGAACTTTTTTGCACATAATGGAAATAATGGTCAAGTCACAAGGACACCAAAGGCTCAGAAAAGGTTGAGGGAAGGGGACCCACTGGACAGCTTCTCTGAGCCTTCGGGGTCCATGTGAACTGGCTATTTAGCCCATGGTGTGCAAAAAAGTGCCGCTCAGAGGTAAAACAAACCAAAATAGGCACAACGTTTAACTGTGAATCACTCACACCCTCAAATAGACAAGAAATAGAGTAGTGTAAAAGCATTACCAACCAGATCCTGATCTATAGAAAAAAATAAAGGGAGGGGTGTTGGGGGGAGGGGGAGCAAATAACCCGATTAAAAGTTCGGGCCAAGATCGACACCTAAATGAACCGGAACGCCGTTTCGATATAAATTTCTCCCAACCGTTTTTGTCGCTTTTAGTACATTACTTGAAAAATACGGATAATATATATAAGCTATTTATTTTTTTCGCATTCGTTCCAGTTATTACATTCTTGAAGGCATTATTACTGAGATAGTACATGGTTCCTTCGCACATTTCGGAAGGGAAAATCCTTTACAAATGAACAAACATCTGATTATCCCAGGTGCCAGTTATTCGTGCCCATGCAACAGAAGGGGGCGGGGGTGACTCATTCGGAAGCGCACCAGGCTCGCAATTCCCAAGTTCGAGTCCCATCTGTGCCAACATTGAAATTTATGTCTGCTAACCGCCCCCCCCCCCCCACACACACACACACACATCACCATCACCCTACCCTCGGTGAGAAAGGGGATACCGATGGGCTAGAAAAGCCACCTTTCTTTAGACGAAACATAAAACCGAGGCACTGTGTACTGGAGAGCCATACCCTGTGCACGTTAAAGGTCACGCTGGATGGCCTCCCGTCATGCCATCCAGCGTGATCTTTAAAGCTAGATGCCTTGACGGTTGTTATTGGGAGACAGATGATAATCTGTCCCCCAATAACAACCGTCAAAGATCAGGATCTGGTTGGTAATGCTTTTACACTACTCTATTTCTTGCGTATTTGAGGGTGTGAGTGATCCACAGTTAAACGTTGTGCCTATTTTGGTTTGTTTTACCTCTGAGCGGCACTTTTTTGCACACCATGGGCTAAATAGCCAGTTCACATGGACCCCGAAGGCTCAGAGAAGGTTGGGGGAGGGGACCCACTGGAACGGCTGTTGCGAGACAGATGGTAGCCGCCGGTCAAGGCCCTCCAGCGTGTTCTTTAATGTGCACAGGTATGGCTCTCCCGCACACGGGCCAACAGCTTAACGTCCCATCCGACGGACGGCGGCCTTTCCAAGCCCGTCAGTGTCCCCTACTGACCGTGGGCAGGGCGGGGAAATTTGGGGAGATAAATCTCAATACTGACCCAGTGGGACTCGAACCTGGGAACTACAGATTACGAGCCTGGCGCGCTACTAAGAACCACCCCCGCCCCGATCCACAGTTAGACGTTGTGGCTATTTTGGGAAGGTGGCAGAAATATAAAGAAAATATTCTGTTTTATTAAAGCGGTAGACTGAAAAAAGAAACCGCATAGAAGTCAATGAACTAGAGTAGAAGGATCAAACCTTTACATGGGCAGAAGTGGGCTGTAATTCGTAATCAGTAGAGCCCACGTTCGAGTCCCACCTGGGTCAGAGTTGAGATTTCTCTCCATTAAACCCTCACCCTGCTATCGGGCAGAAAGAGAACTCCGATCGGCTTGAAAGAATCGTCTTCTGTTGGAGGGACGTAAAGGTTGGGTTGTTTTACCTCTGAGCGGCACTTTTTTGCACACCATGGCCTAAATGGCCAGGTCACAAGGACCCCGAAGGCTCAGAGAAGGTTGGGGGAGGGGACCCACTGGAACAGCTGTTGGGAGACAGATGGTAGCCTCCCGTCAAGGCCATTCAGCGTGTTCTTTAGCGTGCACAGGGTATGGCTCTCTCCCGTACACGGGGTCACGGCTTAGCGTCTCATCCGACGGACAGCGACCTTTCCAAGTTCATCGGTGTCCCCTACTGACCGTGGACAGGGCGAGGAATTTTGCGGAGATAAATCTGAACGCTGACCCGGCTGGGACTCGAACCTGAGAACTACAGATTACGAGCCTGACGTGCTACCGACTGAGCCACCCCCGGCCCAGGGACGTAAAGTCGTGGCCCCTTATGCAGAAGGGCTATACCCCGTGCACGTTAAAGAATTCCCTGGATGGGCATGACTGAAGCTACCATCTATCTGTCAGCAGCTGTCAAGTGAGTTTTCCTTCACCACCCTTCTCTGAGCCCTTGAGAGGTCCTTGTGACCTGACCATTTAACCCATTGTTACACTGTAACTGTTATCATTTCGAAAGCAAAAACTAAGACCAAAAAGAAATTAAATCAAGCACAAATGTAATATTCAACGATATAAAAACACCGGTAGGATGGGAGGGGGAGGGAGCAGTTGCAGTCCAGGCAGGATGGATAAATTGCAGCAATTATTTTCTGCAAATCCTCCGTTTGATCATAGGTCCGGCAGATTGGGGGGGAAGCAGTTGCTCCCCCTTGGAAAAATTTAAATTCTCTTTTGTTGAATAATATAAGGTGTGCGAACTATGAATGTTTTCCTCTCAACGAAACATAATCTCGGAAACATAATTTTTTATTCATATGAAGAAACCTTTTTTACGTCGTTTCCTTCAGTAAGTTTTCTTACTTTTAGTTTTATTTTTGAGAATCCTTAGTCGTCTTATGATGTATGTATGATTGCTGTATTCGCAATTGCACTCTTTAATGAATAGCTCAGCTCGACCAAATATTTCTATCTTGAAATATTGATTTTTACCACCACTCCTTCCGAAAAACTCCCAGCCCTGCCCACGGTCAGTAGGGGATACCGATGGGCTAGGAAAGGCCGCCGTCCGTCGGATGGGACGTTGAGCCTTGGCTCCGTGTGTGGGAGAGCCATACCCTGTGCACGTTCAAGAACACGCTAGATGGCCTTGACGGGAGGCTATCATCTGTCTCCTAACAGCTGTTCCAGTGGGTCCCCTCACCCAATCTTCTCTGAGCCTTCGGGGTTCTTGTGACCTGGCCATTTAGCCCATTGTGTGCAAAAAAGTGCCGCTCATAGGTAAAACAAAACAACACAAACAACTCACCACTCCTTCTACCTCCCACCCTGGAAAAATTCCTGCCAACAGCTCATGTAATGTGGTATACTATTCTCTGGATAGCACAACACCCACATGAATAGGTATAGAGTACGGTCAATGGCCACCCATCGTTTGATGCAGTTAAAATGTGTGATCTACATTGTTGTTACTTTGGTCTTCAGTTTCAAGCAGATGCAACAGTTTAGAATGAAACACCTGCTATCAGTTGCGGAAATTTTCAAATCAACTGTTTGCATCTGTTTTACCGAAACATCTGCCACTGTTTGCAGTTCTGAGTTGAAGGCTTCGAAGTATTTAGATTACAATTAAATATGGATACAATAACTCTGTGGAAGAGTGTATTCGTCTATGAGCAACAAATCCTCCCTCAATCTCCTTTGTAAGGAACCCATTAGTGAGAAGATTACCAAACTACAGCGATCGAGCCAGGAAAAAGTAAAGGGGGAGGGGGGAGAGACTGGATTTCCATTGCAGTATAACATTTTCTCCTCCGTTTTATAAGCCTAAAAATTTCTTTAAAAAAAAACGTGAAATATGCACAAGTTTAATACGTTTTGATTCCATTATCCTTATTAGATTCTTAAAGGGAACTTCCGGAGATTCATCCACCATTTTTCTTTTACTAAAACTAAGCTTATCAAATGCAGTTTACGTTTCGCTTAGAATGTGGTATTTGTGTACAATTTTTTTTTCCAATAAATTTTAATAAAAATGACATGGCAATCGAATATTTATACATATTTGAGAGTTGCGAACAAAAATTAGCAAAAAAAACGAAGTCTTGGGAAATAAATAAAACCTAAATGTCCCTGCTTTGCAAAATAGAAATTTGCAAAAATTTGTTTTGAATCCTTCCCAAAATATGAGTACTGTATACTAGTTATAATTCGTTTCGCACCAAAAGTTTGGCGCGAAACGAATGTTCATTGATAACTCTTGCTTCAACCGTACTACTCACAACACACACCGTACTCACAGCTTGGAGTGGGGTGGTTCAATCAGTAGTGCGCCAAACCCGCAATATGCACTTCCCAGGTTCGAGTCTCGTATGGGGAGTCACTGCTCAACGTCCCATCCGACGGACGGCGGCCTTTCCAAGCCCATCGGTATCTTCTATTGGCTGAGGGCGGGAAGTTTTTCCGGAGATAAATCTCAAAGCTGGCACAGCTGGGACTTGATTGTGGGTACTGCAATTACGAGCCAGGAGCGCTACCGACTAAGCTACCTCTACCTCAACTCTGTTAAGTACTTTGATGCCAACAACAGTTTACGAACTGGCTACGAATCGGGTTAAGCGTTTAACATATTTGTTTGATTTTACTAAAACGCTAAAACTACCAACTAACCCTCTAAAAATCTAATCACTAGACCCTACTTGGTCTAGTGATCAATGTACCTGACTCCTAAGACCAGCAGGGCATGTCCGTATGTTGTGCAGTCGCTCAAAAAAATATCCGAACTATGGTTGATTACAGAATTCAGAAAAAATATCTGGCAACGATTTTTTTCAGGAATTAGTGATCTGGCAACCTTCATGTACAATGATTACAGAATTTAGAAAAAATATCTGGCAACGATTATTTTTTTTTAGAAATTAGTGATCTGGCAACCTTTACGTACAATGATTACAGAATTCAGGAAAAATACCTGGCAATGATTTTTTTTTCCTTTAAATTGGTGATTAGTGATCTGGCAACCTTCGTGTACTTGCCAGATCACTAATTGCTTAAAATATCGTTGCAGACATTTTTTCCGAATTCTGTAATCATTCTACAGGAAGGTTGCCAGATCAGTAATTTCTAAAAAAAATCGTTGCCAGATATTTTTTTCTGAATTCAATCAACCATAGTGTTCGGATATTTTTGAGCCACTGTAGGTTGTACCAGGACAAACCTAATATAACTTCTAGGTTATCTCCTTCCTTTGTGTAGGAAAATGCCTGCTTTTTAAATAAAAATTTAAAAAATGCAAAATGTAATAAAATCTTGTTTACATTCTTGCCAGTTTATTCACTGTTTTACACATACTTTTTCATACTCACACTACATTTTATCATGCTGTGCTTTGTTATTCAGTGGGGGTGAGCGGGTGGGTGGGTAGAGAAAGGCTAGTGGATCATGGCTTCCCCCCTCAGACTATTTTAATAACCGGAAAACAGAGAGAAATAATTTGTAAAACATAAAAATAGAGGTGAAAAAACATTCCCCTCTTCAGCGAGGATAATTTGTGATAAAAAAAAAAATCGGAACGGCATTCTGGCCCATTCTGGTTCAATGCAGTTACCTCCCCTTCCCTTGGGGGCGGGGTTGGTTCAATCGCTAGCACACCTGGCTCGTAAAACACACTTCCTGCCCTCTGGTCAGAAAGAGGATATCGAAGGGCATGAAAAGGCAACCGTTCGTCAGACGGGACGTTAATCCGTGGCCTCGTGTGCACGAGAGCCCTACACTATGCACGTTAATAAAACACGCTGGATTGCTTTGATGGTAGACTACCATATGTCTCTCCAGTGGACCCTCCTTTCCCAACCTTGTCTGAGACATTGGGGTCCTTGTGACCTCGCCTTTAGCCCATTGTGTGCGAAAACGTGGAGCTCAGAGCTAAACCCTTCGCCAAACGTTTTCTCCTTCTAGATTCGACCTGATATTACGGATTAATTCTACAACATTGGTTTATTGTGATTTCTTTAGGGACTGTTTTAAACGTACTGAACAATAAATCAAATTGCAGCGTTTCCCAATGCACAAAAATTTTGCCCATGCAATTGTTTGATAACGATGTGCGATATATATTTGCTGAGTATTTTTTTAGAACATACAAGGCCTAATTAAGCAATTGTGGTCCCTGGAGAAATGCTCTGAATGGGGACCATTCTATCCCCTATTTTTTGCATCCCGACGGCAAAAATAAATTCAAATATAATAAAAATCCAGAGCGATGGTTCCCCTTTAATCCGAACCTGAGTACGTATAGTGGACTCAGAAGTACTTCTTTAGAGGCAACTCTGAAAAACAGAATTCTTGGAACGGTTTTTCCCTTTGACTCCATCTCTTCGCTTTTTTGGAGAGGGAAGGATATCGTCCCCTACTGAGCACATATATATTTATGCTAACTCGGAATTGCCTACTTCTAAAAATTAAACCTAACTGACATCAGTTTATTATATGTTCACAAGAACTATTTCTCCGCTCGAATTCCATGAATATTTCACTTTCGTAATATACTCTTAAAAATTATTCATAAGTTAAGATGCATTTTATCCGATAATAATCCGTTTTTATCTTGGGGGAAAAAATTCGCAGCGTTCCATACGGGTGCGAAAACGAAGGAATAGTTTCTTTGTGCGAAGGCCACCTGAGAACACCGCGTGCTAGTTGGCAAAAAATCTGCTGAGGACCTGCCATTCTTACAGATTCTCCAACTATGGCGTATAAACTGACAGGCTCCTGTCAGACCTCTGTGACAAGTAGCTGCTTGAGGAGGTATTTATTTATTTTTTATAAACCCTTTCTTTTTACCTCTACCAGCAACTATATTATGTATGTAAAGCAGTGTTATGCCGAATGAAAAGAGATAATTTTTCAATCCAGACTTTGAACTTCACGGCTACCGAAACGTGTGACGAACTCGGAGATAACCACACCACTTTACATTCACGTGCAACCCCTTCGGAAGAAAAGTGGACTCATCCGGCGGCTTGTGCGTCTGCCTGGGCGTCTTGTGGAGAGCACGATCGCCGCTTTCCGCACTTGTGTGTGGTGGTTGTTCTGCAGTAGAGCTAGACTGTGGTCGGTAATACTAAAATGCACATAGTTTCTCTGTGTGAGAGTAATGCGGGAAAATAACTATTGGTTGTATAAAAATTGAGAATGATAGTTTGGAATAGACAAAGCACAAACTGTGACACGTGAAGAAGGCATCTTTACATTGAACACTGGATGGCTTGTGTGTATACATACGTCAGTGAACCGCAATTGCAGCAAGTGAGAAACAAACCTGACTTGTCAGAAGAAAAGCCAAACTACTCGAGATTACAGTTTTATTTGTGTTATTTTACATCCATTAGTCGTCTTGGAGAAGAGTCAAGCGGAAAATTTTCCCAGTGATGTTTCTGACTAAATAGTTATTCCCGAGCTGGTTATCGATCGCTCATTGTCTGCCGAGGAAAATTTTGCTGCAACCTTTTAACTTATAACAAGTAGGCCTAACTTGTTAAAAATGCCTTTCCTGTATCTGAACCTGTTCATTGAACGATCAGTTGATACGAATTTTCTGTACGCGTTTCCTACTTCGTGTTGCATTTGCCGGAGTTCACATTTAACGATAGAATGTAGACTGAAATGCACTTTTTAATATGCGAAATTGAAACAGTCATATACAACTGTTTATTATTCCATAACATATGCGAGACTGTAGTAGTGAAGTGAACTAATTTCATTGATAATTCTGTGAAATATTGACTAACTTTCGCCATTGTTCTTTTAAATATACAATGAGAACATAGGAGTTAGATAATTGATGTGACTGTTTTTACCGTGGCTACTTTGGGTTCTTCAAACATGGCTACTGTGTGGTTAGTAGTAGCATTGTGTTTATCAGCTGTTGAGGGTAAGTTTGATTTTTGTTAATTTTATAAAATATGCGAAAAGCAGAGTTACCTTTCCAGTATTCTTAATAATTTAGATCAATTCGGATTTTTAGCTTGTGTTAAAAGATATTTTAAAGTTGCAGAACTACAGCCAGGAAAGAAATATTTTTTGTTTTAAGCATGCACAAGTTTTAGCAATAAAACAGTCGGAATTATTATTGCATTAATTTCAGTTCTGTAACTTCAGATCCACATACTAATTTGATCTGTGGATGGAGAAATGTTTTTTGAGAAAAGCTGGGAGGAAGTAGGTGTAAATTGCAAGTGTTTTATTTATGGGAGGGGTTTTTTAGGGTGCTGTTGTATATTTATTCTGAGGAGGAGTAGAGGGGGGTAATGTTGATGAATGTGTTTTTAATATTGTTGCAAATTTACAAGTCTTGGATTTTTTGCTTTCTTTCTGCTGAATTCTCACCTTCATTGAACTGAAGGTATGATTTAAAAGAAAGTTTAATTAATACATAATCTCTATTTGTTATTTTTTACATAAATCCCCTATTCCTGCTTGTGCGTAGGGTATGGCTGTCCTGAAAATGGGACCACAGCTTTATGTTCCATCTGATGGCAGTCTTTCCAAGCCCATCAATGCTACAGAATAGGGTTTACTGGAGATAAATCTTGTCACTGGACAAATGAGACAAACCTGGAACATCTCCACACCACCTAAATAGTGATTTGCATACAAGATTTAGTAGTACAGTGATCTAAATTAGCAATTGGTGCATACAAAACACATACAGCAATTAAATGAAAGCAGTTAAGCTTTTATTTCTAGTTAGCAGTTATTTTGTTTTCAGTCATGTTTGCTGTTATGCTTTTGTTTCTGGTAGGTTGAAGCTATGTTTTTTTCTAGTAGGCTGCATACATAACACTTTTTAAGGGAAATATTACCCAAATACATAATGTCATCTGTGATATGTGAGGCTAAACTTCAATTTCTTTAGTAAATTAATATTTTATATTTTTCACGATTCCAATGCTTTTACTGTTGATAGTACTCACCGTTTAAAATAGATTTTTCCCTCCTGATTTCATGGCATTTCTAACAATTTCATCAGTAATTTTCTTCATAGAAGGTGTATTGTCTTCAGTCAACATCATTAACAATGAATCCAGCAATTCTTGGGTTGTGGATAGCAATCTATTTCTATAATTTTACAACTTTAAAATTTTCTTTCAAGTTTACTTGCAATGCAAGGCAGTGTTAATAAGTATCTGTTAACAACGTATAAATTCTGTGTGACAGAATGAAAGTTATATTTATATATATATTACTTGAAAAGCACATGTGACACCTATTTTGCACTTATTTTCTGTTATCATTCGCTCACAATTGACTAGTCTATGGTAACACAATTTCTCTTGTAAATGGTGCAGGTTGTCAGTAGCATGCCAGGCTCATAATCTGCAATTCCCAGATTTGAATCTTGCCTGGGCCAGCATTGAAATTTATCTCCACCAAATTCCCTACCTTCAGTCAGTACGGGACACTGGTGGGCTTGGAAATGCCACCATTCTTCGGATGAGACATCAAGCTGTGGCCCTGTGTGCAGGAGAGCCATACCCTGTGCACATTAGAGAACACTATGGATGGCCTTGAAGGAAGGCCTCTATCTTCTAATAGATGTCCATTGGGTTCCCTTCTGCAAGCATTCACTGAGCATTTGGGATCCTTGTGACCTGGCCATTTAGCCTTATTGTGTGCTGCAAAAAAAGTGCCACATAGAGGTGAAACAACCCAGCAACCATTCATAAACAATACTGATGTCATGTTTGAATTGCATGTAACATCAATGCGGCAATTATATAATATATAAAATAAGAATTATTATTATGCAAAAAAAAAAGTTTTGCTCTTTATGAAGGTCAGGGTACCCAAGATACTACAATGCCCCTTGCTAGTCTGTGCCTGCCTAGTTCTATTCAGTTCTTTATGCTTTTTTTTAACTTTTAGAAATAAACTCTTTAGTGCAAAGCATTCTCATTAATGTGCAGGATTTGGACTTGAAGCCCAGACAATGTATTAATGTTTACATTTTTCTCTGAAAAATAGCTTTGTGCCATTTTCATAAACATTGACCTTTTCTGAATGCTTTAAGACTGTTGTTATAACACGCATAAATTAAATTTTCAAGAGTTTCTAATCAGGTGTATCATAATTGTTGACATTATTTACAAATTAATTATTTTGATTAAATATTAAATCAGCACAAAAAATAGTGTTAACCATACAGATCTGTAATTTGAACTACTTAAACTGACTGGCTCATGTCAGACCTCTGTAGCAAGCAGCTGTGCATTTTTTTAAAAGTGTTGAAGATAATCTTTGCTGTATTTGTGTAGTTAAGTCTATGAGAGTAAAAGGAATTGGAAAAAATATTTATTAGGAGTGAGCTTAGGGACAACAGAAAAATAATTCATGCCAATTTATCAAACTATATATGGGGATCCTGCCTCTTTATATGGCTCTGTTATGGGATGGATGCACAAATTCAGAGTAGGATGGAAAAGTTTCGAAGACCTCCTCTGTGCAGGATGGCTGAAGGAGGCCATGAACAAGAGAACCATTACTGCTGTTTGTGAACTCATTAAGTATCGATTGGCAGTGTGGAAACAATTTTTCATCAACATTTAAAGTTCTGTAAGATCTGTACCAAATGGTATCCCACAAACTGACAGAACAGCAAAAAAAGACTAGAGTCAACTGGTGCAAGAAGATGCTGGCATTGTTTGAACCTAGTGGCCCCAAATGGTTAAGACATTGCCACAGGTGATAGTGGTTTTATTACATACAACTCCCAGAAAGATCGACAACTATGTTTGGGTTGCAGAACTCTCATTTGAGATATAATCAAAATGTAGCTTAAGGACAACATGATGGTTCTGATTAGCAGAAGATGAACCACGTTCCCAAATCCTCTGACAAGGCTTTCGCTCAAGGAAGAAGTTCACAATTTTTTTCACTTCCCAAGAGTGGTAGCCATAACACCTTACCAGAAAAAACGACTATAAATTACTATACTACACATTGTTTTGCCCAAAATGGTTAGGGAGATGAAGGAACAGCATCCAACAACAGGTGTGTCAAGGGTTCTCTTTCATAACAATTCCATCACTCACAAAACCCAGCAAGTCATGGCATATCTGGAGCAGGAAAAAAAATCTAACAGTTACCCTATGCTCTATATTTATCCAATCTTGTACAATACGATTTTTGGTTGTTTCCAAAATTGAAAAGGAAATGTTGTGAAACTTTTTTCAGGGGTGCAAAACTTTGCAAAATGCATCCATTCAGAGTTGTGGAGTATTCCCCAACAAGAGTGCCACCAAGTGTTCTAGAATTAGCATAGACATATGCAACTTTACATAGATGCTGGAGGGGAGTATTTTGAAGCACAATAAAAGTTTTGCTGAGGTAAGGGCAATGGTTCTCATTCTGCAGATGCATATCAAGAACTTTTTGAACTTCCTCATATAATAGGTTCATGGCACACAGTTATGCTCTAGTTCTGCAATGTCCAAACTTTTTGACACTGGGGGCTACTTTTAATTTAGGATTTTTTTGAGGGATATCAAATTTTTATTGCACTTAACATGTTAAAAACACATTTTTATGGTAAATTTAAAAATTTTAATTAAAAAACAAATGTCTTAAGAACTCTACCCCTTACCTTGTTATAGGGTGATTGGTAGCTCACGGGTGCTATAATGAGCACCCCTGCTCTAGTTTAACACAGATATCTTAATGAATTTGAACAAGTTTTAAGGATCAACTATGTACTTCAAGACTGCAGTAATTTATGGTAGTTGTAAAACGTTAATGTTGCTGCTCAAGAGATAATCTTGAAATTCATTTTATTTTATTTAGTGTTAAATTACATTGGCATGTTTGTTAAGATGTGTATTTACTCTCATCCATATGATAATTAAACAATACAGTATTGCAAATATCCAGTAAATAATTGTATTTTAGATGAAAGAAAAATCTGTTTTCCTATGAATAATTAGTAGTACATTAAATAACAATGTTGGGTGTCAGTGGGGCTCCTGGAATTGGAACTCCTGGAAACTTGCAACAACATTAAACATGTCCATTTGCATTTTGCCATGCAAATAAATAAAATAGGATAATGCTGCAAAAATGTAGTTACTGATACCTATGATTATGAATTTATTCAAGAGTAAATTTTTTGCAGAACTCAGAACGAGGGTTGGGTTGGGTTACCTCTGAGCGGCACTTTTTTGCACACCATGGGCTAAATGGCCAGGTCACATGGACCCGTAGGTTCAGAGAAGGTTGGGGTAGGGGACCCACTGGAACAGCTGTTGGGAGACAGATGGTAGCCTCCCGTCAAGGCCATCCAGCATGTTCTTTAATGTGCACAGGGTATGGCTCTCCCGCACACAAGGCCACGGCTTAACGTCCCATCTGACGGACAGGGGCATTTCCAAGCCCATCGGTGTCCCCTACTGACCGTGGGCAGGGCGGGGAATTTTGCAGAGATAAATCTTGACGCTGACCCAGCTGGGACTCAAACCTGGGAACTACAGATTACGAGCCTGGCGCGCTACCGACTGAGCCACCCCCGCCCCAGAATGAGGGAATTATTAAAAAATTGAGCAAAGACTTAAATAGTCTACCATCCATAATCTTGATTGCATATCAGTTGCTTTGTCATATGAGCCACTGAATCACATTAATGCAAAAATTGGCAGAAATCTGATTGCTCTGAAGGTAAAGCATTTAACAATAAATAAGGAGTTTGTGAGATTGTATCCCATTTGGGTCAAAACTAAATTTTCCTACAACTCTCCACTAGTAATAAGTAGTGTAAGTACTTCCCAATTTTTAGGTTCCAAGGAGTGCAAGTTCATCACTTGAAAGACCATTCAATAGGTATTTATAAACGCATTAACAACACAGAAGGTTATATCCCACTGGCTCTTGCAGTAGTTCATAACTCAGTGTTCTCTGTGACTAAAAATAATTCTAAAGAACAGCTGCACTCTTACTATAATCCATCAAGCAACTTCCTGTCATTGCTTGCTGCACAAACATTTCTAAGATATTACAATTGAATGATTATGCTCCTACATACTTACAAATTCTGAGTTATCTGTGCTATTTATTATTCAAGATTTCAAATCGAGAATTTTTAAGTAGCTACATATACTGGCACCAATACCATTACCCAAAAATAGACCTAAAAATAGGAATTAGGTGGGATTAACCTATTAGTAATTTATAATACCTCAAGGGAACTTTAAGCATAATATTCTTAAATCGGTACTGATTAACCTAACAATGTATTGCTAAGATTTTGATCTCATTATAATATGTCACTCAAAAAACTTATAACCAACAGTCCACGTATTACCACAAGTGCAGTGCACTGTTTTGCATGTTTTCATTCCCTGTTCATCATTTATTAGGGGATATATATATACGTATTATGAAACTGGATACTTTAAAGCACTCTCTGTTTGAAGCATTTTATTGGGGAAATTATAATTATTGGTTTTACAAAGTTTAAATTAACATTCAAATAATTATAGCATCTTAAAGAGAAAAGATGTTTACAGGTTACTTTTCTGGATTTATGCCAGCAATTTTTCCAGGTGTGTCATTCAGCTCTTACAGTAAAGAAAGATTGGCTTCTGTGTGTAAAGTGTTCATTTCATGATGTGTTTTTTTTACATCTCAAATTCTGTTCGAAGTAGCTTAAATTAAACTAATTCACTTTAATTTTTGACTAATAAAATAGTTGAAAGAATTTTTTTTTATATTTTAAGTACACTTCACACGGAAGCTTGAGTGATTTCACAAAAAATAAAGATTAATGTTCCAGGGAGTGAAGAAAGGACTAGAAATGACTAGACTAATAATATGAACAATTAGTTGATCACTAGTAAAAAGTATAGGAAAATCCCTGGGCTTGACATGTCTTTAGGCCCAGCTTAATAGTTTTGAGACATCTTTCACATTATTTTTGTGTTTCCCGTGGCCGATTGGTTAGCACGCTTGGCTACTGATCTACGGGACCTGGGTTCGAGCCCCAGGTAAGGCATGGATGTTCGTGGGTTTTCTGCTGAAGTTCTGCCATCCTCTCAGACCTTCTACTCTGGCATATAAACTGACAGGCTCCTGTCAGACCTCTGTGGCAAGCAGCTGCTTGAGGGGGTATTTATTATTTTTTTATTTATTCAGTGAATCCCCTTTGATGGTGAAACCTACTGCATTAAGTTAGCCCTGCATATTAGAATAAATTATGTCAGTGACCACTAATGGAGACAAGACAGCATAAATACAATATCCATATTTTATCTGGGATTCAAATTCAGCCACTTTACAATCAAACTTGCTACCTGCTCAGTACTATTTAATTTTAAAGATTTGGAATTTGTGATATAATATTAACATGTAAATCCATTTGTACTTTTAGTAAACTAAACACTTGGACTTTTTTTTTAAACTAAGGCTAATGTAGAATGTAATGGGTGTTAGTTTAAGGTGATTAGATATCCTGTTTCACAAATAATATTTTTATGCATTTGTCAAAGGTTTTCAATCACGATTTTGTTTCCTTCATTCTTACTTCTTCCTTGTGTGTCTTGATTTTATTTTCAAATTTGTCCATCTGACATTTTTTCTTTTGCATGCAATAATATGCAGGATGTCCAAAAAATAATGATGGGGTTTTCAAGAACCATTATGTAGGAAAACAATATGCATATTCAAGAAAGTGAGATTTTAATTGAAAACATACCTCAAATAGTTTTGAACTGTAATGTGCACCCTTTGTAACCCTGCTTATGTCCAGTCTGTATTCTGCATCTTGTCATACACACTGCGACATATCTCTTGTTCCTTGCTTAGTTGCTTCTTTTATTCTGGCTTTCAAATGATTCAGGTCTCGAATTTTGTCCACATAAACATATTCTTTATAAAGTCCTACGAGAAAAAAGGGGACACCAATGGGCTTAGAAAGGCTGCCATCTGTCAGATGGGATTTAAAGCCGTGGCCCCATGTGTGGGAGAGCCATACCCTGTGCATGTTAAAGAACACACTGGATGGCCTTGACAGGAGGTTACCATGTCTCTCAACAGCTATCCAGTGGTTCCCCTTATCTCAACTTTATCTGAGCTTTTGGTATCCTAACCTGGCCATTCAACACATTGTATGCAAAAAATTATGTGCCACAAGAAAAAAAAATCAAAAAGTGTGTCAAATCAAGGCTCCTTGGTGGCTATATAGAATTAGGCCAGCCCTGCCAATCCATCTGTCAGGGGATGTGTATGGCAAGAAGTGGAATACAGATTAAATATATACAGAGTCACAAACAATGATACGAAGGAATGAAGCTCACTACAGTGCTATTCATTTTTAGTAATTAGGAAAGTGTGAAAAAATCCACCCATCTGCCTCCCGGACTAGAACTCTGGATCTCCTAGTTATGCACCAATTAATTGGCATTACCATTTAGAACTAAGGTGGGGGCAATTCACACTTGTTTAAGAAAGGTTATGATGGTTGTGCTGTGAAGCTTTACCGTGTGAGTTTAAGTATCGGGGCAGTCATGCTCTATTTATGCCAATTATCACAAACAGTGAACTTGTGGAAATTCATTATGTTCAAAACTATTTGAGATACAATTTTAATTACTCCTCAGTTAACCTTATCCGTTAATTAACCGTTAAAAAAAAATTAAACCTTATCCGTTAATTATATTACCGTTAATTAAACCTCAGTATTATTTTTTGGACACCCTGTATATAAAGTGTATTAGGCTTTAATTTAAGTAGGGGACGTTAAAGCTTGGAAAACCCACTGCCCGTCAGATGGGACGTTAAGCTGTGCCACCATGTGCAGGAGAGCCATACCCTGTGCACGTTAATGAACACACTAAATGACGTTTACGGAAGGTTACCATGTGTCCCTAACAGCTTTCCAATGGATCCCCCCCCCCAAACTTCTCAGCCCTCGGGGTCCTAGTAACCTGGCTATTTAGCCCACTGTGTGCAAAAAAGTGCCATTAGGAGATAAAACAACCTAATCTTAGTTTAAGGTGAATAGATATCCTGTTTCTCAAATAATATTTCCATGCATTTGCCAAAGACTTTCAAATCATTAGTTTGTTTCCTCCATTCTTACTGCCTCCTTGTGCGTCCTGATTTTATTTTCAAATTTGCCCGTTTTAAATTTCTTTTCAAATTGTATATCAGTGGTGATCATATAAGAGTATTTGTCTAAAAAAGTTTAATTTGAGGAAAATGAAATTTAGTTTTCAGGATCTTCTTTAAATGCAATTTAGACATTTCTGATTCTTTCCTTTCAGAAAACTAGCTGGAATGCATGTGCTTTTAGTTTATCTTTGCAATTAGGTTTTTGGGTTTTAAATCAGGGGTGATATTCAAAATATTTAACAACTATACGTTAATATAAATTATGGTTCCGGATGTTCGCGACATTCTACGACAGTTTGCTTGAACTGTTGAGTTTATAGTAGAATTTGTTATTGATTTTACCGCTTATCGTAGTTATTATTATACTATTTAACCGCCGGTACGGAGGTATTTGAATATTTTAACAACCGGTGCTGCCGTACGGCCGAATATTAGCCCTTGTTTTACCACACACACACTTAGTGCTTGAAAAACTGATTTCCTAAGGCAATTTCAAAATTTTCATTCAAGCACGCCAAAAACTCCAATATCAGGCTCAAACAAATTGGAACTTTCTGGATATGCTGCACTATATTCCCGCAGATTTTCGTCTTATAACCTTTTGCTTGAACATATCGAACATCACTTAAAAGAAATGCTTAAAGAAGTTTATTCCTTAATTAGAGCAAAACTTTACATATTAAAAATGCTGCCTTTCTAAAACTAAGATTTTTCAAAAACATTTTAATGTTTTCAACATTACAGTTGGAAATAACTATTTTTTTTTAAGTTAGCGACATTTGGTAATTCTTCCAACAGCGTTAAATCTTTTGGTGACATGATATTGCTTTTGTAGTTTAGAAATCGCTACTCTTTTTTTAATGGTTTCAGTATTATTCTAGTGCTTTTTTTTTAATTCCTAGATCAGTTTAGCAGAGCTAAAAAAAAAAATCGCAACTCTCCAGTAACATTAAAAAAAAGATAACCAGAGTGACTTTATTCCTTTCAGTTAGAATCTTCAGCACTTGGGTTTTTTTTTAAACAAATTTAAAACAGAACTGGGAAAATCTTAACTGCAGGAACGAGGGTTGTGGGCTGTAAGGAAGAAATTGTGGGAATCATAATAATATGGTAATTCTTATTTGAGTTGACGGTATGAAATTGTTAATTGATTCTGAAATTGCACCCCTCCTTTACTGACATATATTTCACTCCCGGTGTAGAGTAGCAACAAAAAATGTGCAAGCAAATGAAATGTTTGTATTGAAATATTTTTTGTTTTAAAGTAATTTAAGATATTTTAAATTGATTTAAAAAAAATTTAGTTACTGTTTTTTTTATAATTTTCTCAAAGTCAGCAGTGGCAGTTTCAAACGAACTTTAGTGTATTGGTTCAAAATAAAGCTAATATAGAGCATAAAAATTTGTTTACTGGTGATTAGAAGTGTTATTTTCAAGAAATTATTATTTTGTCAATGTGCATTGAACAGCATTTTTTAAAGCAGAATATTTAAGGATTTGCTACATTGAAGAGAAGAATGAGATGCTGTTGTCTAAGTGGTCAGCAGGCAAGTTATTTGGTTAGGAAGTAAAAGAAAGCATTTCTGCGTTTTTAGTAGATCAAGCAGAAGTTTTATAGATTTAGTAAATTGTGAATGAAATGCAAAAAGGATGGAAAACAATATGTGAAAACAGCTAATGCTCCTGTTAGATGAGTAGATCTTGTTAAAATTGTAAACTTTGTGGAGATTCCCAATAAAATATTTATTGTTATACCTTACACAAGAGCTTTTGGCAGGGCAAAGGGATTAGACTGAAGTTCTATTATTGTGGTCCGTACCTAGAAATATTGTTAAAAATGTGTTAAAAACTTTGAAGAAGCTTTGTGAGTTTTCACTTTAATTCTTCATTGCTTAAGTTATGGGTTATTATGTCACTTAAGGTGCTACAATATGGTGCAACCTTAATTGTAGTAACCTATTAGATTAATAAGTGTGTTTGAATATGGAACAAAAAGACGTGCTTAAATCCCAGATAAAATGTGGATGTTTGAGTTTATTTGCTAAGGGCTCTTTGTACGATTGTTTTTGTGGTGAATTCTTAAACTAAAAAACTTAGTCATTTAGCCTCCAAGTCAGTTGGATACTTGAGGAAAGTCCTGATATTAATTTTAGTATTTTCCAAATAAGTTGGGGCGGGGTGGTTCAGTCGGTAGCGCGCCAAGCTCGTAATCTGTAGTTCCCAGGTTCGAGTTCCGGCTGGGTCAGCGTTGAGATTTATCTCCGAAAAATTCCCCGCCATGCCCACGGTCAGCAGGGGACACCGATGGGCTTGGAAAGGCCGCCGTCCGTCGGATGGGACGTAAAGCCGTGACCCCCGTGTGTGGGAGAGCCGTAACCTGTGCACATTAAAGAACACGCTGGATGGCCTTGACGGGAGGCTACCATCTGTCTCCCAACAGCTATTCCAGTGGGTCCCCTCCCCCAACCTTCTCTGAGCCTTCGGGGTCCATGTGACCTGGCCATTTAGCCCATGGTGTGCAAAAAAGTGCCGCTCAGAGGTAAAACAACCCAAATCCAAATAAGTTTGCGAAAGATTCCAAAGAAAGCTAAGAGATGTCTGAAAAGCACCAAATACAAGCGCCTAACCAAAGTAATAAAAGCGCGTGCTTCTCAAAAATCCGAATATTGAGATAATTCTCGCATAGCTAACACTGACTTTGAACTTTGTTCCTAAGTATTCATGCATAGAAGATACGTTGATAATAGTACTTGTGTTAATCTAAAATTAATAAATATGTCAAGGTTTTCTTAATTCGCCGTCTGTTAAGGACTCTTGGGTTTTCCAAAAAATATAATTTTTATTCGTAGTATTTTCCTTACCCAAAATTTGATACCAATTCAAATTATCGGTTATAATAAATGCAACCGTAATTGTAGTTTATTGTGCATCAAAACTTCGCGTAGTTGTCAAGAGCATTAAAAAATGAATTGCACCTCAATTAGCTGCTTGCCACAGCCGTCTGACAGGAGCATGTCAGTTTAATACTACATAGAGATGATCAGTGAAGAAGCGAGACCTCATATAAAAAGACAACAGAAAGACAGATAAAGCATGGATGCTTACACAAGCATCCATGCCTTATCTTTGTCTTTCAGGATAAGATAAGGAGTTTGAAACCAGTTCCCTTTTGATCAATAGCCAAGCGCGGTAACCACTCGCCAAGTAACTCAATGATATTTCAAAAGGTGTATGCAAAAAAAAATGTAAAAAATAAAAATAATCTATTTGTGCTCCAATAGGTAAAAATAAAAGTAAAACTTATTAATGCTAAAGTCACTTGGTCAATTCATATTAATTTCAAAGGAAGATATAACACCAAAGCTGATGTCTTTTACCAGTTCAACAAATATTGCGGCACTCCATCTCTCCTTGAAGTTAATTAAATAACTAATAACTTACTGAATTCATATTATTACTAGGTTTTATTTTATACTTTTTTTGGTAAGGTGACCATTCTTACCAGTTTCACACCGTTTGCCCCAGTGTCCCGAAAGATTTTGTGAATCGTTACAATTTATCGGTTTTAAAATTTGTAGTGTTAAAAAAAAATGCAAATATAAATTCAATCGCGCTTAACAACTTAGTTTGAGTGGGAACGAGATGTCATATTATTTTTGACCAGGCCGGATCTAGAAAATAATAAGGGAAGGGGTGGGGGGGCTTGCCTTAATGGACAACAGCTGCTTGTTAATAACAATGGCCAGTGAATGTGTCCAATGGTATTCGGTGTGTATCAGTCGATAAATATGGTTTGCATAGGTATGATCTACCTGTATAACTTCCTTTAACTGTCATCACTTCTGTTTTGGGGGCGGGGTGGCTCAGTCGGTAGCGCGCCAGGCTCGTAATCTGTAGTTCCCAGGTTCGAGTCCCAGCTGGGTCAGCGTTGAGATTTATCTCCGCAAAATTCCCCCGCCCTGCCCACGGTCAGTAGGGGACACCGATGGGCTTGGAAAGGCCGCCGTCCGTCGGATGGGACGTAAAGCCGTGGCCTGTGTGCGGGAGAGCCATACCCTGTGCACGTTAAAGAACACGCTGGATGGACTTGACGGGAGGCTACCATCTGTCTCCCAACAGCTGTTCCAGTGGGTCCCCTCCCCCAACCTTCTCTGAGCCTTCGGGGTCCATGTGACCTGGCCATTTAGCCCATGGTGTGCAAAAAAGTGCCACTCAGATGTAAAACAACACAACCCAACCCAGGTTCGAGTCCCAGCTGGGTCAGCGTTGAGATTTATCTCCGCAAATTTCCCCGCCCTGCCCACGGTCAGTAGGGGACACCGATGGTCTTGGAAAGGCCGCCGTCCATCGGATGTGACGTTAAGTCGTGGTCCCGTGTGCGGGAGAGCCATACCCTGTGCACATTAAAGAACACGCTATGACCTTGACGTGAGGCTACCATCTACCTCCCAACAGCTGTTCCAGTGGGTCCCCTCCCCCAACCTTCTCTGAGCCTTCGGGGTTCATGTGACCTGGCCATTTAGCCCATGGTGTGCAAAAAAGGGCCGCTCAGAGGTAAAACAACCCAACCCAACTTCTGTTTTGTGAAACAAACTGTTAAGAAATGTATTTAATAATGACGAGAGCTTTTAGTGTCAATTTCAGAGTATTTTGAATTATTTGATTGCTCGAAATCTGGTTTTATTACAGATAGGAACTTGAATTTCTAACAACATGGAGTATACAAGAGGAACTCGGAACAAATGCAACAGTTTCAAAAATTTAAAATACCGACATTTACGAAAATGTGCCAATCTTATGGTACAATACAGGATTTTTTTTATATATATATTTTGCGCTTTAGTGGCAACTTCGCAGGAAACTTTGTCGCCAAAAATACTTGCCTTTCCCCTGCTTCGGAGGAGAAAATTCTTACATTCCTACGTTGCTGTGAACTTTCATTTCTCTCATTATGATCGATCACCGTTAAATTTCCTTACCTTTTTTTTTATCAGAGAGTAGGAGAAATAAAGGCATAATTTGTGGTAATCTATTATTCTAAACGTCACAAACTTTCACTTGAAACGATCAATTCTCATCATGAAATTTCCCTCTTTTTCGAGGGGGGGGGGGAGGGAGGAAGATGAACCTCCTATGACGCTCCCAATGTCACAAGTTTTAAATTTCTTATATCCTGTAACACTCCTTAGAGTAGCAGGCTTTCATATGGTACATAATTCGTTATGATCGGTCAACGGATTGGAAAGGTGATGGCGGAATAATTGTTTTGGCAAACACAGAAACCGACAAACTTCAAATGACAAGTGAAAAGCATTTGTAAGGTACGTAAAAATTATATTTTCCCTTACTCCCCCTTTCATAAGGTTGGGTTGTTTTACCTCTAAGCGGCACTTTTTTGCACACAATGGGCTAGATGGCCAGGTCACCTGCCCATTTTAGCCCATTGTGTGCAAATAAAGGAACTTTCCGTTTCCAGAAACCAAATTGGTTATAGCGGAAAACTGTTGTCGAAAAGCTTCTTTACACCTCCTTTGAGTGTGAAGTAATACCAAATTTTAACACACATGAATTGTGCTATCGATGTAAACAAAATAATTCTTTGTTTATAGTGATTTTGATTCTTTGTTATTTACCAAGTTCGTCGCGTTTGCGGAGCTCCCAAATGCATTTGTTACGGATAATGATGTGGAAACTGGGCATACTTGGCAAAGATTTATCTTTCGAGTGCAGTGACCATAATTTGGACTCGATCCAGTTATTTACTTAATGTATGCCTTTAACGTTATCAGTAGTCAGCTTTTTATATGACGGGCATATAGCCGACTAAAGACTCTTGTTTTTTAACGACAAAAATAGAGAACATCTGTCACTTGCAACTGGCTCTATTACTGCGGTTTTGCCTAAAAAAAAATCAAAGGACATTGATGAATGTCACTGGTGTTTAATTCTAGAAAATAGTGGCGTATATCGCAGTATTTGTAGGATAATTAAAACGGGACTACCACTGTTAGTAAGATTCATCCATAGTAAATACAGATTACCTGTAGAAATAGATTTCAACAATAGTTAAAACATCTGAAAAAAAATTATCGCTGACGCTGCGGGAATCGAACCCGCAACTCTCTAGATACATGCCAGAGCGCTCTAACCATTAAACTACGCATCAGACGCTAAAATCTTCCAGAATAAGCCCTATAAATATTTCAATAGGATGTGCGGCCTTGCTCCATCTTTACCATAACATTGACATCTAAATCATTAGCAACAATTGGAAAAGTTGCCTCTCCTGAAGTATAGATGGCGCAAGGTCCGCCACATCTCAGTGAAAGATTTATAGGTGTTATTCTGGAAGGTTTTAGCTTCTGATGCATGGTTTAATGGTTAGAGCGCTCTGGCATGTATCTAAAGCAGTGGTTCTCAACCTTTTATGCTTCACGTACCACCTCGAAATTATGTAACTGGCGTACCCCTTGTATAGATAGATAAAATTATAGTTATACTATACTATGGGAATAAAACTGACTTTGTTACTAGATCTAACGACTTTTGAGCTCTCACGGCATACCCAAAAAGTTTTACCGCGTACCCCACGTTGAGAACCGCTAATCTAGAGAGTTGCAAGTTTGATTCAGCGTCAAATGGTTGCTTCTCCTGAATTACACATTTACATAATTACTACAGAATGACTATCACAGTTAGCGAGATTCCTCCCCAATTTACATAGGCCCTGGTATCCCCTTGAAAGAAATATACATTCTGTGCGGTCAGGCATTAGTAGACGAAAAATGTGCTCAATCTGTTTCTTATACGTGATGCTGTATATTAAAAGCTGCTCAAAACTGCGGTGTCAGAATAACAGCAAATGGACATTTGTAATTGTAAATGCAGATGCCATTTGTTTATTTCGTAGGGAGCATTAAAAGTCGAAAAATACGCAATGTTCGTTCCTGCAGCAATTATTTCTCGCTGACTCATTAAACCGGACGGGGTGGGAGTGGCTCAGTCAGCAGCGCGCCAGGCTCGTAATCTACAGTTCCCACGTTCGAGGCCCACCTGGGCCAGCGTTGAGATTTATCTCCCCAAAACTCCCCACCTTACCCTCGATCAGTAGGGGAACCCCGCTGAGCTTGGAAAGACCGCCGTCCGTAGGATGGGACGTTAAGCCATGTCTCCTTGTGCGAGAGAGCATACCCTGTGCGGATGATAAAGAAACGGATGACCTTGACAGGCCATCCTCCTGTCAAGGAGGATGCAGGTCGCAGAAACCATCCTCCTGTCGACACACTGGATGGCCTTGACAGGAGGCTAACATCTGTCTCCTACTAGCTGTCCAGTGGGTCCCTCCCTCAACCTTCTCTGAGCCCTCGGGATCTTTTATTTTGCACACAATGGACTAAATGGAAGGTCACCCTGGCATTTTAGCCTATTGTGTGCAAATAAAAGTGCCGATCAGAGGTAAAAGAACTCAACCCATTAAAACGGACCTTCGATCAAAAGATTTGCTTTAGTTTTGTAATAGATTGTATAGCTCAATAGTGAACAATAAGCAGCCCGCGGGTCAGTTGTAATCTGACGATCGTGGGGTACAATCGTAGATGATTGTGGGGTATAATCTAACGCTCGTGGGTAATAAATTTTTTTCATTTAATTTTCTTTTACAAGTGTAACTAGGATTTCTTAAGTACAAATCGGTTAAAAAACAACTAATGAAACTTGTGGATAAAAAACCTCCCGATTCTCATAAGTAATACATACCTTGAGAGGATTTTCTCCATAATAGGTAAAGGCATAATCTAATAAAAATCGAATATGAGTAGCTTGGAAAGGCTGAACATTGAACTAGGGCGGGGTAGCCCAGTCGGTAGCGCGCCAGGCTCGTAATCTGTAGTTCCCAGGTTCCAGTCCAGGTGGGTCAGCGTTGAGATTTATCTCCGCAAAATTCCCCACCCTGCCCACGGTCAGTAGGGGACACCGATGGGCTTGGAAAGGCCGCCGTCCGTCGGATGTGACGTTAGCCGTGGCCTCTTATGTGGGAGAGCCATACCCTCTGCACGTTAAAGAACACGCTAGATGGTCTTGACGGGAGGCTACCATCTTTCTCCCAACAGCTGTTCCAGTGGGTCCACTCCCCCAACCTTCTCTGAGCCTTCTGGGTCCTTGTGACCTGGCCATTTAGCCCATTGTGTGCAAAAAAGTGCCGCTCAGAGGTAAAACAACCAACCATTCATTAATTCATTGTACTCAGTCCTTGAAAGCTGATCAAAGACTAAGAGACAGTTTTGTTCAATGTATGCTGCACCTGTAGTTGCAACTCGTAATCTACAGGTCCCAGCTAAATCAGGGTTGAGACTTCGCAAAACTCCCCGCCCTGCCCATGGTCAGTAGGGGACACCGATGGGCTTGGAAAGGCCGCCGTCCGTCGGATGGGACGTTAAGCCGTGGTCTCTTGTGTGGGAGAGTCATACCCTCTGCACGTTAAAGAACACGCTGGATGGCCTTGACGGGAGGCTACCATCTGTCTCCCAACAGCTGTTCCAGTGGGTCCCCTCCCCCAACCTTCTCTGAGCCTTCGGGGTCCTTGTAACCTGGCCATTTAGCCCATGGTGTGCAAAAAAGTGCCGCTCAGAGGTAAAACAACTCAACCTTGTAAGGTTCCCTTACAACATTACTTCCATTCTTACGGGAGATTTTAATATCGATGCTCTAAAACAATTCTGCGTATTCCAAGCTTGAAATCTGCCTAAAAACATTCGGACATATACGTTTAAACAAATTGCCCACGCGCATTACTGATTAGTGAATCTCTCATTGATATGACTTTCTCCAATAGACTTTCACAAGCATACACTTACTGTCTTAGAAGACATTAATGATCATTTTATTATTAGCACATCTGTATTGTATTATTCACCTCGTGCACCTAAAGTTTTAATTTTAAAAATATTCCATTAAAAGTTTCACCAATGATGGTTTTTTGAGTTTGCAAAATATCTCCCTTTCCACAAGAGTATTTCCGAATGCACAACTCCTACCTCAAAAGCACAACATCTCTCCTGTTTAATCAATTTCGCACTTGATACCTATGCTCCTTATAAAACTTTCAGAGTTACCCCTTCTCGAAAGCCTTGGATTACGAAAGAGCTTCTGAAAATGATCACATTAAAAAATAAATACTTTAAGAATGCTATTAATCCTAATCACCCATACACATGGGAGAACTATAAAACTTTTCGTAATCTGGCCAACAGTAGTATCAAAATTATATTTTCTTAATCGTCTTTCCCTTATTAATCCAAATGAATGAAATATTTCGAATTTTTGATTCTGTTACTGGTAACTTAAGGAAACCAAACCGAAATTAATAAGATCGTTTACAATGACAGTTCTTTCTATGATAAGAAAGACATTGCTAGTGTTTTAAATAATGTATTCTGTAAATCGTGCACTTCTACAGAAAATCATGCAAACGCAAATGAGTCATTGCCCTATTCCAATAAATCATTTAATAATCTGGAAACCTTTAAGCTCAGAAATGTTACCGAAATCGAAGTTCTTAATCTTATAAATTCGCTAAAAAACACTCGCAGTGTTGAACCAGATGGAATCCTTGTCGTTATTCTAAAAATTCATTCCCCATTAATTTCTGCACCCTTTTGTGATCTAATTAATTGTTCATTTATCTCTAATGAATTCTCAGTTCCATGGAAAGAAGCCATCATCTCACCTATACCTAAAATTTCAAATCCTTCTAACCCTCTGGACTATCGACCTATTTCAGTTACATGTGCTTTAAGCAAAATTTTAGAAAAAGCCGTCGAGAGACAATTATCGACCTGTTACTGATCTAAAGGACCTGGGTTCGAGCCCCGGGTAAGGCATGGATGTATGTGTCGTTTTTCTGCTGATGTCCTGCCATCCTCTCAGACCTACTATGGCATATAAACTGACAGGCTCCTGTCAGACCTCTGTGGCAAGCAGCTGCTTGAGGGGGTATTTATTTATTTACGAAAAATTTGAATTTACTTTCGTGCAGACAATTCGGATTTAGGAAAAATCGGTCAACTGAAAGTCTCATGACACTTCTTGTTAATCAGTGACCTTCTTGTTAATCAGTGATCTTTAGACAGCAAAGTGAAAACGGTTGTGGGATTGGTTGATTCAGTTGAATATAAACGTATCTTGCAAAACTTCTGCTATAATCTTAATCTATCGCCCTCAGCTTTTTCCTGGTTTAAAAATTATCTCAACGACCGTGTTACCGAACTAAATTAAGGATTAATGAGATCTCTACACCTCTTAAAATCAGTCGGGGAGTACCTCAAGGAACCATTCTTAGCCACTTCTCTTCAACTGTTTTGTTAATGATCTTCTAGAATCCTCCACCAACTACAATATTTTTATGTATGCAGACGATTCTCTTCTTTCTTTTACTTCAAGTTCTTTCACTTCTCTAAAACAAGAAATAGAAAATATATCCATGATGTGCTTCATTGGTGTACTAAAAATGGATTCACTGTCAATATCAAGAAAACCGATATTGATTTTCTTTCAACTTCAAATTCTCCCCTGCCTGACACAAACGTTAAAATTAATAACATCCATATTACAGTTCCCACTTCTATGAAGTACTTAGGTATGACGATAGATAATCTTCTTTGGAATTCACGTTATTAAAACCGTCGCTTCAGCTTCTAAAAGAACTTATATATTGAGGTACATTCGAAACTATGTATCCGCCTATGCCCCAATGTTCTACAAAATTTACATCCGACCGAAACTCGAATACTGTGCTTCCACTCTTTTTGGTATTAATAAAAAGAACTCTTATAAATTAGAAAAAGCTCAAAATGAAGCTATCAAAATCATTAGCAAAATCTATTTTAACAAACGAGAATCTCTAACATTTATTTATATTCTTTCCAACTACCAAATTCCCACCTTGAATCTAGAACAGTGGTTCTCAACCTTTTATGCTTCACGTACCCCTGGAAATGTGTATGTAACTGGCGTACCCTGTATAGATAGATAAAACCATAGTTATAGTATAACAATGGTTATTTTTACTTTGTTATTAGATCTAGCGACTTTTGAGCTCTCACAGCGTACCCCAAAAAATTTTACCGCGTACCCCACGTTGAGAACCCCTAATCTAGAAGAAAGCTGCAGTTTATCACCCTTATTCACGACACTATTTATAACAAGTCTCATCCCCTTCATTCGATTCATACATCCTATATTCGATTACAACATCGCAACATCCTTCGCTCTGATAAAATGTTTTCTACTCCCAAGATTTTCAAAGCTAAGTATGGTGAAATTTCTTTTGCCTTTCAAGCAACATCAACTTGGAACTCTCTACCGAGTGATATCACTTCTTTAAATTCTACAAACAAAATTCAAAAATTATATTTCTCCACTCCTATTAGAATATTGAAATGTGTGACCAACAATATCTTCTCACCCCGATTCCTACTCCCCCATCTTTGCCCTTTGTCTGGATTATCCGCAATCCTTTTTTTCCCCCTGTTCATTCATTTAATATTACTCTCTGTTGTCTTAAAACTTCTTTTTCTTCCCCCTAAGTTTACTATGCTTTCTATCATATTTCATATTATATGTTTGTCTTCGTCTATGCAACTTGCCATTTTGTTTATATGTATCAAATAATTATGCAGTTCCTATAAATATGTTTGTATTTTTATACTATCAATATTTCATTTTAATTTCTCAAATGTACTGGGGCATCAAGCCATTTGAACGTTTAATTAATATCCAAAAATTACCTGTACCTTGGCTTTACTGTAATCCCCTGCATGAAATAAATTATTATTATTATTCCGTCAAGTGACCACACTCCATCGGTTCATGGTCAACAAGAAGAAAATTAATGTCATTCTATTATTTGGTTAGGTAGTTTCGAGCAAATGAGATCATGACATATAAGATTGAGGTGTTATTTAGTGTTCTGGTAATCTAAATATATTTACGGATCATTTTTTTTTATATCGCTAACTTCAAGAAAGGCGCCCTAACAGTTATATCTTATCGTGAATAGGAAAAGTCATTTGTCATCGTCGAGCCTATTCTGCTGTCAACTAACTGAAATAAAAAAACTGGCAAGTGTTAGTACTCTATCTTGAACAGTCTGCTGCCGATTAATTTCGTATTTTAAGGTCTTCCAAAGAATGGTAATTCTTTCCAATGGACAACTCTTTTTAAGCAGTTTTTTTCCAAACATTTTTGTCTGTCAGATTTCGTTGTTGCTACGATGTTTGAAAAAATTAATACTTTTTAATTCGGACTAAAAATTAATATGATAATTACAGATGAATCGGTCAATTTTCTGTTACAGGTAAAGCTCAAAAAGGCTATCGATTTTGTTGATATTTGTGGTCGGTCATAAGGTGTTATGTAATGCATAAAAAGTTATTAGAAAAAGCGATCATTATTTAGATATCACTATGTGATATCTAAATGATGATCGCTCTTATAACAGGAAATGGACAAGGCTGTCGTCTTTTCTTTTAGTAGTTTAGTTACCTATTGTGCTGTGAGGAAAGCTTTGAAAAGAGAGAAGTGGGGCGTTAAATGATCTAGAAATCTGAAATTATCTGACTTAGATTCTGCTGATGATTTAGTTTTTTGTCAATTGTAGTAGCTCACTGATTGATATCTCATTATATGAGATATATTAGAGATTTATATATAGGAGAATAGGCATTACTATTGGAATTTTTAAGTATCTGTGGCGAGTGTGGAGAAATATTGTTAGATACAACTAAAGAGACAATACTATATTGAAACTGTATATTACATACATAACCCATACCGCTTTTAACTCTTATACATTGCCCTATCAAAATATTAGAAAATTTCCATGTTTTGTCGACGAGAATCTAACTTCGATGCTCTGTAACTTCTAAAACTCATTTAATGGGGAAATATTACTGAAAGTAAATTATAGATCATAGTCAAATCTATTTAAATCTCATTTTACAACAATATTCGTTTAGTATTTAAAGAGTTGCGAAAGCTGGAATATTTAACAATAAATTTTCTTGTTTTATAAAAATCTTAATTGTCTAATATTGGAATTAATAATTACGTAACTTCTAAAATGTATATTTTATTAAATTGTTTGAAACTACTTATTTTGTAAGTTTAATTTCAGAGGTATAATTCATTACTATTGCGGTATATTCTTGCTTCCATGACTAAATAAATAACCCCTCAAGCAGCTCTTGCCACAGATGTGTGACTAGAGCTTGTCAGTTTAATATGCCATAGAGATCTGTGAGGAAGGCGGGACTTCAGCAGAAAGACTGACATAACATGAAAATTCTCTAATATTTTGGTAGGGCAGTATATATAGAGTACATTACCACGAATTTTGCGATTCAGACAATACAACTGTTGAGTTGGGTTGTTTTACCTCTGAGCGGCACTGTTTTGCACATAATGGGCTGAATATCCAGGTCACAAGTACCCCGAGTACTCAGAGAAGGTAGTGTGGAGGGGACCCCACTGGACATCTGTTAGGTGACAAATTATAGCCTCCCGACATGGCCATCCAGTGTGTACTTTAACATACACAGGGGTATGGCTCTCCTGCACATGGATACGGCTTAACATCTCATCCAAAGGACCTTTCTGACTGTTAGCAAGGTGGGTGGGAACTTCAGATTGCAAGCCTGGCATGCTACTGAGCCGCCCCCCAATACAACTTCGAACAGTAATCTGAAAGAAAATGAGAGAGAAATATAATAAACATAAAAATGCACAATGAATAAAAGTGCTCTAATAGTAATGCGCGGGGCTTTAAATTTTTAATATGTTGTATTTTGACGTTTGGAACAAAATAAGAGTCGTAAAATTTAGTGTTGTTTCGAATAACTCATTAACAGCTGAGAAGTGCTCTTGCTTCTGATAACTGTTTTCCGTAATGAGTAAAAATAATATCCTCGGACAGTGTTTAAAGCATATTAAAGAATCCATTAAAATGGATTTTCTCTGATTCGATAACGCAGCTCTTGTTGGGAAGGAAAATGGAAATGCGGAGTAGAAAGAAATTCAAATCACTGATAATTTCGAAGCATTTTTTTTCCTCTTGCAAAATGCGCATTTATATTTTCAGTGGTATTGGCAACCCATTTAGGTTTTATGGAAATCCTGACATTTGAATTGAAACGAAATGTAGAATAAGCAAACAGATATACACTACCATACGAAAAGTAGGAAATCAAGTTCAAAATTCGCTAACTTTTAAAATAATAGGCTTTCAAAGTTGATTGAAATGCGAACAACCCGTGAGCAGCAAATGGATAATCGCATTCGAAGCTTTGTAACATAGTTTTTTTTTTGTTTTGGAAAATGAGACTGAAGATTAATTCATAGGTGTGATAAAATCGATCTAAATTTGGATTTTTCAGAATGTTCCTTCAGTATTTAATTAAACCAGTGAAAACATTGTTTTTCCCGTATGAGGACTAGTTTTTGGCCTTTCTCAGAACAAAAATAGCGTTTAAATATTAATGTTGGCACATATCCTAGTCAAAGAGCTTGTGACATTAATTACAACATGAAAAATATGACTTAAGTTAGTGTGGTATTAAAATAGTGTATAATTTCTTTCCTCCGCTTTTAGGCAGCACCATAAATTTTTACAAAAAATTAGTGTTCTGAAAATATTTTGTTATTAAAAAAACTAACCGAATCTATACGATTTTTTTCTACATAAGGAACATGTTTAAAGCGTGTTTCTAAGACATCTCCAAAGTCAATTCATTGAGGGGCCAGCTAGGCCCACTCCTTAGAAGAAATTCCATTTTAACGATTGATCATAGGCTTTTACTCTCTGATATGATCATCAGACCGGTGATTCTCTATATTTCTACCCATATGAGCGAATACTACTACTATACCCACCAATATTCGTAAGATTCAGGTCTTACAGAATTTCTACCCATATGAGCGAATACTACTACTACACCCACCAATATTCGTAAGATTCAGGTCTTACAGAACAAGATTTTGAGAACTGCGGTCGATGCCCCCCGGTTTGTCATTAACAGACAACTTCATAAAAACCTGGGCATCGACTATATATATATACACATATAAAACGCACCTCAAAAAGTTTTTTTGAGGCTGTAAGCAATAATCCCAATGAGATTATTTCTTCTCTGATTCTTTACGATCATACTGTTTTGAAGAGGCCTAAAACGGTAGCGTTCTCTGAGGAGACCTACCCGTTTTAGGTTTCTTAGCGCGCTTGGCTACTGATCTGAGAGACCTGGGTCCTTACCGGAGCCCGTCCATGCCTTACCGGAGTAGGGTAAGGCATGAACGTTTGTGTTGTTTTTCTGCTGAGGTCCTGCCATCCTCACAGACCTTCTACCATGGCATATAAACTGACAGGCTCCTGTCAGACCTCTGTGGCAAGCAGCTGCTTGAGGGGGTATTTATTTATTTATTATACAATTTTACTGCTATTTTTAGCTTTTCTTATGTTTGCCCTTAGGGGCTCACCTAAGGGTGGTTTACTTATATATTTTGTTCTTACACATGCCAAATAGGCATATCTTTATGATGGAGATGGTTAGGGGTAAAAGTATTACCCAGTATATCGAATATGATTCTACGATCTACGTGTTTCTGAGACATTATTGCCAATCATTGGTGCCAAAGTTAAAATTTATTCGAATCTAAACCGCAATCCATTTTCTGAGAGCTGGAATAACGAAAAGATTCTTAGATTCGAATAAATGTCGTAGAATGGCAAACGCTATTATGAAATATTTCAATTTTCATAACTCTTTAAATATTGAACGGATATAGTTGAAAATCGAAATTTAAATAGATGCTATTTAGATCTTTATTTAAGCTTTCTCATTTTTCGAGCCAAAGGTTTTAGGTTTGATTGACGTAAAGTGATATCTCAGTGGCCTTTTGAGTGTGTAAAAATGGCGCCTGTGTCGTAAGTAGAGTTCGTACCAGAGTAGGGGCAGCAATATAGAGGGAATTGGACTTTGAAATCTATATGTAACGAAGATTAATTCGTTAAAGCCAAGCAGTTTGCAGCTGACAAACAGGAAGCAGTTCACGCATTGCAAATGCAAGCATGTGCTCTTTCCTTTTGCTTCCATATAGTAAATCGGTAATCAGCTCATAAAGAAGGTATTGCCAACATATCAAAATAAGCCATAAATTTATACTGCGACATATTGTACTTAATGTGCTCAGGAAGCCAGACTTTGACCCTGAATTCAGAATTCGATGTCGGATGCATTAATCACACATTGCAACCTGTTTTATCTTGCAGTGATTTGTATTTGTTTTCTCTAACAATTTAGCGGTTTCATGTTCCTGCTTTAAATATTCATTAATGGAATATTGGCTAATTATAATGCTGTACCGAATTTAATAACGACAATTGAATAATATGCGTGAAAACGGTTCAAAATTTCGTACTGTATAAATCTTTTTAGTCTTCCACAGTAATCTTGCACACAGTGCTGTATTACTGTGTGCAAGTAAACGATATGCATGGGTCTTATTTTAGGTTTAAGTGGTGGCAAAATCTCCAGCGCAGCTGTGTTTTTCTTGTTAATACTGATTTCTAGTTAAGGAATTATTAAATATGTATAACTTTTAGTATTCATTGTAAAGTATTTTTTGTGCTGATTTCAAAAATGTTTTTAGGTTTTGCTGATAAGATACTTAAAATGTTTTTGAGATATAATTGCCTTAGTCTAATCAAGTATAAATTGTAATATGATGTATGGCTTACATATCACAAGTAGAAACTTAAATTTCGTGAAATATTTAATTTATCCTTAATCACTTATACAACAGTTGGTGCACATGTTAATTAGAATATTAAATGTTTTAAAATCAATGTTTTCTAGGCCAGCCCATTGCTTTAGTGAAACCTTTTTATCTATTTGGAATGCACTAATTTCGGAACAGTTCTTCTGTAATAATATGATTAAAGGAAAAGAGCAAAACCTCCGTTAACCCACGCTTATTTAAAGACCTCTTCTTTGAAATTTCATAACTAATTTTGTACCATACGTTCTGGATAGGATTAAGGTCTGGAGACTGTCCAGACAATTCCATCCTTTTAATGGTGCTATCTACTAACTATTTCTGAACGATCTTCACATGCTGACAAGGAGCATTATAATCCTAAAAATTCCAAGTTTCATCTCCAAAAAGATTTTGGTTGTTGGCAACAGTTTCATTTTCAGTATTGCGATGCGCTTTGCTTTCTCAGTCCATTGTCCAATATGTAGCCATCGAACATCCCGTTAGGACATACAGCCCCAATACCATGACTTGGGTTGGATGTTTCTCATTAACTTTGACGCTGAGAACTCAATTCCTCATGAGGTTACCATTTTACATATTGGCACTATGATTTCCATTAAGAGGAAACTGACTTTCATCACTAAAACTTACCTTTTTCCAATCCTCAACAGCCCCATTTCTTTGTCCATTGTAATTGTCTTTTTTTACCTGGAAAATCTGTCGGCAAAGGTTTTAGACGAGTCGTTCAACTCCGCAATCTCATTATTTCTAGTAGTCTTCCTCCTACAATTCTTGAGCACACATTGACAGCAAATGTCAATGTCCTTTCTTTCAAAGTTTGTGAGCAATTAAGCTTTCTGTTCGAACGTGCAATCATGTGCAGTACCCTATCACCTATCAGCACATAAAGATGTTTTCCTAGGTCGCCCAGTTAGTTCTTCATTCAGCAACAGATCTAGTTTCAGAATGTCTTTTCAATGTTCTCAAAACATTGGAAAGTTCATGAGTTAGGTTGTTTTACCTCTGAGAGGCACTTTTTTTTTTGCACACAATGGGCTAAATGGGCAGGTCACAAGGACCCCGAGGGCTTAGCGAAGGTTAGAGAAAGGATCCATCGGAGAGCTGTTGGGAGACAGATGGGAGCCTCCCGACAAGGCCATCCAGCGTGTTCTTTAACGTACATAGGGTATGGCTCTCCCGCGCACGGTATGGTTTAACTTCCCATCCGACGGACGTCGGCCTTTCCAAGCTCATCGGTATCCGTGGACAGGGCGGATCGTTTTACGGAGATAAATCTCCACGCTGTCCCAGCTGGGACTGGAATCTGAGAACTGCAGATTACTAGCCTGGCGCACTACCGACTGAGCCACCCCCGCCCCAAAGTTCATGAGATAACGATTTGACGCAAAGCATAATCTTCTTACACTTGAAATAATGTATTCAAAAAAAAAATTGGTTGTACTGAGTGGAATTCCACTCAAGATTGAAATCCACTCAGGAATTCCAATGATTGGAAAGGTAAAAAAATATTGTTTTATTAACAGTTTCTAATTTGATTTTTATTATGTATTCTGTGCTGTTGGTTCGTAGATTCCTACATTGCACTCTAAAACGTCCAAATTATGCAGAATGAAAAGTTTTGTGGTTTTAAATTACGCATTGCTTCGATACAACATGTAAATGACCTGAAAAACAAGCCAGTTGAACTAAGATAGCATAGTTCCACACCACTCTTCCAGTAATCATTTTTTTTTTGTTTACAATCATTAACCCTTGCTTTGGAACTCTAACCTCTCCATTTTTCTGGTATAATGACTTCAACTTACCAGCTAATATTCAGGAAGTAGGAAGCTTTTGACTGTTATAACACCATTGTAACTAGTTGCTAATTACCAAATGTTTAGCAATCTGTTTTTTCCCGTCGGGGGACTGAGAGAAGTAGTGTCTGTATGCCCTTATCCGGCGGAATTGAGAAATTCAATTTGCGGGCGAGTGCAAAGGTTATAGTAGAATTGTAACAGATGATTAACTGCTGCTGAAATCTTAGCTCTGTAACCTTCAGTGATGAAGTCACTTCATTTTCGTAAAAAGAGCAAAGGAAAGTTGAGGCGTCTGTAATATTTGATCATTATGCGATCTTGCACATTTCTTTTTGCATCTTTGTCTACAATTGTTGCGGAACAGAATTTTTTTGTCGTTAACGAAATTATTAATTATTTGTTATTTTTCATCCCGTTTCGAACATAAAAATTTCCATTTTCACGAAGAATGGGTCATTCTGATAAGAATTTTGTTATATCGCTGTACATAAATTTAATAATTTGGTTTTTCTTTTGCATGGTTTAATAAATTTTGGAATCGTTTGAATTTAATCTCATAATTTCAATCCGTAATTTTTGTGTATCTTAACATTTGCGGTTACGTAACAGCGAATGCTCACACGCAAGAGTGATATTACAAATATTGTCGTGCCATCAAGTCATTATAACTTTATTATTTTGACTTTATGTTTGGTTAATTGTAAACAATGAGAAACGGCTTGTTGTGCATTTTTCTGTTTGGAGACAGATTGTAAGCTCCCATCAAGGTCATCCAGTGTGTTTTTTTAATGTGCACAGGGTATGGCTCTCTCCCGCACACGGGCCACGGCTTAACGTTCCACTGGATGGCGGGCTTTCCAATCGCATCGATGCTCTCTACTGACCGATGGCAGAGTAGGGACTTTTGCGGAGATAAATCTCAACGTTGGCGGCCCAGCTGGGACTCGACTCGAACCTGCGAACTACAGATTACGAGCCTGACGCGTTATCGACTGAGCTACTCTCCGCCCCCATCAACTTTAAAACTAGTAGTACTAGCTTTTAGTGTCGAATACAAATGTTCGTCTGTCATTTGTGATCGAAATTTGCTTTTAATAAAATTCATTCGAGAACATGTTTGTTAATTATGTTTGTTAGCACCTGCATTTGTGATCATTCTGGCCAAGAATCGCTTAAGTAAAGGAAATGTAGAATTTGAATTTCCTGCATAAAATTACACTAGCTCCACAGATTTAAATGTCTTAACGTGTCGTTCTTTTGTATATCAAATTTGTTGGAAAATAATTTTTTTTTACAATCTTGAAAATTTATTTCAAATATTGCTGGCAGGACAGTTGCGCTTTTTAAAGCCCAAATTATCTGTGGGCCACTTAAAACGAAACGCGGCCGTATGTTTTCCACCCGTGGTTTACAATAATCTTTTAAAATATTTTCCAACTTTAGCAGCCTTTAATGGTGGTGATTCGGAAAATGTGAATCGTAATATTTAATTAGTAAATATCATGCCGAAAAAAGATTTTATAATTTTTTCTCTGTAAATAAAAAATGCTGAATGTCTACAGACGGACTTGCTGACGATGACAAAATGTAAACTAGCTGAAAAGTGCGATCTAAATTCAACACGGTATTAAAGATTGGTTTTCATTATGGTTCTAAATGTACCGACATTGAATGTTATGTAAAAATCAAAGTTCAGTTTACCTTTCGAAATCAGTTTTATATCGAGGACTATTTTTTCCTCTAACAGTGAACACTCTCTAAGAACTTAACTAATGAAGAAGGAAAATTAAATTTGGAATTTAAATTATGACAGAGAAATTAATTAAGAAAGGGAAACTTTTCAAAACATGAGCTTAACTACCTTCTGTTCCCTGTGGCGGTACCAGCAGTAAGATTGAACAATGAGATGTAGATTCAACGATACTTACAGCAAGTACCCATCCTGGTGGCTTTGTGGGATATCTCAGATGGTTGAAAATTTCGGTATTCTATGCTGTTCTAAAATGGCCGTCGATTGCGAGTTGCCCGATATTGCAGATATAAATAGTAATTTTCAATAATGAGGGGCTCTATGACAGCGTCAATTCTTGTGTAATCTGTTTTGACGTGACCACAGAACTTTTTTTAATTGTGTCACCCGAACCTCTTCACCGAGACAAAACTCTGTTCACTGGGTATATTTTTTCCCGCTATAAGGTGTGCCAAGACAGGCCAAAGTACTCTTGTGGCACTAAAGTAGTACAGATCTGTAGTGGAGTTCTTTCATTCATCTTTTTCATCTCTAAAATCATACTTTTATGGAGAAACTTATCGCAGTATCTTCTAAAGTGTTTTATCAGACTGAAGAAATATATGCTGTCTTAACGAAATTTAAGATCAGTATTCTAAACGCCGTTTTTGATTATCATTTGTATTCATGTCTCCAGGGGAATACTTTTAATAAAATCACCGTAAGAAATGTCAAATCTTTCCGATTTTATCCAGAAGAGGATCTTTGAGAGATAAGTTAGGGAAAACGATTACGTTGCGCATTTTTTTTGTTGTTGTTTTCCTGTTCTAAATGCTTTCCATTGCTGGCGAAAGGGGGTGTCTGGCCGTCTTTCATAGGTAATTTCTCTTCACTGCTGGATTTGCACCTTAAATAGAGTATTTAGAAATCATAAAGCCAACTCTGAATGAAACTCCAAATTTATAGCTTTTTTGCAACCGTTTCAAATCATTACTTTTCTTGAGTTTATGGTTATTCGCAGTTATATTAGAAAAAGATGGAATGAAAGAAATTGGACTAGTCGATCCTTATGAGCAGACTATACACAGCCTCTACTATAGGGGCGGGGGTGGCTCAGTCGGTAGCGCGCCAGGCTCGAAATCTGTAGTTCCCAGGTTCGAGTCCCAGCTGGGTCAGCGTTGAGATTTATCTCCGCAAAATTCCCCGCCCTGCCCACGGTCAGTAGGGGACACTGATGGGCTTGGAAAGGCCGCCGTCCGTCGGATGGGACGTTAAGCCGTGGTCCCGTGTGCAGGAGAGCCATACCCTATGCACGTTAAAGAACACGCTGGATGGCCTTGACGGGAGGCTACCATCTGTCTCCCAACAGCTGTTCCAGTGGGTCCCCTCCCCCAACCTTCTCTGAGCCTTCGGGGTCCTTGTAACCTGGCCATTTAGCCCATGGTGTGCAAAAAAGTGCCGCTCAGAGGTAAAACAACCCAACAACCCAAAAGCCTCTACTATATTAACAGTAGTGGAACTTCCACCTAGTGACAATAATTTAATTCGCGATACTGTCCATTTCCCATTTCACTTTCGATAGTGGATGGTGCATTATGATACTGATGACAAATCTTGTTTCATGGTTATGAAAGATATCACACATATAGAAGCTATCAGTATTATCGATGGTATTTCTTCACTTGGTACAAGGCGCATTAGGTAGCATTTCAGGAGCGTAACTTAGATTTTCAAGTATAGCCGTATCTGCGTTCAGATTCTCGGCACACTCGCATTTATACCAGCAATGATGATCGTTTTTCCATCAAATGGGACGATAAGCCGTAGCACCGTATGCCCGAACAACCATACTATCACGCTGGACTCTATCTCATGGAGGCCTTGTAATTTAGCAAAAAAAGAGCGCCTTTCAAAGAGTACAACCACCCAGCCACTTAGCTTCAGAAACTTTCCGAAGTTAAAGATTATAATGAGGGCTTTAGACTTCTTGAATAAGAAAGCTCGGTCTCGCAACAGGGAATTATGGTTAGTTTTTTTTTGTTTCTCACTAAATGTAGTGAAGAGTTCAGAACCAAAGTTTAGAAAAATAAAATTATTGTTATTTAATACTATTAACAGAAATCTATAAATGTTATTTTTAGTTTTAGTTGAGTAATAGCATTTGGATTGTAGTTAAAAATTTATTCTAATAATTTGATATTTTTATTATAATAGACTTAACTAAGGGTAAAAAGCATTTTTAGGTAACACTACATGTTTTGCTCACTCATATTGAGTCGGAAAATTTTCCAATTTGCGTATTTTCTCAATTAATAATCGCATTTCTTTTATGGCTCCAACTCGGCTGAGGCGAAAAGAATTTTGATGCGACATTATTCCTTTTATTATAAGTCATTACTGAGAAAATTGCTTTACAAAAATTTACAAGTTTTCTGCAAACTCTTTTAAAACTTTTGTACATGAGTTTAACCATTCCAGCTAATCTAACAAAATTGTTTTAAAAACTATTCTCCTAATATATATATGTACGGTAAAAAAAATTGGATATTTTCTTGTTTGTATTCCAATTTCCTCTTTAGATGTCTCAAGAAGACATGATGTACATTGCTTCATCTATATCAGTGTTTTCATCTGACCTAGAAGCTGAACATAACGAACAGCTTGTAATCTCTCTTTCAGCCTGATAAATCCACGAGATTCTACTTCAATTCCTAATTACCAGTGCATTACTGCTTAGCGAGTTGTACTTTCTGAAAGGCGCTTTTTTTTAAGCTTAGCTCCTGTGTTCGTTGACTAATAACAACATTCAATTTTTAAGATCAGCATTAGAGATAAAGTGTAGAAATTCTATTGAGCTTGTTACGAAACATAGAATCCAGCAGTTTTGTACTCAGCGTTCAATTAACTTGCATTTATAAAGCTTATCTTGTACCATGAATGGTCTTTCGGGTTTCATGTGCGTTTAAATTGACGTCATCGTAGCACTTACAAAGAGGGTTAAGATTGTATGGTGCAAAATAAATTTTTCAAACCTTTTTCTGTAATGCTTTCCAAGATAAAATTAAGAAAATCTGTAAGATAGACTTAAAACTTTTTCTTGGTCTGTCTTTGCTGTCTTTATCTTGGGGAAAAGACATTAAAATAGAAATAGATTTGTTGTACACATATGACAGAATTATCTTATTGTGTAACTTGAAATTGTGTTGTTATCTATTGACTAAACTCTTCGACTGGAAGGGCTTGATTCGTATCTCCGTAATGTGTTCATTTTTTTGTATTAAAAATTCGTCTACGAATATAAACATTAAATTTCTTTTTATATTCAACCAGCTTCTACATTCGAGATCCAGATTAGTGAAAACCTATATCGAGCATGAAATGGGAACATTGCGAATTCGTTTTGCCAGTGGGGGAGAAGGGGTCGAGCCACAAGGATACCTTGACCCCGGAGGGTCGGTAGATCTCCAGGTAGACAAGAAGTAGGCTGTTGCGGAAAATGAAAGTCAAATGAAAGCTTGTGACACGGGGAGTATCATAGGCTATAAAAAAAAATTGTCCCCCCCCAATGCTTTCTTCTCCCCTAAAAAAGGGAAAATATGAAAACGATTGTTCCGTTATATCTTTAGAACGCGAAAGCCGAACGTAACAAAATATATGTGAAATGAAAGCTTGTGACATGGGGAATGTTGTAGACAATAAAAATATATCCTCCCTTAATTTCTTCCACCCTAAAAAAGGGGAAATATGAAAGTTGTTCTTCTATATCTTCCGAAAGGCTTACAGTTATCAGTTAGGTGTCAAATGAACGTTCATATGAGGACCGTCATAGACTACTTCGAATTATGCCCCTCCCCCCCCCCATCATTCTCCTTTTCCCGAAAAGCGGACGGAAATTTGGGGGAGGGGTCGATCTTAACGAGTTATTTCTCAAAGCTTTTGACGTCTCAAATGTCATGGGGCTATCTCAAACACGACTCCAAAATAAGAGGGAGGAAAAATGTGGTCATATGTTAAATGAAAGTTTCTGAAGGTAGGTGTTTTTAGTGACAAAGTATATTTTTCTGTCTCCCTATATGCGACCTAAAAAGTAGAAAAAAACCTAAAACATATCAATGGTGCACTCAGTCAATGAATGCGTATTCACTTCAAAGGAAAATAGGGTACTGGCAAATTTGTTGAGTAGGTAAATCGGCGCCCTATCTTCCTTTGAAGTGAATACCAGTTAAGTGACTGATTGCACCATCGATATGTTTTAGGTTTATTTTTCTTTCTAGGCCGCATATAGGAAGATAGATATTTTTAAAATTATTTATATATTTTTTACCTTCAGCAGTTGATGCGCTTTAATAAGAACTACGTATGAGAAATTTTAATGCACGGGGTACATTCTCTAAAAATTCTCTTTAGCTAAAGAAATTTCATTTGGCAGATCATCAGACAGAACCGGTTATTCTTTTTTATCTGTCTTGTATATATAAATTATTTTACATCTAGAAACTAGTTCATCCAATGTAAATTTAAGTTTGAATAACCAGTTTCCAAAACTAGTTTAAAAATTTTTTCTATGAAAAGAGGGAATTCTCGAAATTGTTACGCAAATCTCGGCCGGTGCACGTGATATACATGCCTGCTATATTTTATGAAAAAGTGGAAGCAACCAACTATTTCCTATTTATTTCCCAGGGGCAATTTTGCATTTATTTTGGCGCTAGTGTATGGTTTTTCTTGCATATGTCTTATGAAAACTAAAAACATAACACTAGCGCCAAAATATAGGATACATCTCCCTGGCGAAACAAATAGGAAACATTCCGAATGTTGAAGTCCGTTATAAACGTTTGCAGAAATCGACAGGTAGGTATATCACTTAGGCACCATCTCGGCTTAAAAAATCATGTTAAGCACTCAAGAATAGCATGAAGTGGTAAGTGAAATGTCTAAGAATTCCTACAAAGAAATTTATTGAGCATCATTAAGGATTTTTGCAGACTATCAGTTTAAGCTAGAATTGAGTTTTGTCCCCAAAATATAGAAACCATATACCATTCCTAGATATATGTAGTACAATAATTCAAGTTTTTGAAATTTATATATACTAGTATCTGATTGAAATAGATAAATTTACTTTTTGAACATTTAATACTGGATTGAAATAAAAAAAAAAATTGGATCTCATCAGTCTTTGGCATACAGACGTTTACCTTAAGCTGCCAGTAGGATATCTAGCGTACAATGCTTAAATATTTCTTTTCTCTTTCTCTTTAATTTCTGTTTTACAGAGTAAAACTCTTTTTTTACATTTAACTATACCTTATTTCTGTTCATTAGTTACTTCTCAATCTGCTTTTAAAATTGAGTTTCATTTAGAAAAACCCTTTCCTAAGCATACAATAAGTTATCAACATATGTATGAAAAGTCTATTATCTCTTAACGACATTGAAAAAATAATTTTAAGAAAATGCGATTTGTATAGCCATCATGCAATTTCTTCACAGTTCAGAACTGCGTGCTTACTTCCAATTACATAGCTCTTAAGCAATTTATATTTGCTACTCCACAGAATTTTTTTAGTAATGAATTTAAATGTCTCTATCAAAACTCTTTTAGATATTTAAAAGTACTGTTGCCATTTTTTTCATTAACATCAATATTGTTATAGAATAAAATATTGAATTAAATTTGTGCAGGCCATTGAATTGCGTTATTGGATTCCTAAAATCTGAAAAGTTGGAAAAATCATGTGTAAAGAATACAATAACATTTATTCTTTTGAGAAATGCCATATGAGCTTTTTTAGAGTTCTCTCGTTTATCTATAATTTAAGAATTTAAAACTTGGCCGAGGAAAATATAATATCTCGTATAAGAAATGTAAAAACCATTTGCTGAGAGGAAAAATCATTCTCTCTTGAGAGATGAAGGTTGTTAAGAAATTTCCATGTTTCTCAATGATAATCGGTGACATTTCGAATGAATCTTACTTTTAGTTTCTAACTAAACTCGAGCGTGACATTCTTCGGGATGAATTCTCAAAGAATTTGCATATTTCTTTTACCCTAGCGTTTTTAGCGAAGGTACATGCAGATAATTTTGCGCTTTCAACTTGTTATTTGCTCCTTCTGTGCAAAATGAAAAATCATTGAATTCTGAAATCTTCCACGTTGCCGCGACAGCTGTCGTCTTTGGCTGTGATAAATGTCCATAACGACATTATTCGTGCACGATGCTCCGCACCAATTGCCTGTCTCTTCATTACAGAATCTCGGGAAAGAGAGCTGCGGAGGAAGATACGAGCAGCGCTTAGAGATGAAGTGCTTAATGGAACCGCTTTCCTTTCTTCTCATCTTTAGTTAGTAGTTCACCATCCGCATTTCTAAACAGTGTAATCTGATTGCACTCAGACAAGAAGGTATTAGCCAAGTCTTAGTTTGTCTTCCCTTCATTAAATTGCATTCTGCATTATAAAGCTTGTCTTTTATAACGTGAAACTGACATTAGCTATAAAGAGAGAACGGTTTTCGTGATATAGAGAGCAATGAGAACTGTTATTGCGAACAAAATATTCTTGAAGTGCGTTTGTGTGTGTGGAAGAAACTCTATCCCTCTTTAAATTAACCTTTTAAATCGAGGTACTTTAAATAATGATCTTTATGCGTGTTTAAACTTAAAGTAGTTAAATGAAATTAAAAACATTTGTTTAAGCATAGACTTTTTGAATTTCCAGTATAAATTCAATTACGTTGTAATGTGCATTGACTGACTAGGTTAATTCATGTCACAGGGGACTTCAATACCCCATTTCTGAATTGTTTTGGTCGTACACTTTTATTTAATTAATTAATCAAAATACTTTATTTTCAACACATAGACTATACATTTAGTACAATATAAACAACCCAAAAGCATTCGCTAGGTTATTATAGTTAGCATTACATGAAATAATAAAAAAGAAAGTTCAACTTATTTCTCACTGATTAAAGCATAATGACCACGCATCGGTTGATTGTAACAAACTATTAATATTCTCGCATTTTTAAAAATGAAAAATAGGAGCATTTTCATTTAAATACAAAGAAAAAAGAAAACTCATTTACTACAATACAGTACGAGAAGTGTATAATCAATATAAATTTAAATTCAAATTTTTATCGTAGAAACGTCTTGTTCAAAGTGGGAATGAATAGATTTCTTTTCTGTATTTCATTTGACTCTTTCTCAAAAAAAAAATACATCTTCGATTATTAGAGTATCTCTGAGAAGCACATTTTTTTTGCCGCACAATGAGCAAACTGCAAGCTACGAGGACTCCAAGATCAAGATGAAAACGTGAGGAAAAGGAAATATTTTTATTACATTTAGGGGTAAATGGAAACCTTGCATCAAAGTTGCATTTTTTTCGCATTAAAAGAAATCCTGTTATAATCGTAAACAAACTTCAAGCAGCCATTTGTTACGGAGATACAACCAGACATGCCGTTAAACCTTCTTTTTAAAAAAACTATTTTTGTATTATAGACTATTTTAAAACAATTGCAATAATTTGAAGACAAAATTAAAATGACATTGTTATTTGGAATTAAATGTAATGAGAATAATTCAAGGAACTAAAAATCCTTAAGGTTATTATAAAAATAAATAAATAAATACCCCCTCAAGCAGCTGCTTGCCACAGATGTCTGACAGGAGCCTGTCAGAGTATGTGCCATAGTAGAAGGTCTGAGAGGATGGCAGGACCTCAGTAGAAAAAACGACACATACATCCATGCCTTACCCGGGGCTCGAACCCAGGTCCCTTAGATCAGTAGCCAAGCGCGCTAACCACTCAATGGAGACTGCCATGGGACAGCCATTACTGAGAGAGAATTCCTCCCAAACAATAATCAAATGCTGAAACTTCCGTCCCGATGGCCGAATTATTATCATGCTTCGCTACAGAGTGAAAGAATCGCCAATGTTCGAGTTCTGGGTAAAACATGGATGTTTTCTTTCTGCTGAGGTCTCTCCTTCACATATTTTTTTCCAATGGAGTACTGACGTGTTCATATTAGACCTTCATTGGCAAGCTCAGCTACTTAAGGGACGGGGGTGGCTCAGTCGGTAGCGCGCTAGGCTCGTAATCTGTAGTTTCCAGATTCGAGTCCCAGCTGAGTCAGTGTTGAGATTTTTCTCCGCAAAATTCCCCGCCCTGCCCACTGTCAGTAGGGGACACCGATGGGCTTGGAAAGGCCGCCGTCCGTCGGATGGGACGTTAAGCCGTGGCCCCCTTGTGCGGGAGAGCCTGCGGGAGAGCCATACCCTGTGCACGTTAAAGAACACACTGGATATCCTTGACGGGAGGCTACCATCTGTCTCCCAACAGCTGTTCCAGTGGGTCCCCACCCCCAACCTTTTCTGAGCCTTCAGGGTCCATGTGACCTGGCCATTTAGCCCAAGGTGTGCAAAAAAAGTGCCGCTGAGTGGTAAAACAACCCAACTTAGCTACTTGAGGAGTAAATGATTTTAAACTTTGAAAGTTTTTAAACATTTTAGTCGAAAAATATTTATTTTCTCACATTTATAAGCAAGATTGAAAATTTAAATTATGAAGGAGCCCGAACCTAAACCGAAACTCATCTCTAATTCACATTATTAGATTTATAAGGTTCTTCCGTAACATTGAGTTCTTAACCTCAGTTGTTTCTCATTGCTCACGAATCGACGCTTTAACGTCTCATTTAGCTCTAGCTTCTCGGTTTTCAAACCCATCAGCGTCTTGTCACCCCAAGGACATGGGACCGACAAATCTAAATGTTGGCATAGTTGGGATTCGAACATGTGATCCTCAGATTACGAGCGTGGCACTCTACCGACTACTATAATATTGTTACGACAGATGAACGAGCAACAGTGACTTCATGACTTAACGTGACTTGAACCCTCGTGTGTGCTTCTACGTGAGATTCAATTTAACCAATGAATTGGAACTGAGAACGATTCGGAAGAATGAAAAAGATAGTGTGTTAAAGTTGTGAGATCTGAAAGGACGTTCAGATAGTTGAATCAGTGCACGTTAAGTGAAAATAATTAGTATATTTATTAGTGTTTGCGCGGGTGTTTGTTTTCTATTGTTAGTAATAAAAGTTTAGTGAACTAGCACAGGACGAGAGTTTGTTTACTTCTGAAGGTATTCAAGTGACATGGTAAACAAAGCGAAGAGGTAGTATTTTAGTAGAACAGACAGAGCTGATATTGTATACTCTGTACAAAAAGGTTAATGATTTATGTATGATAGTAGTTAATTTGTTTATAAGATATTTCATCCATATTTTTATAACAATTTGTATTGTAATTGGTTTGAAAATATACTATTGATACTCACGCTCAGTGCTTATCCATTTTTAAATTCGCAACATTATCATTTGTAATCATTGCCAAACTGGCACCCACGATTCTACGTCTTCAACATTATGACAGTGGGACAAAAGCGAGACAGATAAGTCTCTGAAATGATCTCTTATTCGATGTGAGTAAAAAATGTGTAAAAGACAAACTTTTCCTTATTAAAATTGATTGCTAAGAGATTAATTACTTTATCAGTCTTTGTTGTTAGTTTCTCTTGAGTGTGTCATAGATTCGTACATTCTGTACACGGATGGGAGGGAATGAAAAAGTTACTTCTACTGGACGGCTGTTAAATATTGATGGTAGCCTCCCTTCCTGGCCACCAGTTTGTTTCTAATATATGTGGAGTATCGATTTCCTGAACGCGGAATCAGGCTTAATGTCTCACGTTTAACAGCCTTTTTAAGTCAATTGAAGTTGTCTTTCATACCGAGAGCTAACATACAGGTGTAAGAAATTCTCATTTTTGATACAGTTGCAATCCTAACCTAAATATCTCGGTTTTCGAGCCTGACACATTACCATCCATTCCGCCAAGAGTTCCATATCCAAAAGCTAATTAACGGAATTCTACTGATGGCTAAGTATTGCTCATGTACTCTTTCTAAGGCCTAAAAAAGAACCTTTTTTGGCAAAATTCATAGTCGAGAGAACAGCCAATTTGTTTATGCATTTCGGGTTAGAAACGCTTGATCGTGTGACCAGGGGTGATATTCAAAATATTTAACAACTGGTACGGTAAACCAAAGTAAAAATTAAACTATTTAGAAGTAATAAAATAAATAAATATCCCCTCAAGCAGCTGCTTGCCACAGAGGTCTGACAGGAGCCTGTCAGTTTATATGCCATAGTAGAAGGTCTGAGAGGATGGCAGACCCTCAGCAGAAAAACGACACAAACAGCCATGCCTTACCCGGGCTCGAACCTAGATCAGTAGCCAAGCGCGCTAGCAACTACGTAATTCGAGGTTAATGATAACCTCATGATTCCCCTAAAGCACGAGAGTACTTCCTAAAGAATAGCAACTCAGCCACGCTGCCAACAGTCAGTACACGAAAAATGACAAGTGCCAAATTGACAGATAATGTTACGAATGTTTCCCAAGTGTCGCTACGACAGGAGGCCCACGACAGTTAGCTTGAACTAACGAGTTTATATTAAAAATTATTAATTAAATTTACCTCTTATCATAGTTATTATTATACTATTTAACAATGCAGCCGTCCCCTGGCCGAGTGGTTAGCGTGCTTGGCTACTGATCTAAGGGACCTGGGTTCGAGCCCCGGGTAAGGCATGGATGTATGTGTCGTTTTTCTGCTGAGGTCCTGCCATCCTCACAGACCTTCTACTATGGCATATAAACTGACAGGTTCCTGTCAGACCTCTGTGGCAAGCAGCTGCTTGAGGGGGTATTTTTTTTTTAACAACCGGTATGGAGGTATTTCAATATTTTAACATACGGTGCATACCGGCTGAATATCAGACATGCATGTGACACTTCAGTTGGTTATCAAATGGAGCAGCTATAACGCTGTCGTTTCTCGCTCTTTTAATTGATTGACAGACGTATACAATCGAAATCTTGGTTCCCAGAGTATATCGTCAATCGTATACGTGTAATTGGGACGCGTAAATCTTTGCTACAGTGATCATGTGTTGCACATATCACAATGGTTGGAAATGTTTTGTTTATCTTTGTAACCTGTAACGACTGTGAACGAAAAAAAGTGACAAAGGACTCTGTTTTGGATCGTCTGGGGAAACCGGTTCAAAGCTCTTATGGTGCCAAAGACAACCTTGGCTACTCCATGACAAATAGGGCTTTCGGATCGCTGCCGGCAGTAGTTCCGCGCTCTCTCAAAGCGATCCCACAGTGACTCTGATAGAACGCTAGATTTTACCCCCTCTTCCCCCATTTTGTTGCCATCCCTCCACCCGCTAGCTTGCGCGCCTTTTCGCTCTATCTTCCTCCTTGCATCGGCAAATGCCGCTTTTATTATTCACTCACTAGCTGCTGAAAACGCATCGTGGCATGCTGCTTGAAAAAATGAGCCGAAAAACCAGTGCTGCTTGAGCAGAAGCAGCCTTCTGTGAGATGTGAGCTTCGCAAGGCATGAAGCATTAGTGATTTGAAGTAGAAATGAATGGAAACACGCTGTTAGGAGCTGTTTATTGTGGATGGTGTGGTTAAAGAGTATATCCCACTTGACCAAAACAGAGAACTTAAGTGAGAATTAAACAACTTTGGTTTGATTTTAAGTGATGGAAGTCTTAGAAAGACGCAGCATTTTATAAGCGAGTTTTCTGTATGGTGACGGATAACAAATAAATGCAGGTAAAAAAAATGTTTTCTGCTTTCATTTTTTTGAATCTGGAGAAAAATTTAATAAGTGCCAGTGTGAAGGGACAAAGTATTTAATTGCGATATTTTTTTTCCTTATTATCTTAACGTATAATTTTGTTGCTGTAAAAAAAAACCCGTCTCGGTGACCGAATGGTTAGATCACTTAGCTGTGTAGCGTTCGATCACTAGCCACATGGATCATACCACGTTGCTAGTGATCAAAGAGACCTGGGTTCGAGACCCCACCCTCCCCCCTCCTGGCGAGGCATGGATGTTTGTAACTGCTTAGGTCTCACCTGCCTTACAGATCTTCTCTATGGCGTATTAAACTGACAGGCTCCTGTAAAACCTCTGTGGTAAGCAGCTGCTTGAGAGGTAATTTATTTTAAAATTATTTTACTAACCTTAGATTTTTCAGTGACTTGGAAATGTGTTGAAACAGTTTTGTCAAAAGTCATGAAGTAAAAGAAGAGTTGTAAAATGCTTTTGAAAAGTTGAATGCATATTTGATGTACAGGAATCCACCGTATTGGCGGTGAAATATTAGTGACCATTTATTCAGTATTCGCGAGTTAAAATTCGCTATTCACGGTTACGATCGAAGCGCGCTAGATCGTTTTTAACCGACTGTATGTTTTTAGCCCCTTTATGGGAGATGCGCAGAATCATGCCTGGATGTGGGGACCATTCAATGGGCTTGGAACGGCCCCCGCTCCATGTGCAGGAAAGTTATACCAGGTCCAGGTGTGGACCCAGCAAAGTTATACCAGGTCCAGGTGTGGGGGTAAAAAAACACTGGGAGGCTTACCTATGTCTCCTAACAGCTATCCAGTCGAACCTCCTTCTCTGGGACGGGGGTCGTTCAGTCGGTAGCGCGCCAGGCTCGTAATCTGCAGTTCCCAAGTTCGAGTCCCAGCTGGGTCAGCGTTGAGATTTATCTCCGCGAAACTATCCGCCCTGCCCACGGTCAGATGGTACCGATGGGCTTGGAAAGGCCGGCCTCCGTCGGATGGGACGTTAAGCCGTGGCTCCGTCTGCGGAAGAGCCATCATACCCTGTGCACGTTAAAGAACACACTGGGTGGCCTTGACGGGAGGCTACCATCTGTCTCCCAACAGCTGTTCCAGTGGGTCCCCTCCCCCAACCTTCTCCGAGCCTTCGGGGTCCTTGTGACCAGGCCATTTAGCCCATGGTGTGCAAAAAAGTCCCGCTCAGAGGTAAAACAGCCAATGCATATAAATTCTTCATAAAATTAGTTAGCCCTTGTAAACATTTCCCTACAATCTTTCGAAACCTGTCAGAAATCTGTTCTCGTTCTTTTTTTTTCAGTTATTTTGAAATTTGTTTTTATGTATTTCAGCTTAGTATTAATTCTTCTCTGCCCTATGTGCAGCAAATAAATGAAAATGAGCAAAGATTCCATAAAGAATGACAAAAATGCAAAATGTACTAATGGTGAAATAAACAATAGACAAGTAAAAGGAAGTTTTCTGGTGTATATTCAGTCGCCTTATTGGCGGGAAATTAAACAACGCAAGTGTAGTGCACCTCCGCATTACCTGTTGCAATTAGTTTTCTGTCTAGATCAGCAGTTCTCAGTCCGCTGGATCTGTCGTGGTACACCTTTAAGTGGTCTCATTCACCAGACCCAACTCTCACTCATTTCTGTGGGGATCACAGTTTTATTACTTACCATTACCACAATCTATCAGTGAACTGAAGGAGAGAATTGCTATTTCTCAAATAACTCTGTTTTTCATGGATGTGGAAGGAAATTGAATTTCTTTGTTATGTCTCCCGCATCATCTGCGGCGCCCATATTGGGCATCTGTAAAAACGATACATTTCTCTTCATTATCATGTGTTTTCCTTACTTTGTGACAAAATAATTAAAAACCTTTGAAGTTGTACATCTACTTTGTAAATATATTTGTAACTGCAGGTTGTTGGTTGTTTTACCTCTGAGCGGCACTTTTTTGCACACCATGAGCTAAATGACCAGGTCACAAGGACCCCGAAGGCTCAGAGAAGGTTTGGGGAGGGGACCCACTGGAATAGCTGTTGAGAGACAGATGGTAGCCTCCCGTTAAGACCATCTAGCGTGTTCTTTAACGTGCGCAGGGTGTGGCTCTCCCACACACGGGGCCACGACTTAACGTCTCATCCGACGGACGGCGGCCTTTCCAAGCCTATTGGTGTCCCCTACTGACCGTGGGCAGAGTGGGGAGTTTTGCGGAGATAAGTCTCAACCCTGACCCAGCTGGGACTCGAACCTGGGAACTGTAGATTACGAGTTGTAACTACAGGTGCAGCATACATTGAACAAAACTGTCTTTTAGTCTTTGATCATTGATATACGTGTAGTTTCGCATTTCAAATTTCATTGTCTTCATTCAGGTTAGGGTTTTTTAATGGTTGAAAGTAGCGAAGAGTCCTTTAAAGGAAATAGTTACCAATAGGGAAAAATTACCATTATTTTAGTGGACATATCAAGTTATTTTTTGAAACATTCTGTAGTGTTTGGTATATATTCCCTTACCAATGACAATTTTTGTGATGATGAAAGAATATTATCACAACAATCGCTGGTCTTATTTGCACTAATTCGCGGAAACAGACTCGAGATCTCAGTTAAAAACAATCAATCGAGTTATGTCTCAAATTTACTCTTCGGAGAGACTCTTAAAAGACTGATTCCTCGAATCAGATCATACGTGTAATTGTTCGCATGTTACTTATTGATGTAATCTGAGTTTTATGTATCTTAGGCGTCATTGATCAGCCTAAGATGATAAACAGTCCCATAAATGAATACAACGTATAGACAACAGACTGCTTTGCAGCCTCTTACGTCTATGTGTTGCACTGAATGCTAAAAGAAAGTGTCTGAGTTTTTATGCAAATGTTACAATTATATAAATCATTGTAGACCAATAAGAGAAAAACAACCAAGTGAACAAAATTAAGAAAATCATAACCTCACTTTTGCTCTCAAAATTCAAGTGTATACACGTTTCGTACATGTTTCAATGTGAAGTTAATATCAGTTTGTAATATCGGAATATAGGAAGTTAGCAATGTGAATTAATTATAGAATCAGTGTTTCAAGTATTTTTTTTTTAATAGAATTTGTGATATTCAAAGGGTCAGTTTGACTATAGCTACTAGTCTAGATTAAATGCATATATTCTTGATAAAAAAACATCTATACTCTAAAATCACATTGCGAACCTCTGGAAAATAATTCGCGTACACCAGTGTGGAAATACTGCAGTATTCCCACACTATACTGCAGTGTGGAAAATACTGCTTCCTTACAAAAACGATCGTGAGGAAGGCGTGCTCAGCAAAATGACAACATGTCGTACATAACATCCATACCTTATCTGGGATGCAAACCTAGGTCTATACATCACAGCCAAGCACGCTAATCACAAGCAAAATAAAGTTCCTACCAGGGTTAAAGCAATCTATCCAAAATACCAACCCCCCAATTTGAAAGAGTTCGTTCATTATCATATTTGTTCGCATATTACTTATGGATATAGTCTGAGTTTTATGTAAAGGTGTCTAAGACGATAAACATTGCCATAATGAGTATAATTCGTAATTAGCGGAACTTCGTAAAAGTCAAGATCTGAAGTAGTTCAAAGTGCTGTCGTAGTTGACGAGCAGATATTTTTTCACTGTGGAGTAAAAAGGATCAGGTTTAAATCTTTTAGACAATTTTTCTGCTGTCGTCTAAGTTCATGCGTACTCGCAAGTCTTTTCCGTGGTGATTCATACTGACAGGCTCCTCTCCGACCACCTGGAAAGTGATTTCTTTTTATTATAGTCCAAGGGTAGCCATCCCATGGCCGAGTGGTTAGCGCGCTTGGCTACTGATCTAGGGGACCTGGGTTCGAGCCCCGGGTAAGGCATGGCTGTTTGTGTCGTTTTTCTGCTGAAATCCTGCCATCCTCTCAGATCTTCTACTATGGCATATAAACTGACAGGCTCCTGTCAGACCTCTGTGGCAAGCAGCTGCTTGAGGGGGTATTTATTTTATATTTATATAGTCCAAGGCTCTGAGATTTATTGTGATGATTGCCGTTACTTAACATTTTTCTTAGCTGACTATGAAGCGACTGAGAGGCTCGTCAGTTCATATCGATACGGCATTAAACAGCCAAGCAGTCAGTGCATCCATTGCATGTAGCTGTCCTGTCCTAGACCTCACTTACACAGGTCGATCGTTGCGGACAGACTGCGCGTGACCGTCTGGCGTGCTCCCGTGAAGTGGAAAATGACGTCATTATCCGATGTCTGCTGTTGTTCCTGGGCAGGCAAGGGGTAGACGAAGGTTTTAGGACGTTGAACTTGGAAATCTGCTTGTAACAGACTGCTTGCAGCCTGTTACTGTCTGTGTGTTGTATGCACCGGCACTGATTGCTCAAAGACTGCGTCTGGGTTTGTATGCAAATGTTACACAGCAAAACAAGTGAATCCTATTGTAGTACCGTGAAAAATAAAGTAATAGTTGTTTGTTGGAAACAATTGATATTTAAAAATTTGACCATAATGTTAGGCTTCTGCGCAAAAAATGTAGATGAATATATTAGTCAGATGTCTTGTTTTCCTTCTCCAAGAAGTTTATTCAATCCGGTTGTTATTTATCGTATTTCATAACAATGGATAGTTTTTGTCCAAAGCAGGAATTTGAGCTTCTTGCTGGTTATTTATTTTGATAAATAGCTATATTTATTTTTCATGTTGATGAAGCATAAAGAATTGAAGAGAACGAAATACTTTTATTCATTTTATATATTGAGATTGGCAAAAAGACATAACAGAATTGATTTCCGCACTAGTACTGACGCATTATTAATCAAAATTTATTCAGGTAGAGGTCGGTTACGTCTTCGCTGGGGTGTCGGTGATTATTTTAGGAATAACCAACTTTCACTGTGTTTTATTTTCCTAATTTCCTGTATCACAGAGGTGGAAGTTGCTCAGCCGGCAGCATGCCAGGTTCTTAATCTGCAATTCCTACGTTCCACTAAACCACCCACCCTGCCTACAGTCAGAAAAGGGACACTTCTGGGCTTGGAAAAGTCGCCGTCCATCGATGGAACTTAAAACCTTGGTCCCATGCGAACAGCCCTTACTACTTCATCTCAAAGATGCTCGATAGGGTTTAGATCTGAAGACTGCAGGCAAGGAAAATTTGTCAGCATGTTCTTGGAACCATTCGGCGACGATGTCTTGTGAGCAGGTGCATTATCATGCTGAACGTATCCAGTTCAGTTTTATTATAATAATAAGGTTACAAACAACATATATTTGTAATACTCTTATTAACCCAAGAGCATCTAAGCTCATGTAGGTTAATTTACAAATTATTTAAATACATAATTTTGGCAACACTGACACTCAACTTTACATAAAGAAAAAATATACATATATACAAAAACAACACAGAATTTATAAAAATGAATTATTTTTTTTTACTTTAACACTGAAAACAGGCTGTCAGCATTTGTAATGGTCATTAAATAATTAGAAATGAGAGATCTGAAATGCATAAAATTAGTTTCATTTCGAATTATAATCGGTAAAGAATTAAAAATTTTAGGGGCCAAATAATCAGTGTTTGTGCATAATTTCTTTATTTGCAAGTGGTAACAGAAACCTTTTCCCATTATCTCGCATAGAATAATTGTATAATGCAGCACTGCATTATTGTTTTTAAAGAAGCAATTTAATGTTCTATAAACAAATGGTAACAGTTTTATATTTATTTGGTAAAATTTGAGATATAAATTTATTTTGCATTGAGATTAGACTCCTTAATGATGAAATGTATGTTCCTCCCCAACTTGTAATACCATACTGTATAGCAGACTGGACCCAAGATTAGTATAACATTATTAACATTTTATTACTGAGGTATTTTTTAAATAATAAAATTTATATAACATCTGTCTAAGTGTGTTTGTTAGTTTTCCAATGTGCATTTTCCAACTTAGGGAGCTATCACTATAAACGCCTAGGTATAGTAGACTTTGAACCTGTTCAATTTCTTCACAGCAACAAGCTGAGTAATTATTGCATGAAAATGTATGCAATTTTAATTTAATCAAATTTGGATTGTATGATTTCTTTTTTAGGTTAAATAGAATATACTTAGTCTTTTTCGTATTTAAATGTAATAATTTCATCACACATTTTAGATCAGTGTTGATGTTATAAAGGAGATTTTCCAGAGAATCAGCACATAAAGTTAATGATGTATCATCTGCAAAAGTGTTAATATAGCTATTTATTTTTAATTTACATAGATCATTTATGAATATCAGAAACAAGGTTGGTCCCAGGACCTTGTGGTACGCCACATGAAATATGTTTTGGGTTACTAAGTGTATTAAAAAGACTAACACATTGCGTTCTGTGCTGTAAGTAGTCTTTAAACCATTTTAATACAACACCACGAATGTCAGTATTTTCTAGTTTGCTAATTAAAATTTGGTGATCAACGGTGTCAAAAGCTTTCTCCAAGTCCATAAATAAGGACAGAGTAAATTGGTTATTGTCTATGGAATGAAACACCTTTGACGTATAATTCAACAATGCAGTTTCTGTATATCTACCCTTCCTAAACCCAAATTGGTTTTCAGAGAGAAAATTAAAACTATCTAAAAAATTTATCAGTCTATTATTAACTAGTTTTTCTAATATTTTTGAAAATACTGGGAGAAGAGATATCGGTCGATAATTCTTAAAATCATTTTTATTTCCCTTTTTGTAAACTGGAATTACAATAGCTTTCTTCATTAAATCTGGAAAAGTGCCAGTTTCGAAGGATAAATTACAAATGTGAACCAATGATTGAATCAAGTTAAATGAACATTTTTTAACAGCAATAATGGAAATATTTTCATACCCAGCAGATTTTTTATTTTTAAATCCTTTTATAATGTCAGTCAATTCCTTTCTACAAGTTGGAGCTAAAAACATGGATTTGACATTTTTACTCATATGGCTATTTTGATTTCTTACAATCCTATTCTTTGACAGATTTACTGCTATATTTACAAAGTATTCATTAAATTGGTTTTCCAATAACTTAGCATTTTCAGTTGAATCAGAACCACTTTCTAATTCTGGATATTTATTTTCTACCTTCTTCTGATTTATTATCTCTCTTATCAATTTCCACTGCTTTGATATATTTCCATTGCAAGGAAACTGTTTTTTGCATCTCGTATTTTATAATTTATTTGATTTCTAAAGTTTTTAAAGCTACTTTCGTAAGTTTCATTTAAAGGGTATTTTTTGTGTTTTTTATATAGCTTATCTCTTTCTTTTAATAAGTTCAGAATTTCGGAAGTAATCCATGGCTTTGCTGATTGTGATTTATTCTGAATTTTTCTTTCTCTAGTTGAATCTTTAATTATGAGATTAAATGTGGTTAAAAATTTATTATAAGCTTCATTGACATCATTAAGAGTTAATACCTCGTCCCAGGAACATTCACTTAAATGTATGTTCAATAAAGTATAGTCTATGTAGTGATAAAGAATAGGCTCTGTATAATTATCACACTGAATATTAATATTATTGTTAAAATTAACTGTTAAGGCAATTGGATAATGATCAGTCACTGCTAATTTAACAATACTACTCTTGAATGAACTTTCGATTTTGCTTTTAACAAAAATGTGATCTAAACAAGTAGAAGATATAATACTTTCTCTGGTCGGTGAATTTATGAAACTTTGAAAGCAATTTGATGACAACAAATTTAGATATTCATTTGTGTAGTGATCATTTCCTAGTATATCTATATTTAAATCACCAATTACAACAACTTCGCTTTTATTATCAAATGATAAGAGTAGTTCCTGAAATTCTACTAGGAAGGTGGTAAGTGGGATACAAAGAGATCTATAGATACATACGAAATATTGCTGATAATTTTCCAGATAAATAGCAATATATTCAGCTGAACTTATATCATTAAATGCAATTTGCTTACTATTAAGGAACTTTTAACGTAGCAAAGTATCCCACCAGATTTATTGTAATCTCTACAACAATGGAACGTATGATAACCATCTATTTGATACAAATTTAACTCGTATGGTTTGATCCATATTTCAGAAAGTATTAAAATATCCGTCTTACTATTTAACGTTTTTTTACAGTTAAACGTTTATTACTTACTATTTAACGTTTTTTACTTACTATTTAACGTTTTTGAACAGCTGGAAGCTATTCTTGAATAGAATAAGAATAGCTTCCAGCTGTTCAAATTTATTTCTTAAACTTCGGATGTTAAAATGTAAAATTTTTAAACTTGTAAAATTTCCAGAATTAAAGAAAGACAGTAATTCTTTAATATCGTTACAGATCACAGAACATGGCATAGGTTCAACAGAACTAAAAGGTGAAATATTTTCAGCAGCCATCTTGTTCATTTAACATATTTAGGTCACTGTCATCTCTGATCCGCCAAATTTTGGATCTTTCACTTTTACGGATGAAAACTTTTCCATTTTTCACCCAAACGAATTTATATCTATTTTTTAATTTAACTTGCTTAGCATTATACAATAAATTTTGAGTACTAGGAATTAGATGTTCATTTAAAAATAATTTTAACTCCTTAAAATCAGGATTAATGTCAGTACTTTTTAGAGGGAATTTAGATTTTTTGTTGCATTCTAGCCAATTGTCTCTTATTTCTTTCGTTTTTCGTTTCACAATAATGGGTTTAATTTTGTCTCTGTTAATTGCCGGAACTCGATGAGCCACCTGAATATCATCATTACTCACCTTTGCTTGAATTTTGCTATCATTTTCTTAACAATGTCCAGAACATTCTCGCCTGGAATTTCTGGAACATCTAATATTTCTAAGTTCTGGTTTCGCGAATACTGCTGCAGTTCATGTAAATCATTTCGTAGTTCTTTCAGTTCTGCTTATTGCTTTGCAGTTCTCATAGCAGTTACAAATAGTAATATTTTATTAGACCTGCACAACACATAGATGAAAAATTCTCTATCTCTTAAAACAAAAATGTTTCTTTTTCCCACGCATCCTGGTGGTAAAGGGAGCAAATTATTGCTGACAATATAGAAACCACTTTCCTCTCCCATTCCGGGGCGGGGGTGGCTCAGTCGGTAGCGCGCCAGGCTCGTAATCTGTAGTTCCCAGGTTCGAGTCCCAGCTGGGTCAGCGTTGAGATTTATCTCCGAAAAAATCCCCGCCTTGCCCACGGTCAGTAGGGGACACCGATGGGCTTGGAAAGGCCGCCGTCCGTCGGATGGGACGTTAAGCCGTGGTTCCGTGTGCGGGAGAGCCATACCCTGTGCACGTTAAAGAACACGCTGGATGGCCTTGACGGGAGACTACCATCTGTCTCCCAACAGCTGTTCCAGTGGGTCCCCTCCCCCAACCTTCTCTGAGCCTTCGGGGTCCATGTGACCTGGCCATTTAGCCCATGGTGTGCAAAAAAGTGCCGCTCAGAGGTAAAACAACCCAACCCTATCCCATTCCGCAACCAAAATTTCTAACATAAAAGATCGTTGTCAATATTCGTTTCAAGTTTTGCAATTTCCAACGTTTTCCACCGTTTAGAGGGCGCTGTTGAAGATATTGGAAGATCGGGAAATGCGAATCGTAATATTTTATCGATTCCTATATAACCGGAAAAGAACGTTTAAATTATTTCTAAGAACAAAAAATTTAATGTTTACAGACAAAAGATAAAGTGAAAATATTAATTTTTTTTTCTTCTAAAAATGAGCTAAAAAAAATGTAGCTCGTGCCGTGTAAGCATTTTTTACTCTTGACAATTTCCCGTATTTTAGTTGTTACTGCCTAGCTACGTATTAGGCGAATAACTGCCATGAGAGAATATAATAAAAGCTATTATAGACTTTAGTTAGATTAATGTTCTATTTTTTTACGCAAAACACCTGGTTTTGAACTCCCGATATATTATTTTTTCTGTGTTGCCTTTCTGCTGATATGCCTTCTTCACAGATCTCTTCAATGAGTATTATAACTGAGTCCCCTTGTCAGCCCTCTTTGACAAGCGGTAGCGAAAGGGATATTTTATTTTAATGCTAGATACTAAACATCATACAGTAGACTCTCTTATCCGGCCTCCGCTTTAACCGGTCGTTCCAAGAAGCGGAAGCAAGTCGCCGCTTGTTTTGTTTATAGTACAGTACATATTTGCTTCAGTTCCTCTTTGTGAATATTACAGTGTACTGTGCGTATACAGGAGTGTGTATTGTGATCTATTAATTATTTTGTGGTATAAAATGAGTGGATACAAACGTAAGCGTAATGTTGTTACGATGAAGATGAAATTAAAAGCGTTAGAACGTATAGACAAAGGTGATCCAGTAAAGCATACTTGTGATGAACTAGGTGTTGGTAAAAGCACGGTAAATGACTGGAGAAGGAATAGAAAATCTTTACAAGATTTTTGCACTCAAGTCGAGTCTGAAAAAACGCTTTCTTCTCGGTGCACTCTTAAAAAGCCGAAAAATGAAATTGTCGATGATGCACTTTGTTTATAGTTCATGCAAGATCGTCGAAAAGGAACGCTAATCAGTGGGCCAATCTTGAAAGAAAAAGCATTAATCCTTCATTCTAAAATCCATAATGGGGAGATTTTTCAGCAAGCGAGGGATTGCTTTCTCGCTGGAAAAAACGGCATTGTGTTCATTATCGTGGTGTTTGTGGTGAGAAATTGTCAGCTGATCCTTTAGCAGCAAAGGAATTTTCAGGAAAACTTTTACTGCTTATTGAAGAAGGTAGATGAGACTGGGTTAAATTTTACTTCCAACGAAAACGTTTGACAGCGCAAGAAACCTCAGCATCAGGATTTGGAACAAAGAAAGAATCATTGGCTGTGTGTACAAATGTTGCAGGTACGCACAAACTTCTTCTTTTTGTTATTGGGAAATCAGCAAAACCCCGAACATTCAAGCATTTAAATTTAGCTGTTCTTCCAGTTTACTACAAAGCTCAAAGGTCTGCTTGGATAGACTCGTATTTGTTTAAAGAGTGGTCCTTTACAGAATTTGTCCCGAAAGTAAAAAACCACTTGAGAAGTCTTAAAGTGCCTGTAAGGGCCCTACTCATTCTCGACAATGCCTTAACACACCCAAGCGAACTCGTTTCTGACAACATAAAGTCATGTTTTTGCCACCTAATGTAACATCTTTAGTGCAGTCAGTGGATCAAGGCGTGCTTGTAAGTTTCAAAAGGTGATACAGGAGAAAGCTTCTTTCAGAAATTTTACAGCGAACCGAAAATGATGGAATAGGACTTTTAAATGCTTTAAAAATAATAAATATCAAGGATATGATCTACATGTTGGCAAGAACTTTTCAAGAAATGCCTCGTACAACGTTTGTGAAGTCATAGAGAAAACTTTGGCCTGAAATTGAAAACTGTATAGAAAGTACCAAAGACGACAACACGAAAGTATCGAATGAGCCTGCGTCTGCCAAAGATATGACGGATAATGACAATATTTCGCTGCTTAATGACTTTAAACTGCTGCCTGGATGTGACACACTTGGAGAAGATGGCAATGAAAAATGGTTAAAAGGTGATGAACACTTGAAAAATGAAACACTGAATAATGACAAAATTATCAATGCGGTCTGCCAAGAAGGGAACGGAGAAGAAGACGAAGAAGGAAAAGTTAGCCATATTGACAGAAAAGAAGCTTTTGATGTTGCAGTCCTCATCTGCGATTGATGTGATGTTTATTAAAAAAATGGCAAGACTCTGCAGGTAAAAAAAGTGTTAAGTTAAAAAAAAGAAAATCACGGACTTTTTCAAGTGAGTGTGAGTAAATTGTTATTATTGTACAACAAATTATTAATTAAAATACAGTACAGTTAGTATTTTTGTCATTTGCCATTTTTATTTTCTGACACAGTTTTCGGATTAACCGGCTTTTCGTTCATCCGGCCAGGGGTCCGGTCCTATAAGGGCCGGATAAGAGGGAGTCTACTGTATTATATAAGAGGCGTGATTCCGGGCATGGAGGACACACTTGACTTCATCGGTGGCAGAAATTGGAAGTTTCTCAGTCGTTTCGCGGCTACATGAGCGATCGGTCCCAAACTTGGTGGGATGATCCCACGTTCTTATTATAACTCTGTTGGGGTAACAGATCGGGTTCCTAGCTGCCGTGGGTCGGGAGTGATCCCTCGAAAAGTGCCCGAGATTTCTGAGGGCGCTGCAGTTGCGTCGGGAATGGAGTAGTACGTTGTGGGTAATACGTGTCTAGAGCTGTGAATGGAAGGTATCAATGGACATATGTTTGGCGCCAAACTGTTGGCGGGATTTAATCGTGAATGGTGTAGTAGAGTGGGAAAGTGAATGAACTTATCGAAAGAGTTATCAATACGTTTCGGGCCAAAGTTTTGGCGTGGGTTTATAACTAGTAAAGGTAAATCACTGAATTTTTCTAATTCATTAAATACTTTATTAGTTGTGCTAAATTTCCAAAACACGAATACCCCCTCAAGCAGCTGCTTGCGATAGAGGTCTGACAGGAGCCTGTCAGTTTATATGCCATAGTAGAAGTTCTGAGAGGATGGCAGGACCTCAGCAGAAAAACGACACGAACATCCATGCCTTACCCGGGGCTCGAACCCAGCTCTCGTATATCAGTAGCCAAGCGCGCTAACCACTCGGCCACGGGACAGCTAATCCACTAAAAGGAGAAATGTATTTCTTTCAGCACTTATACAAACTCTTCCAGGCTTGCGGGAAAGAGTTTGCTTATAGATGCATATGCGCACAAACGTATTTAAAGTTGATGTAGATACTTTGAAAGTATTCCCGCCTTGACGTGTAGACATAACAGTCGAAGGAGAGTCTGTATTTATACACGGCAGTCAACTTCAGCTTATAGATCATCTCGCTTTCAACAGCATCAGCACTTGCCGTTGTGTCAGTCAATCCGAAATTGCAAATATGTGTAAATGTATCAACATCTTGTTAGTTATGGCTTTCGGAAGTTTTTTTTTATTGTCTCATCTGTGTTTTGCTAACGAATTATATTTGTTTAAAAGGCGTGCCGAAATTGCTACACTGTGAGAATTTTTGTTTGCTTTCCTAAGTGCACAACTTCATTCACTTCTGCTAGTTTCGTAAGAAATACTGCTCCTCCCTTCCAAATAAAAAGCCTCTTTAGTGAGATCGTAAAATGCTAATTGTCTTTTCTGAAGTTGTTTAGAAAACTTAGTTTTGCTATTTACCGTTTTATAACTTCCTGCCGTAAATATTATGCTATACTGGGTGAAACTATAACAGGAAGCTTTGCAGTTCTTTTCAGTTTTCCCCTACACACTCCCCTTTTTCTCTTTTGGATTTTGAAAACCATTTGGTTCTCCGGAAGTTGTAGTTTAGAAGTAATTTGGTCTTAGTAATTGCTTCCTGTGGTGAACATAGTCAATGAATGAGGAGGGAGGTGTGATGGCTTTGGAGTTTTAAACGTCTAGCTCTGAATGTGAGTGTGTAGCTGCGATTAGGTAAGCAGCATTACAAGTGACACTGCTTCAGTTATTAATTTTACTGTATAGAAAAAGCAGATTCCTCTGTAAGAAAACTAGATTTGGTGACCTCTTTTTTGGTATTTTATTCTGTAGTCATATGCGTGTTGTTTTAGATGTTTGTCCCCCCCCCCCCACAAGAGGTTCTAATTCTTCAACCGTTTTAACTTCATTTTGTAGACTTTCCTATTCTGAATGTTGTAATAATTAAGAGTTGAGCAAACATTTTCGTCCTTGTCAACATGAACGAGAATTACCGTTGCATTCCTTGAAAAAAGATGCAGCACATTTGAATGACTACTCTGTCAGCATTTCTGTCAATTAAATGCTGTATTTGCATAAATGTCTTACTCCAAAATGTAGTTAAAAAGTTATTGCAGTTATTTCTTAATCTTCAAAACACTCAGTTATTGACTCAGAATGTGGTTTGGTTGTTTTACCTCTGAGGGCACTTTTTTTTCTGATGGCCAGATCACATGTATCCCGAAGGCTTAGAGAAGGTTGGGAGAAGGGACCCACTGGACAGCTGTTAGGAGACAGGTGGTAGCCTCTCAAGGCCATTCAGCGTGTTCTTTAACATGCACAGGGTATGATTCTCTCGCACATGGGGGCACGGTTTAAAGTTCCATCCGATAGACAGCGGCCTTTCCAAGCCCATTGGTGTCCCCTACTGACCTAAGGCAGGCTGGTAGTTTTGTAGAGATAAATCTCAACGCTGTCCCAGCTGGGACTCGAACCTTGGAAACTGCAGATTACGAGTCTAGCCTGCTACCAACTGCTATCCCTGCTCCAGAAGAAAGTTATTTGAAAAACCTGTGAACGAAAATAAATACCTATTAAAACAAATTTATCTTACAAGATAAATTCTTAATTTCTTGATCATACATTCTTGCGTGCTATATGTCTAGAGATTGTCAACTGACTGCCCATGGGCAGGATCAGGCACCTGAGGTCTTTCGGTTCCTCCGCCTCCTCTTTGACAAATTAATGTTTAACTCAACATATATTATAACCAAACCTGGCTCGCTACCTGTAAATTTCAGAAATAAATTGCCCTTAGGTAATTTTGAGTTGCTCATCTCTCTCTTCCTTATGGCAATTCTGCAAAGAAGATTTTCCCATAATTGTAGGAGTATGTGTTTACGAGAAACACTTTTTGCGTATATAAGGAAAACGTAATGTTTTTGCAGCTGAGTGTGCATTATTACTGCTAGAAACCCGTTACTGCAGAGCTTGGCCTATCTCAAGGACAAATGTCACTGCAACTTCTCTGCTTTACACATCAAAGCATCAAGCTACCCAACATAAGTTGAATTGCCAATCGCCTTCTCGGAGTCATTTAACTTTTTAATTACAGGTAACACCCGTTTAACGCGGCAGATTAGTTCCAGGAAGACCCGCGTTAAAAGGAAGTATATTTTTATTTTTGTGGTTTTTCCATATCTTATTATCTCTTCGATATTTTTTTTCTTTGTATTATAATGGATGTTTCATTTAAAAAATATATAATTCACAGTTTTTATTAAAAAAATTACACGAGGTACATTTTGCTTTCGCTCTTGTAGTAACCGCTTTACTTGCAACAGATTTTTATTCTGTTCTTTGTTCGCGTCTTAGAAAAAATAAATGATACCAAACTAGTGTTGTTAATCATTTAAGCAATTAATTAGATTATTTGGTTTTTGTGGTTTCAACGTCGGGAAAAGATATTTACCAATGGAATCACATGAAACGAGAAATCATGAATGTAGAATTCCACATTTGACCGATTCACTTCCTCTATGACCTTATATTTTTTGGTGACTTTTTCTTTTATAACGCGGCCGACGGATTCATAAAAACTCAGTGGAATGTATAAATGTTAGTTTCATTCCTCAAACATCATATGAATTTTTTACTTTGAAGTATTAAAGACATTAGTTTTCTTGTAATGAAAAAACTTGCGCTACTCAAAAACGTTACGGAAGAGAAACCCCGTTACAGCGAATCCGCGTTAAACGAGTCCGCAAGAGGATTACCTGTATTTTTCTACAGTATATACATAGAGCTATGCGCGGATACCAAAAGTACTTCCCATCTAAACTCCATCAGCATCCGTAAATCTTTATTAGCAGCCGCATACATTGACTACTTAACAACCGTCGAAGTTTTGTAAATCTTTAGGTCCATTGTATGTTTGCGAGTAAAAGAAATCCGTCTATTAATGACTAATAATTAACTGAAAAAATATACTGTAATAAAAAATAATATTATTCTAAGTTAATTTTGCTCTTTTAAATCTTCCATTGTAGTAAGGCATTTATTTATTGAAAGGTAACTCCCATCTGCATTTCATTATGCAAACTTCGTAATCTCCACGAATGAAATTTTTACATATTTACTGTTTTTTTTACGTTACACTCGAATGATATTTTTTGAACTTCTACTTCGTCAACAAAAAGATCGTTCCTTTCACATAGAAAAAGTTTTTACCTATATTCCTATTACTTTTCGGTAGTCATTTACCCCCCCTTAAAAGAGGAAATATGGAAACGATTGTTCCGCTGTATCTTCTTAACGCGAGTCCCGAAAGTAACGAGCTGTATTTATTTGAACACCCATGTAAACGGGTATTACAAGCATTCAAATGAATGCTTGTAACATGGGGAATGTTAATAAATAAAATAAAATAAATACCCCTTCAAGCAGCTGCTTGCCACAGAGGTCTGACAGGAGCCTGTCAGTTTATATGCCACAGTAGGAGATCTGAGAGTATGGCAGGACCTCAGCAGAAAAACGACACGCACATCCATGCCTAATCGGGGGCTCGAACCCAGGTTCCTTAGATCAGTAGCCAAGCGTGCTAACCACTCGGCCACGGGACGGCTACAGGTTACAAAATTTCCACCCCTTTCCTTCTTTCCCCTCTAAGAAAGGGGAAATAATAAAACAATTTTTCCGCTATATCTTCGAAACGCGAAGGCAGAAAGTAACAAGCTATGCGTCAAATAAAAGTTTGCGAGATGGGAATGTTAGAGGTTAATTAAAATAAATTCGTCCACCTGTTTCTTCTCCCCTAAAAACAGGGTATTGGAAAACGATTGTTCTATTATATCTTTCGAACGCGAGGTGCCTACGATTACGAGTTAGGTGTCATACGAAAGTTCTTACGAGGACCTTCGTAGACTGTTGCGAATTTTTCGCCCCACCCCAAAAAAAGGAGGTGGGAATGGACCTTAACAAGTTATATCTCAAATTAAAATTGTGACGTCTCCAATGTCTTGGGCTACTTTAAACACGACTCCAAAAACGGGGGGAGGAAAAATATGATGGATGCTTATGGGTCCATATATTAAATGAGCTTTTTTGAAGGTAGGTGTTTTTACTGACAAAACAATAAATAAATTGAAAAAAAAAAACTATCTTCCGATATGTGCGCCTAAAAAGAAGTAAATAAAGCTAAAGTAAATAATAATAAAATGGTGCAGTTTCAGTCACTGAATTCGTGTCGATTACCCACTGAAAGATTGTCGTCCCCATCTTCTAATACGAATTCGGCGACTGATTGCACCATCGATATGCTTTAGTTTTATTTTCTACTTTTTAGGGCGCATGTGGAAAAATAGGTATTTTTAATTTATTTATATTTTTAAGTTTGTTGCTTTATTTCAAAGTATTTTTTTAAGTGAATATTATCACTGAAATTTCAAATAAGGTTTTTTTCTATTATCTCAAGTATTTTTTTTTTCCATTCATGTCAACCATCAATAGTGAAGTAACATTTTCCCATGCTAATTTTTTTTTATCAAATCCGCGATTTTACCTCGCGTTATCATTGATCCTTTTATCCGCTGATATCCGCACAGGGTTTTTATTCAGTTTATGCAGTTTCATATCCGTGTAATCAGGGTGAAAAGATAAGTCTAATAAAGTAACGAATAAAAAGGTTCTCGCAAAGATGAAACATTATGTGATATTTTTAAAATGTCTACCATATTAATAACACAACTGAAAAAATTATGTGCTTCAAACCACAACGATGAGAGAATATATGACCGAATGAACGTTTCCCTCTTGAGGTTAGCTAGACATCTTGACCAATGGCGATAGACGGATAAGGTCGATGCATCTATGCCAGATGCCAGCCATTCTTAATGATTCGAAAAAAGCGAGGGATCTGTCGGACTGAGACAAAGGGGATTCATTGAAATTCCGAGGCAAACTGACGTAGGCCCAAAGAGAGCAACAAGGAAGAGTTGTCTTCGTTAGCAAAGGCTGTAGAGCAGTGTTTGGGTAACCGTGGCCCTTTCTATAACTTTTTATGGCTCTTTCTTATCTTTTATCTGTAATGAATGGACTCTTTGACAAAATTTTGGAAACCAATTAAGAGTTGCGATATTCGAAATTGATGATAACTTGAATTATCTGAGCCAGTAATACGGAAAAACTGATCTAATATATAGTACAGAGTGATTCAAAATTCGCACAACCCGAAATGTAAATGCTTATCATTTCGCGCCAACTGAACGGAATACCGATTCTAACGTTGGCAACGCTGCAGTCACTAACATATACAACACTGTTTAGTTCTCACGCTGTCAGTTCTTTGTTGTACTTAGTTTCCCATAATGAAATTTTCCCAGGCCGAACGTGTATACGTAGTCGAACGTTAACAACCAAATCCTTTTTAACTGTTCAAGCTGACTTCACTGAATGATTTTCTGATTCTCTGGTAACCAAGAAGACCTCACGTTTAATTGCACGGTTCCGTGAGACTGGAAACGTACATGACAAGAAACAGACTGGTCGGCCTTCTCTATTAAGTGATGAAAAACTTGAATTTTGTTGCATTCGAGAAGAGAGAGGACACTTGCAACATCTATTGTAACCCTTTGTTAATAATTTGTATACGTAAATTGAGAATAAATGGAAATTTCTAATATGGGTTGTGCAAATTTTGAATCATTCTGTATAATTTTATTAATGATATGATTCTTTTAAAATAATTTTTCTCTGAAAGTTTCTGTCAGTTTTTTTTACTTGATTCTTGAAAAATGAAGTATTTTTGGCAATATATATTACTCATTAAAATTGCATAGTTTTCTTTAATAAAAACATTTTCGTAATTATCGAAAATTATTGTTCCTCCCCAATTCATTACGCATTAGAAATGTATGTTTCCGTTTATAATGAAAGAATTTTTTTTTGTGGCTCTTTTTTTTTCACTAAATTGGATTTCCCAACTGTGTTGTAGAGCCTTTCACCAGAGATAGGCCAAAGATCTTCATAAAATAAACTGCTAGCACTGTGCAGTAGTATTCCTACAATTCCTTCGGACAAAGATTTTGAGGGATAATTTGATATTCAATAAAGGGCAGCAGAAGGCAACTGAAATACCCAGAGTGAGCCTTCTCGGTTGAAGATATTACTTAATGGTAAGTTTATCAGTCCGCAAGATGGGGAGCGCCGTCCCATGGCAGAGTGGTTAGCGCGCTTGGCTACTGACCTAAGGGACCTGGGTTCGAGCCCCGGGTAAGGCATGGATGTATATGTCGTTTTTCTGCTGAGGTCTTGCCATCCTCTCAGACCTTCTACTGTGGCATATAAACTGACAGGCTCCTGTCAGACCTCTGTGGCAAGCAGCTGCTTGAGGGGGTATTTATTTTTTTTTAAGATGGGGAGCAGATTAGTAATAATGTTAATACTTATGAAGTGCTGTTAATAAAAACATATTGGGCTGTCAAAACTAGGAATCCGTCTTCATTAGATGCTGATCCACACAACAATAAGCGTGCGCCTGCGGGAAGAATTGCTTAACGATCAACTGCAGAAACAAAATCTAATGCGTTCATACAACTGGTAGAGGAGTTTTACAACAGATGTGGGTAGGGGGAATCATCACTTCCCCCCCCCCCTCGTTTCCTATTCAGAGGTTTGTTACCAAAAAATAAAGTTACACATCTGCAGTAAAGTTACTGTAAAATTCGCCATATTTCAGTTGTGGGAAATAGTAAGTCTTTATAATTTATTACTAATTACTAACTTTTCCTGGATGCCTGGTTATTAAATCGTGGATACCACGTTTCAAATTACATTGGAGTTTTAAACAATTCTGACGTCACCGATTTAACATACATTTTCTGGATGAGCATATGATTCTTAGACAAATTTTGAATCCTTTTCCCTAGAACATATTAACCTTACTTTATTGCATATTAACGAAACTCGAAATGTTTTTTTTTCAGCAAAGTTTTATGAATATCTGCTCGAGTTTTTTAAAATTTGATAGAAGACATAATTTTGTTTATTCAAAACAAAATTATATACATAAAAAGCACAGCTTGAAGTGAAAGTACCTTGACAGAATTATCTGTTATTAACGTTCTTAGCAGCTAATTATTACCTCTGAAAGTTCTTGCTTCGAAGACGTTTTTAGCAGATAGCAGAATCTTTATGGTCGTAACAGCCACTAATGATCCGAAGCACGAACGCCAATGCTTAAGCAGCGTTACTTGTTCCCACTTCGTATCTTCAGGGCAGCTCCGGACAAGGCCGAGCTTAAAAAATAGAACGAGTATTTTTTTCACAACTGTATAGTTGTTTACAGCCAAAGTAAGTTTTTTTTTTAATAGAGGTTGTCTACTTTTTTAGTCACTGAATAACCATCATTATAAAAATTAGTCTGTTTTCAAAAATATGGTACGTATTACAAAGTAAATAGTGCTGTACTATTCCGCAAAGTTAAAAAAAAATTACTTCTGAAGCAACTGCATGCCATAGATATCAGTAGTTTAGTCCCATTATACGATACCCCCACTAGTGCTTTCCCCCATATGACGTCACCGACCATGCCCCTTATTAACATTCATAATTCATAATAATATAAATATGACATGAATTTAATTTATGAATTAATAATTTAATTATGAATATTAATAAGGGGCGTGGCCTGTGACGTCATAAGGGGAAGCACTAGTGGAGGTACTGTATAATGGGACTAAACTACTGACGTCTGACAAGAGCCTGTCAGTATACTAGGCTGTGACGAGGTCTGTGAGGTAGTTGCCGGAACGGTATCCAAACAACGTTAAAACTACCTTGTATGGAGGTAAAGGTTTATCTCGTATGCGTGTAAACAATCAAAAAATACATTTCTTTAAAAATAATTTAGAATCTTTATTCAGGAATTAATGCCCAAGAATTTCCTTGTCTGCTATTTGTACTTAGCACCGAAATTCCTTCCTCTCTCCCAGACAGCGTGAAAAATATCACTAATTATCATTTTTTTAAGAGTTCTAAAGAAATCTATTTTGAAACTTGATGAAGCTAAAACTTTTTCTCATTAAAATTCTAGAAATTTTTATATATAGTATCGCTATTGAATGTTACTTTTTGTTAAAGAATTACGTACTTTCTGATACTTCAGAGAAATTTTATTCGCTTATTTATTTTGTTTCTGAGTTGTGTTTCCGGGTTCAAGTTTCTACACTTAAATTTTTTCACTACCCCATACTCGCTTGGATGGACATTGTGCGTCGAATGGGACGTTAAACCTTTGCTCCTTGTGCAGGAGAGTCATACTCTGTATATTAAAGAATACACTGGATGGTCTTAACAGCTATCCAGTGGTCCTCTTTCTCCAACCTTCTCTGAGCCCTCGGGGTCCTTGTGACGTACCATTTAGTCTATTGTGTGCAAAATGCCACTCAGAGGGAAAACACTCCAGCTTTTTCCCTCTCCATCACAGCCTTTAGTCCTTGTACCTGGTCGTTTAGTCCGTTATGGGCAAAAAAGTGCAGCTCAGAAGTAAAAACAACCCAACTTACTGCTGTAAAATTTTAGGTCACCAAATTTTGGTTGCGGAAAACATGGATGGTACGTTGAGCCGTGTGCTAGAGAGCAATACCTTGTGCACGTTAAAGAACACGCCGAATGGCCTTGGCCGGAGGCTTCCATGTGTGTGCCAACAGCTGTCCAGTGGGGAACCCCTCCCCCTTTCCCAATCTTCACTGAGCCTCAAAGGCCCATTATGTTCAAAGCGTCACTCAACGGTAAAGGGAAAAAATGAGTAAAATTCTTTTCAGTACATTTCGAATAATAAAGAATTTAGGTGAAAAATTATGGGGTTGAGGAATGGAGGCATTCGCATTTTTGTAGCCTACTGTTGCTGAGACCTTTAATCTGTTACTGATTGTTTTGCTATAATCTTCAAAGATGAAAAGAATCAACCATGTTAAATAATGTAGTTAGTCTATCTCGAAATCCTAGTAGTGAAAAAAAAGAAGCATGACATTTGTAATTAAGGTATTAAGAAATAAAAGGGTGGGGGGAATGGAACAGAACAGTGCTTTACACAGTTGTTTATTAACGGATAGTTTCCTTTTACATTTGCTCGAAATGAAATCATGCCAAGGCCAACACTTCGAAGAAAGAAAAGTAGCAGTGACAACAACAAAACATTTTCTGCACGACACTGTAACCTCCGTTTTTCCTCTCTCCTTCTCTTCCGACCTTCCCCTCGGCTGACCGCCAACCAACCTCATGCTGAAGCACAATGGGTGCCTTCTCCTTTGCGCGCACAGGTCAGCGCGGACCGGCGACATGGAGACGCCGAACGACGGAACAGAGCCATTCGAGCCGGTCTGCTCTGACTACTGTTGCAGCTGCATGCCGTACATACACCACTGCTGCAAGGGCAATCCAGCCAAGCAAATCAACACGCTGTGGGTAACATGACATAAAGCAGGCAGAAGCTCTTCAACTCGAAACACGCGGCGAAGTGGAGATACGCTTGTTGTCCACTGCCTGATAACATCTAACGATAGCAATCAATAACAGCTCCAGAGTCGGTTTATTTTTATTCAAGACCATATTTAATGTTAAACTTGACCGATATAGAATATTGAAATAGGTGTCGATTATTAATTTCATTGTCCGCATTCTTTGTGATCTGCTAGAGAACCATTTGCTAATTTGTGGGTTAGTTATTCCTCGTTCGTAGAAATGTTCTCGGAATATTATGGGTAAACATGAAATGTGTATTCCTTATGCTGCTTTTGGAATGCCGACCTTTGGTTAAAGCAGCAACGATCTGAAGGGGCAATAGCAAAAAGCAGCAGCGATCTGAAGGGGTGGTAGGGGCAGTTGCCCCGCCAAAATCTAAGAGAGGTTGTCAGAGAACCAGAGTTAATCTTTGCATTTCTAATTTTTTCCATTGTCCTATTTACAGTGAGACACGTGATTATTTTCATGTGATACTATTATTCTCCTATCCTGCAGATGCTTTGCAGGTCATTTGTTTGCCACTTATGTATAACTAACAAGAATAAAAATCATTTAAGAAAGCATTGATATTGCTTTATCCTTATCAGATTTGCATGACCTCGAAGATTGCTAGACAGAGCAGAGCAAAAATATTTAATATGCTATTCCTACGAGAAGCGAGAATCGCTGTCAAATTTATTGTTGTATTTACTGCTCCCTAACTATGAACGTAAAGAGTTAAAATAGCATTTAAATCTGCTGCCATGATTCCCCACATTTACCAAAGGCATTATTGAGGCGTCCCATTGCAGCTAAGGACTTGATTTTCTAACCCAGTATGGGGTCAGGCAGGGGAACCCCGTCTACGAAATTTGAGACCTTTCGGTGAAGTAGGTAGGGAATTACAGAATGCCAAAATCTGACGAAATAAATATCTCGATCGTTTGCCACGGTCTCTGAGGGTATTGTTGGAACAATTAAATATACTGTTTTTTTTTGTGATATAAAATATATGTTCGAAATGCTGCAAACTGTAAAACTTAAGAGGCAGAGTAGCATGAATTAGAAGGTTTTTTTTTTATCTCTGAGCAGCACTTTTTGCACACAATGTGCTAAATGTCCAGATCACAAGGACTGCAAGAGCTCAAAGATGGATGGGAGAAGAGAACTCACTGAAAAGCTGTTAGGAGACATGGAAACCACCTGTCATACCACCCAGCATGTACTTTTAACATTACTGGTTCCTGCACATATCCCATCCGACGGACGATGGTCTTTCCAATCCCATCAGTGTCCCCCTTTTTGACTGACAGGATGGGAGTTTAGGGGATATAAACATCAACACTGACACAAGTGGGACTTGACCCTGTGAACTGCAGATTATGAGCCTGACGCTCTGCCTGCTGAGCAAATCCCCCTCCTCTGAATTAACTACTATAATCATCATCATCATCATCCTCAAGCAGCCATGGGCTACGGAGGTCCAACCAGACCGCGCAGTTTAATTCTCCAAGCATATCTGTCCTGAGCTACATCTGTTGCATCCGGCCACTGTACACCAATTCTAACAAGGTCCTGTTTGACATTGTCTGCCCACCGCATCCTAGGTCTCCCCCTCCTTCTGAGGCCTCCAGGCACACTGTTCATAACCCTATTCGCCAATCTATAATTATCCATACGGGCAACATGGCCAAACCAGCGGAGTCTCTCTCTGCACAATATGCTGCTTAAAGGAGGTTGCAAACTCCTTTGCCTAACCTCATCATTAGTTACAAAGTTAAACCACCTAATACCCAAGATACTGCGCAAGCATCTAGAATCAAAAGCATCTAGTTTCCTGTTATCTTGCTTACACAGCGTCCAAGTTTCACTACCATAACTAACCCTAGAAAGAACCAAACTATTATACAGTCTAATTTTAGTCTTTAGGTGTATACGCCTATTTCTCCACAATCTCCATAGATTCTTAAAAGTCCCGGCAGCAATACCTATTCGTCTGTTAATCTCATGCCGCACATCACCAGTATCAGTTACGCAGCTCCCAAGGTAATTAAACTGTGACACCTGCTCAAGACTGCAACCATTCAGATTAACTGAATCACAACCTGCCTGACCAATTTTCATCACTTTAGTTTTCTCTCTGTTTATAACCAAACCTACTGTACTACCAGTCTCATCAACAGTTCGAATGAAAGAGTTCATCTCATCAACATCATTTCCCAAAAGGGCTAAATCATCAGCATAATCTAAATCAGAAATTTTCGTATCTCCAGCCCATTTAAGGCCAAAAGCTTTCCCTTGAAGTGAATTTCGCATAACATAATCAACAACCAAACTAAAGAGAAAAGGAGACAAAATGCACCCTTATCGAACACCAGAAGTAATGCTAAACCAATTGCTACAAGCCTTACCAACTCTCACACATGACTCAGTGTTATTATAGAGAGCTTTCATTGTGTTAACTAACTTGTCTGGTATACCATATGATCTCACAATCAACCACAAATTATGACGATCAACAGAGTCGAAAGCCTTTTTGAAATCAACAAAACTAGCAACCAAAGGTTTCTGAAACTCTAAACATTTCTCAAGAATCTGCCTAAGTGAAAATATCTGATCTACACATCCCCTACCATTTCTGAATCCACATTGCTCATCACGCAATTGCCTGTCAACCAGATTCTTAATTCTATTAAGCACAATCATGGAAAGAACTTTACCTGGAATGGAGAGTAGGCTGATACCCCAATAGTTATCACAAGAACTGCGATCACCTTTTTTGAAAATAGGGATAATAATAGCTCTGGTAAAATCTTTAGGGACCATGCCTTTATCATAAAAGTTATTCAAATTTCAGTCATCCAAATGGTAACAGAAACATTTCCAGCTCTAAGCATTTCCGTAGTAATTTCATCCACCCCTGGGGATTTATGAAGTTCAAGTTTAGAAATAGCCAAACTAACTTCAGATTGTGTTATAGGGCCAACATTAAAGCCACCAATGCATCTATCATCATTGCAAACAATGGGAGTAGAACTAACCACATTGTTTAGAACATCACTGAAATGCTCAGCCCACCTAGCCATGACAGAATCCTCACCTTCTATAACCTTGCCTTGTTTATCCTTCAATCCCTGTATACCTGTTCGTTTTCTACCACACAAAACATTAACTATCTGGTACAGCTCTCTGCTGTTGTGCTGTCAAACTGCTTCCTCAGCTTTGTCAGCAAGGCCATCAAGCCAAAGATTCTTATCAGTAGCTAACTGATTCTTTACGTGTTTATTAAGTTCTTTGTAATGCTTTCTATTAGGACTAGTAGGGTACTGATTAAGGACATTCCTGCAGTTCCTTCTTTCTGAAATAAGCTCAAGTGCCTTATTACTTAAATAATTCTGCCTCCTCTGCTCCTTTTTCCCTAAAAGAGTACTGTTGGTTTCCAAAAAAGCCTGTTTAAAATGGCCCCATTCTTCCTCAACTTCAGTATTAAGCAAACCATGACTGTCATAATGACTAAGTAACCTATCATGGTAAGCTTTAGCTATAACTGGGTCTTTCAGAGCTTCAGTATTAAAGGTAAATTTTTTAACCCTAGCACAACACTTTTTAAGTTTAAGTTGCAAGACAGTTTTAACAAGGTAATGGTCAGATCCAATTTCAGCTCCCCTATATGCCCTGGTATTTCTAACAGAACTAGCCCATTTGCTGTTAATTAATATATAATCAATCATATTCTTATGCAGCCCATCAGGTGAAACCCATGTGTATTTATGTATGTTGCGGTGTTTGTAATATGTGTTAGTTATTCTGAAACCATTTAGTTTACTTACCTGTAGGAGACATTGCCCATTGCCATTGCAGCCACCAATACCAAAAGGGCCTATTACTCCTCCCCAAAGGTCAGAGTCGGTACCAACTTTGGCATTGAAGTCACCAAGAACAAGGGTAATATCTCCTTTCTTGACAGAATTCAAAATATCCTGAAGTTGTCTGTAAAACTTATCCTTCTCATCCTCATCAGAATCCTCAGTGGGGGCATAACAGCAGATAACATTCAAGTCTTTAATGCTTGTCTGAAATTTTGCTGTAAGAAACCTTTCATTAATGCACTCATATCCTAGAAGAGCATCACTAGCATGTCTGCTGAGCAGCAAACCCACGCCTTGGTGATGCTTTCCATCCTCCCTCCCTGTAAAGAGAAATTTAAAGTTATTTTTAAGTATCTCACCTTTACCTGTTCATCTGGTCTCTTGCAAGCCTAGAATATCTAGGTTATAGCGCTGGAATTCCTGCATGAGGACATCAAGAGAATAATCTCTATATAATGTCCTCACGTTCCACGTTCCTGCAGAGAGAAAATGATTAGTAGGATTTTTAAAGAAATTAGGTTTATTGAGATTGGTAGGGCCAACAATATCAAACAGCCCCCTGATCGCAGGCATGGGGCAAAGACCTGTTCCTCCTCTGCTAAAGGCTGAAGTCACCGATGCTGGTAGGAACTTCAGGCACCACCTTTTCAAGTGGACTTTTTCAAGAACCATATGGCCTGCCTGAGACACATTACTCCAGTTTAGGCTTGACGATGCCCAACTAGCTAAGTAAGGTTCAGGTACCTGCGATGGCCTCTGATTAGGATTATCCACCAGCTGATATAAGGTATCCCATGCCTCTGTTCACTTAGAGCTGGCAACCCAGAAACAAACAGAAAACACAGCGGCAGACTCTCCCTCAACAGAGGCCCACCAGTGCAGCAAGTCCAGGATCCATAATCAAGCTCAAATCCATTGATTATGAATTTAAATGGAGTTGTTGGGTCATTTTACCTCTGGGCGTCACTTTTAATAAAAAAATACCCCCTCAAGCAGCTGCTTGCCGCAGAGGTCTGACAGGAGCCTGTCAGTTTATATGCCAGAGTAGAAGATCTGAGAGGATGGCAGGACCTCAGCAGAAAAACGACACACACATCCATGCCTAATCCGGGGCTCGAACCCAGGTCCCTTAGATCAGTAGCCAAGCGTGCTAACCACTCGGCCACGGGACGGCTCACTTTTAATAGTGATCTAAATAATCAAGTCGCAAGCTGTAGAGGGGGACTCACTAGTCAGCTGTTAGGAGACGTGATGAAAGCCTACTGTCAAGGTCATCCAGCGTGTCCTTTAGGGTGCACAAGTTATGGTCCTTCATACGGAAGCATGGCTTCACGCTCCATCCGGCGACTGCGGTCTTCCCAAACCTATCCATACCCCATTTCTCACTATGAGCAGGTGGTGGAGAGCACAGATTAATCTCAAAGGTGGAATATTGGAACTTGAATCTGGTAATATCAGATTACGAGTATAGCATGCTACCGACTGAGCCAAAGCCAACTCCAGGGACCCCGCCCCATTTGGATAGAGAGGAGGAAAATTGTTCTCTTAGCCAGAATGAAGAGAAAAGTTGTATTGCAATCAAAAAGATTGGGAGGAATTGGAGAATATCCAAATTCAGTAATAAGATTATTCGTAGCTTAAGCTCATTAAGTGCATTTTTGGAAATGGACTTTTTAATGGAAGTAAAAGTTGTAACCTGAAGACAAGGGCTCGCGAATCGGATGATCTATTTCTCTGAACTGTAGTTTTTAGAGTCGCCAATTCCAGACCACTCAGTGCTAAAGTAATGAAACTAATGGCATCAATTGATATCGACAAAACGTATCGTGAAACGAATTTATCATTTCGGGTTCTCGCTCTAATAGGAATATTTCAAGTGCTCTTGGAAAAGGCATCTGATAATTTGCGTTTTTTTAAACGTACTAATAAAATATCATATTTCACTCGAAAACATCGGGCACGTTATTTCGCAGTTACGAATCATTCAGTGGTCAGCTGACTCAAGCTTCGAGATCGCCCACATTGCAGTCTGCAGTAACAAAACGCTCTTCTGTTCGAATGGCCGCCTGTTCCTCGTCTACTTTGTTTGGTCACAATTACTTGGCAGTTGATGCCATAGCTTCATTCCACACGCAGCAAAAATGCAGCAAAAACTTAGCATTACGAGAAAGAAGAGATAGCCATACTTAGAACTTGGGCGTATCCATAAGTCTATGTTCTTTCATCACCAAGCGATACCACTTGTGACCCTCAAATCGTTAAAGCTCTCATCCTTGATCTGCGGCTCCACGCGAGGTTTCATAGTCAACTATCGACCTCTAGGAGACATTTGAGCGATATGTGATCGCACCTCTATCAGTTGACTATCATTTTTCATCTAGTGCACGATGTTAGCAGTATATACAGTCGCCTCATATAGAGCGAGAAACGCAATACCGCTGACATATGGCATCTGTTAGCCAAATTACGATTAGAAGGAAAAATCGGTTGGCTTTTTTATGGTCTCATGTCTGACTGGTTTTAGATTTAGTGTATAAATTGTAAAATAGGTTATCATGAAATAACAGTTGTGATTTTATCCTTGAGCGTCACTTTTTTTTTGCATACAGTGAGCTAAATGGGTGGGTTGGGTTGTTTTATCTCTGAGCGGCACTTTTTTTGTACACCATGGACTAAATGGCCAGGGGCCAGCCCCGAAGGCTCAGAGAAGGTTGAAGGAGGGGACCCAATGGAACAGCTGTTGGGAGACAGATGGTAGCCTCCCGTCAAAGCCATCCAGCGTGCACAAGGATGGCTCTCCCGCACACGGGGCCATGGCTTAACGTCTCATCCGACGGACGGCGGCCTTTTCAAGCCCATCGGTGTCCCCTACTGACCGTGGGCAGGGCGGGCAATTTTGTGGAAATAATTCTCGACGCTGACCCAGCTGGGACTCGAAACTGCGAACTACAGATTACGAGCCTGGCGCGCTACCGACTGAGCCACTCCCGCCCCAAATGGGTAGGTCGCAAGGACCCCAAGGGTTCAGAGAAAGTTGGAGAGAGGAGACAGATGGAAGTCTGGCATCGAGGCCATCCAGCATGTTCTTTAACGTGCACAGGGTATGGTTCTCCTGCATACAAGATTACGGCATAACGTCATATCCAACTAACGGCGGCCTTTCCAAGTTCACGATATCCCCTTTCTCACCGAGAGGAGAACTAGAATTAGTGGAGAAATTCTCAACGCAAGCTCAGTCGGAACTCAAACTTGGGAGCTGCAAATTACAAGCCTGGCGCGCTACAGGCTGAGTCAACCATCCTGCCGCTGAAAATATCAGTGTGGCGTAATTTTTCTAGTATAGTTCAAAAAAATTTATGAATTTTTTGCAAGTTGGGATCTTAATTCTTTCCGTCTGTGTACCAACGTGATAACAGTATTTGTAGGGTTATTTTTAATATGAAAGAATTGAAATTATTTTTGAAACAGATTTTACGCACGAAAGTGTAATGTATAACGAAATATGCAACAAATAGTAAACGAAATTCAAATTTTTATTTTATTTTTCAAATAAATACCCCCTCAAGCAGATGATTGCTACAGAGGTTTGGCAGGAGCCTGTCAGTTTATACACCATAGAAAAGGTCTGAGGAAGGCAAGACTTCAGCAGAAAGACAACACAAACATTTGTTTTTCCACTTTTCTGTAGAACGAAGCGTAATTAACTTGCAAAACTTACATTCATTGAGCATAAATGAATTAATAATTCTGCGAAAAATTACGCTTGTAAATCAGTATATTTATTAGTACACGAAATTTTATCGTATGCACGGGCGGAATCAGACTCAGACGGTTTAGTGCCAGACTCCTAACTTGTTTCCAGGTTCTAATCGTACTCTGCCCTCGTTTAGAAAGGGGGCTTGGAAAGGTTGTTGTCCATTGGATAGGAAGTTAGCCGTGTACCGCCAACACCTCCTACAACAAGAAAGCCAACCAAGATGACCAAGTTATTACGTCAGTATAAGTAGCCCTGTAACGTAGATAATTCTTAAATATAGTTCTTTCTATTGTTATCAGTGGTATGCCTTTATACTAATGCTTATTTATAAATATACCTTATTCGGAAATTTTTTCCGTGTGCGGGAAAACCTTACGCTGCATGTAAAGAACACACTGGATGGGCTTTATGAAGGGCAATAATCTGTATCCTAACAGCTGTCCAGTGAGTCTCTCCTCCCAACCCTCTCTGAGTCATTGGAGTCCTTTGTGACTTCGCCATTTAGCCCGTTATGTGCAAAACAACCCATGAGTCATTCATCAATCTTTTGTTGACGGGCCATTGTCATAGTTTTAGAACTTGTACGTGCTCTCTTGAATCTTATCGACAATTACCCATTATTAGTTGAAGTAATATGGTGAAATTATTTAGTTTTAATTTTTGCTCTTTCCCCCCCCCCCCAAAATAATTTGCATAATATAAATAAACCCTTTCCAGTGCCGTTTAGATTTTCACCTACCAGTCAGTACTTGATAAGTAGAGTCAGTACTTGATAGAAGAGTGATAATTTCAGAACTTTCGAATAAATTTTTAGCCGTCATAACAGAGCATCGATTTATACCAGTTTAATTGTTCAATTAAATGTAGAAGCAGTAAATAAAAAAAATTTGGAAAAAAATATATATATTTATTATAAAAATTGAGAAAATATTTATTTTTTTAAAGTTTCTATTATTATAATGACCATTTTATTTTAATAGTTATTCTTGTTCCGAGAATAGAAAGTATGAGCGAAGAGATTTCTTTTGAATATGAATAATTTGCATTTTCCGACCTCCTCATCTGTTAGATTAGACCCAGGCCTGATTATGACTATGAATCGATTAACAAAAAACGATTAATTACAAATTGCAGTTGACTTTGTTTTCTATAATCTGACAAAAAACAAATTTTGTTAAAGACTATATATTTATTTTAATGAGACAACGTGAGATTTATTTAATTGCATAAAATTTTGTTTCTTTTTGGTTTTCTTCTCATATTTTTTTCGTATTCCAGTTCCTTGGTTAATTATGTTTTTATAAAACAATTGTGGGATGTTACAGTTTTTAATTTGCCATAGAGATGGTTCTGGCCACATTTGGGCTTGAAATAGCAAAGATTGCTCACTCGGTCATTATTTTAACTTTTCATTTTTCTTATTTGCGGAAAAATTTGAAAAGGAAGTAAAGAAATAAAATAAATTCTTTTGACTCTGATTTCAACTTTTTAATTAGTGTTTTTCTAATTAAATCTAATGAAATGTAATTAATAAGCACTTCAGCTTTGATTTTTTTTAGAGATTCTCTCTGTCATTAATAAATATCCCGTAGCATTTACAGTGAAGTTACTGAGGAATTTTTCATTTCTACGAAATAGTTCTGTTATTTGTAGTTGCAAATTTCATCGTGATTTTAATTTTGTCTTTAATTATAATAATTTAAAATTTGTAACAGCCTATGCTATGAACAGCGGACAAATGCGGTACATATTTTTGTGTGCTTTACATATATATTGTATATACATAATTGTATGATTATATCATAATTAGTTTTGCTCTAACTGGGCTTGGATCTGGTAATTTCGGGATCGAAAATTGTCTGAACTCTATTTTGCAGCAACAGTCGAAAGTAGTAGTATAAATTTTAGGTTTTCGGAAACAATGAACGAGTTTTTAATTATTTCTTTTCTATATATAACCCTTTTCTGTACGAGCAGTAAATAATACGATGAACTCTAAAAAGGTAAAAATATAAAACTTTGACATTTATTATGGTCCGTTTTGGGACGGGGATTGGCTCAGCCGACAGCATGCCAAAGCGGTAATCTGATGCCCCCAGGTTCTGCTAGCACCTGTGCTCAGCTCTTGGTGAGAAAGGGGATATCAGTGAGCTTTCAAAGACTGCTGTCCGTGAGATGAACTTAAGTTGTGATCCCGTGTTCAGTAGAGCTATACCCTGTTCATCGTAAAGTACACGCAGTATGATTTTGATGCGGGGGGGCTACCATCCGTGAATAACTGTTACTTGATTCCTACCCAATCTCAGACCTTGGGAGAGGTTATGCATCCTAGATTTTTTTTGTTGGGGGCGGGGGGAGAGGCTCCTGTAAGAGTAAAATAACTCTTCAAGCAGTCTGCTTAGAGGTTGAAGTAGATTTCTTAGAGTTGTTGCCACGAAAGTCCGGCAGGAACATTTCATCTAATTCTCCACAACGGCTTGTGTGGAAGGCGAAATTTCTGCAAACAACCATGCTTTATTTTCCGGGACATGCACCCAGATCCTTTTAATCCAACCCAAACACGCTAACTACTTTGCCAGATGAATATATATACCATTTCAACTAGTTATTTTCTTATATTTTGTAATTAAATTTTCTTATATTTGTAATTAAATTGTTTTTTCTGAAAGATAAACTGTATCTCCTGAGTTTAGTAGTTAAATAATTCATTAATATAAACTTTTGTTACTCTTTTCCATCGCAATCTTCACCCTAATTACAATAAAAACATATTCGAAATATTTGCTCTTTAGTCCTGGTTTTTGGTTGCAATTTTCGTGTGCAGTTTTTGAAAAAAAAATTACAATTACTTTTTGATGGTAAATAGTAAATAAATACATAATATCTGCTTTAATTTCACAGTTGGCTTAGATCCTCTCCAAGGACAGTTGACTGATAATGTAACTCATCATTAAGTAGGTCGTTATCTAAAGTCCACAAGTGATCAATTCATTAAAGAATTTTCATTATAATCATTAATTTCTTGTTCGAACGCTGGTAAATAATTTATTACTGGAATCACTCAATATATTGAACTGATATTTCATATGGTGTGCTTCTTTCAATTTTTATCTATGCTTAGAAAGTAAGTACATAATTAAAATGAGCTTTCTTGTTTTCTACCACCCCCATTATTTACTGTACAATTGCCAATTTTGAAGCAAACGACTTTGGCTCGTAAACTTGGCATCGCGTGCGTAAGTCGAGTTTCTTCCTGTCATGACAGCTGGTTGATTCATTAGGATATAGTGGCGTGTGTGTTGCAGCTACATGGCATAAACAAGTAGTGTTTCGGTTCGCTATTTGCTCTTCAGTCCTCAGTTTTTGTTTCCTCTATAAATGGCTATGAACTAATGCTACTACTTGCTGCTCTGGAGCAGGTAAGCGTTTCCTGCGAACAAATCCGACCGGCGACAAAGTTGGAGGGAGGTTGAATCAGCGGTGCATCAGATTACGAGTCCGATACTCGATTGGATGAGTACTCCTTGAATTTTAACAAATCGTTAATATAAGCTACACCGTAGGTTAGTAGTAATCATAGGATGTGTTCTGTAGACATGGAACTCATGGGATAATAAGCTGAAAAAAATTGCCACGAGTTCCATCGCTGTATGACAGCATAGTTGTCCATTTCCCGACAGATGGCGCTACTGTGCGAAACAAATGCGAGAAAATTTGTCACACCAGCTGAAGAAAAAACGTTAGCTGATGATGGTGTAGTGATTAGCATAACTGGCATGTTTCCAGGAGACGTGGGTTCGAATCCCACTCACGGCAAAACCATTTTTTTTCTGCTCTTTATTACATTTTAGGTTTCGTTTGTGGATTAGGTAACGCTCTTTTCATGCGCGTGTGCAGAAAATTTTTAAGGGGTGTGGAAGACAAAAAATCTGCATTTCAAAATAAAAGAAATATTTAAAGCAGAGTCATTACTGAGCTCAGTTGCGAAATCAGCAATCATGTATAGATTATACCATAATACAACTAAGGATGCCTGAAAACATTATTGAAGATACAAGTTGATTTTTTTCTTATTAATAGATATAAATGATATGCTTCCGAAAACATAAAAAAAATTACATTTCGTTATGAAAAAAGCTTTGTTTTTGGTACACCTATATTATTCATAATAAATTAATTTTTCCTTGAAGGAAGTTGCCTTCCCCCCCCCCTCCTGACACATATGGAACTTTCATTCGATTTTTAACTCCCCCCAATGTAACACCGCATAATATTTTGCCCACCCTTCCACCTTTCTTATTACATAACACTTTCTTTTTTGCACCCTAATAAAAATCGAGTTTGTAGTAGTTAATGGCCGAGTGGTTAGCGCGCTTGGCTACTGACCTAAGGGACCTGGGTTCGAGCCCCGGTTAAGGCATGGATGTATGTGTCGTTTTTCTGCTGAGGTCCTGCCATCCTCTCAGACCTTCTACTCTGGCATATAAACTGACAGGCTCCTGTCAGACCTCTGTGGCAAGCAGCTGCTTGAGGGGGTATTTATTTATTTTTATTTTATTAATTACAAGTAATAATATAATGATTTAGCTGATTTTATCATCCGAAAATGGCAAAAAAAAGCTAATTTAAGAAGTTATATTTTAGAGTTATGTAACACCACCTCAGACCCTCCCACATGTAATACGAGCTAACACCAATCTCCCTCAGCACATCGAGTGTTAGTAATTCGAAAAACTGGAAGCGAAATTAAAAAATTCCGCTTTCCACGAAGGACTGACGAAGAATAATAGTTTTAGAGAATATCTCGGTATAAGGACAGTATAAATCGAAAAGGAAATATTGATGCCTTACCAGAAGAGACCCGAACACGAGGTCCGTTTGTTGCTCGGCAAGTCACACTAACCCACAATGCAAGTTAATAAAAAATACCCCCTCAAGCAGCTACTTGCCACAGAGGTCTGACAGGAGCATGTCTGTTTCTATGCCATAGTAGAGGGTCTGAGAGGATGGCAGGACCTCAGCAGAAAAACAACACATGCATCTATGCCTTAACCCGGGGCTCGAGCCCAGAGTCCCTTAGATTAGTAGCCAAGCGTGTTAACCACTCGGCCACGGGACGACTGTTCCGTTTAATAAAATTTCACTTCATCAAAGTCTGTTTTCTATTTACATACTGTGACCTGTCTGATTTTGTTTTATTTGACAGTAATATCGTGACGTAATACAGTTTCTTTTTTACCAATATTAGCATAAAATACACTCGTGGTCTCTTAACACTTAGAGTTCTATAAAGAGATTCTATTTGTAGAGGCTTTGGTATTGCCATCTGTTGACAATATTCGTTAACTACATATTTTGCATGTAGAACCAATAAGAGATCTGCACAGAACTGATAAGCTCAGAGACAGAAACGGGCTGGCTGACGATCTAACAGGTAAGCTGATGGATAATGCTTTATGCATTACGACACGTAGGACTTAGAAAGGCCATCGTCTGCCGGGTGGTATGTTTGCAGTGGTTTCGTGTCCAGAAGAGGATTGGGTTGTTTTTCCTCTGAGCGGTACTTTTTTTTGTACACAATGGGCTGAATGGCCAACGAGGACTACGAGAGCTCGGAGAATGTGCAGAAGGGAGAACAGGTGCACGTTAAAGAATACTCTGGATGGCCTTGAAAAAACTACCATCTGTCTCCTAACAGCTATCCAGTGGATCCCTTTCACCCAATCTTCTCTGAGCCCTTGGGGTACTTGTAACTTGTTTATTTAGCCCATTCTGTGTAAAAAAAAGTGCCGCTCAGAGAAGAAAAGCAATCATGGAAACATTTAAAAATCATAGGTTTATTAATTGGGGGGAGAAGGATGGTGGCGAATTAAGTGATTTTAAAATTGTATTGAAAGAAAACTAAAATAGGAAAATCTGATGGTCAGATCCGAGTTTTCCGTAATGTTTGCCTTATGCTTTACGAGAGATGTTAGGAAAAATGACGCAAACATTGCTACATCTAAACTCTTAAAATTCAACGTTCAACTGCGCCTATTGGTCGCTTAATTTTGTTTACTGTACCTATGGTTCGAAATTCTTTCCTCGTACTTAATTTGGGTGAAAAATATAGGCGTTATATTGTTGGCGAATACTTTTCAGCCAACAAACAACTCTTGGCAGACTTTTCAGTTCTATTCGTAACTACGAAACGTGCTCGCCACGTCAAAATATCCTTTAGTCGGGATTAGAAATTGTAACCTCAAATGGAAACATAGTAAGTAGTGGAATAGCCCCGATACCTACTTTTCGTAACGATTCCAATGACATCTCGAACAGTGGAAGGATTCTCGAGTAATGAACAGACACACATCATAACAATTTAATTTCACTTGAATGTTACTCTGTCAGTTGTTGCCTAATGACTGGACCAGTAAATATTTTCTGTCAGGTTTATGTCAGAAGGCAACACACTCGCCTTTGATGTTTAAGATTACGTGTATAGTTTAATAATACGAAATCTAATACTATGAATGTCTGGATTCGAGTCGCTTTTCGTATGCTTGTAACGCATATTAGGTTAGATTTTATTTATATCTTAGCCGTATGAAACCAAAATATTTTATGAAATGAATTTTTATATGTTTAATAATGACCATATTAGCAGTTATTACACCCTCCGAGCATTTTATATAATAGAAAATATAGAAAACTTTTTAAGTTGCATACAATTTGAGTCAATGCCCAAAATAGTTTAAAAAAAAAACCACTCTAAAATAGAAAGCAGTTATGTAATTTCTAAGCCCAATATTTCTTTTACATTTCTGGAACAAAACATACTCTCAAATAATACAGTGAATTTAGTACTCTTTAAGTTTATAAAAATCATTGTCAAAAATTCACTATGAACTGAAAAAACAATTCATTTCATCACCTTTTTCAAACAATATTGTTTTTCTGCTTAATTTCATTCGGTAACACATTATATTAATAATATTTGACCAACATTAACTGAAACTGAACATAGATATTTGCTGCACAACTAAATTTTAACGCAATTTTATGTGTTGATAAACTGTTAAATTTAAAAGGCTCATGTGTGCATTCTATATCACCTTGTTTTCATTCGATTTGAAAGCATTGGTTTCTTGTGTAGACTTGTTTCATGTAGTTAAATTACTTCAAATACATTACAGCCTTGTTGACATTCTTTCGAAGTTAGGAAATGGTCCGAGGTCATGGCGCAAAGCCAAAATGGCTATGGAACTAGCAACATATATAATTGTCTGCTTACCGAAGTAATTCATGAAAACGATTTTGAGCTTCTGCGAAACGGTAAACACGGTTTCTTTTTTCTGAATCGGAGGCTATGGATGTTTCCATCAGGAATTTCTCCGTAAAAAGTTTAAATGGCAACACGAGTGAGTCAACGAAAAAAATACATTAACGAACAAAATGAAAGTGAGTCTTGAGAACGAATAAGTAGTGAAGCAAATAATATATAAAAACTGTAAAACCTTGATTCTGCGGACTATAAGGAGAAGGGTTGGCGTAATAGTCCATAAGATCGATGATGTTTTTTGTGATCAGCATTAACGTTTGCATCCATGTGCTGTAGTTTATTATTCAGTGAAATAATAGAATATTAATAATATAGTAGCAATAATATAATACAGACTAAATAACAGCGTTAATGTTAAAATCTCCATTTGTGACCCTGGTACAATTGCAGTTACCAAATTATTCAGAATCCTTCTGAAATATCTGCTGTGGTATTTCAGTTGCGACCTGATTCTTCCAAGAGATGTTGATCCTGAAGGAAGCGCATGCTTAACCAACAAACCAATTTTTCAACTGTGTGAATTTTTGTTTCTTACGAACTGCAATCTCCCGTAGGGTAGGTATTCAGTCGCTGATAGTAAGACCGCATTTTCTTGGCACCTGTTACGTTTTCGAAGGACACAACCTTGTCTTATACTTTATTATACAGGGTGTCTCTAATTCGAAATATTTAGTTACCTAAATATTACATTGTGTAATAACAAAGCAACATATAATTATTGCATATTGTATTGTGTAATAACAAGCAAACATAAAGTATACACACTATAGACTGTGTACTTAACATTGTCTCATCTTTCTTCCTTACTTTCATTAGTGTCTTGTTCTTCTAAGACTTCTTAGCTCCTTCTAGGTTTTTATATCTTTAGGCAACCTTTTTTTCTATCACCAACATTTGTTCCATTTGTGCAAGGTTAAACATCAGATTTAAGAGCGAACTGTGACTGTCTTTGAACCGAAAGTATATCAAGCCAGTTTGGCGCAGGGGGATACGATTGCTATCTCATGGGGAAAAATGTGATTTTTATTTTTAACATAGTGTCAGTCCTTACCACTAGATGGCAGCAAATAGCTTTTTAGTGTGGCTGTTTATGGTGTAACGTTAGACCGGAATGTGGTGTTACCTTACACCTGTTTCTGGTGTAACGTTTCACTTCCCCCAGTTTAACTTTAACTAGATTCTGTGTTACCTTACACCTATTTCGTTTTTTTTTTACATTAGAATATGGTGTTACTTTGCACCATACCTTACACGTTACACTTTTTCTGGTGTAACCTTACACTAGAATATGGTGTGTTATGTTGCACCATAAAATGGTAGTAACCTAGCTGCCACCATAAACTGGTGTAACCTTACATCGTTTTTTTTTACAGTGTACGGACTGATTTTAACCTTCTAAAAAAACTTTAAAACTGTCAAGCATTGTGAACTGCGTTGATTCGCACCCTTAAAGTCACTTTTTTTCTTGTGGTGCTAAATGGCCAGATTATAAGGTTTCAAGCTCAGGGCTAGGAAAAGGAGTGTTACGTCCTATGAGTCTCCCATCGAGGACATGCTCTCCTGTATTAAATCGCGTCTTAATGTACCAATTGGTGGACGGTTCATTTTTCAAGCCCATTCGGCATCGCATTCGTCACTGATGACAGGGAGAACTGTAGGAAATTAAGCAGTATTAACGAATATTTAATCGAATAACAGAAATGTTTGATGTTTCCAGCGATTTAGCAAGATACAATTTTCGTTCAGAAAAGGTTTTGAGATTGAGTTCAGATTTTCAAACAATTGATTTAAAATTATGACTGTCATGTCCCTCTAATTTATTTATTGTTGCATTTTATTGTACTTTTGTTATTGTAATATTGACGTGTCCCAGAAGCCTTTTATGGCATTTTTAACAACTAATCTGGGGCGCGAGTATCAGCGCGAGAGAGGAGCCGAGCAATAAGGAAACAAGTCTTGAGCGTCGCTGTCAAACAGGAAGGACATTTGAACACGAGTCAAGTGACGCCGCTCTTACTCAAAGAAAAACCCTTAAGGAGAGGGTTCGATTCTATGTGAGAATCAAGATTCTTGGTGAATCAAATACAGTTCTGTGGAACGGAAGTGGATTCTGACTGAATCACATCGTAGGCAAGGGTTAATTATCCTTTCGCCGAGTTCGAGGTCGGTAAAGCGGGAATCTGCAGAGTGCCGTTCTCCACCTCATTGCATAATTGTTTGCAGCAGTAAAGAAGGCCTACGGAGTCGAGAGCATCCTCATCACGCGATTGTACATAAGTGTGAATAAACTGTCTCGTCCCTATACAACTCTCGTGCGTGAATTGTTGGACATATTTTTATACATCACTTGACGCAGCAAGTGATGTATAAAAATAATAGCCCGCGAACCTGTTATTTCACCGAAGTAAGGGTGAACGCAATTAAGGGACAAATTCGTCGTCCTCCGGCGGTGCACGACAATGACCATCGGAGATTATTAGTTCAGGCTGAAAATAGCACCGATGACTTAGTACTCATGCTCAATCATTTAAATTTCAAATTTTCTTTGTAACTGGGGAAAAAAAGTAATAAAAGATTTAATTCGAACGTTTTTAATCCGTCTTTAGTAATTAAAACAAGCACTATTCAGCCTTTCTATATTTAGGTATTCTTTCTTCTTCATTTATGAATCGCTCTTAGCGTTTATAGTGATATTACTCATGAACTTTCAGTTGTTACGAAGTATTTCCAGTATTTTTCATTCCAGATACATCAATAGATTTCAATTTTGCGTCAAAAAATTATAATTGTTTTGGAGTTTATAATAACCTAAAGCACGATGAATTTAAAAATTGTGTAGCGGAATACATTTCTGTATGTATCTGGTTTACGACGTATAAAAGAAATGCTTTTTGACTAATCGAGCTCACTAATTATCGAAATATTTCGGGCTCGAAATTTTCATCTCTAAAGGCTTGTAGTGCATTGATCTATAATTAAATGCTTTTCATCTATGCAGGTTTCTAAATCAGACACGACATATAAATCTGACTCAAGCGATTGTGATATAACTTGATAAGCGACACAAAACAATCATCGTGTCTAGAAACAACGTGAAACTTGGATGTATGACATGAAGCTTAGAGCTATTATTCTATTGAAGAACATTTCCATCTAAGTTGGTACCTAATGTGTAAGCATTACATCCGTCATTCATTGGCTGAAAAAGTTCATCATTTCTGGCTTGGTATTCGAAGGAACTACTTTTTATCGATATGTCATTTCAAAGACTGCATAGGAACTTAATAACAATAATAATCCAGAGACATGAAAATTTTAACACTGGACGATATCTTTCTACTTTCGTCGTTTTATGTTGTCTATATTGTTGTCATAACAGTTCATCAGTGCTTAGGAAGAAAATATTTTGGAATTGTGATGTATACAATGTACCATATTAAGTTAATTAAAATTTGTTGTATGAACTATTTAACTTAATAAAGGAACTCACTTTTGTGTGCTTGGAATTTTGAAGGTATAATGTTTGAGTTTTTAATATCCTATAATACGAAGAATTTCAAAATATTTTAGCGGAATGCATTTCTGCATGCTTATCTGGTATTTTTTTTGTTGTTGTTTTCACTAATTGAGCTCGTTAATTATTGAAATAGTTCGGACCTGTTCTCAATAATTTCGGGGTTATGAGGAAAACAAAACCTCAACAGAAAGGGTCAGTGGCGAACGTCAGTGTAAATGGAGAGACTGTGAGACCGCTCAGTTGAGGTTTCGACAGTTCTCAGAGAGCATGGCTTTATTTACAAGTGACTGACTGTTGGTTGATCTATAATCTGTAAGAATTGTTGAAGCTTACTCTGCGCAGTCTTGTAATCTCTTCAGTTGCCATTACTACCATGCTACTGCAAAAAAAAAAGACTTTCAAAACACAAAAGTCATTAAAAGGGTTAAAAACGTATGTTACTATCACTTGATTTACGAAGGAATTCGATTAAAAATTGCGAATATCCCCCCGGATCCCGAATTGCGAATATTTGGAAGTAGTATATTTTACTAGGGTGAGTCATAAGTCTGTGCGTTTTATCATCTACTTGAGAAATGATTATTACACTATAAATAACAAACCTTCTCAGCCAAATATAAACCATCATTTTCAATAGTTTGTTCGTAGTAGTCAATCCTCAGTGTTACCCTACAGCAGATAGCTATCTGCTGTAGGGTAACACTGAGGGCTTGGAAAAGTTACCATACGTTGGATGGACGTTAAGCCGTGGCTGCATGTACAGGAAAGCCATACCCTGTGCACGCTAAAGAACACGCTGGATGGCTTAACGGGAGGTTACCATCTCTCTCCAAACAGCTGTATAGTGGGACCCATACCCCCCAACTTCTCTGAGCCCTCGGGGTCCTTGTGATCTGGCCATTTAGCCCATTGTGTGGAAAAAAAGTGCCTCTCAGAGGTAAAACAACAACAAACGCAGCCATCTGTCGGCAAATTGTGCGATTCCTCTTCAATACCATGCTTGGGCTTTGGAGGTGAAAAACTCCCGACATCCGTTTTCGACTTTCTGAAATGTTAGACGCCTTCATCCTCAAGGAAAATTAGCCATGGAGCAAAAGAGGTGGTAGTCGGAAGGAGCTAGGTCCATACTATAAGCTGGGAGAGACAGAAGCTCAAATGACAGTTTTGGAAGTTTTTCTTTGGTCTGAAGTGAGGTTCTGCATTGTCTTGTTGGAGGAATGAATACCTTGTATCTGCCAATCGTGGGTAGCATTGAAGTTTCGCAGAGTACTCGCGCTGAGTCGAGGTCAGCATTGAGGAGAGGTTCATAGGGAACCAGTTAAAAAGGCACTATACCCTCAAAATTCTACCAAGCACACAACATTGCCTTCGTTTTGAATCGTCCCCTCTTTGGGACAGGAAGTGCGGGCTGCCTCCACTGCTTTTCAGTGGTGTTTTTTTTTTGGTTCAAGCCTCACTACTTTTGGGTGTTCGATTGTTAAAAAGATCCGTTTTTCATCTCACGTATCAATTCGCCTGATAAAACTTTGTTCGCGTGGATTAGCGAAGTTTCCTGCAGACTTCGATATTATGATTTGCTTGTTCAATAGTCAGTTCATGTGGAACGCTTCGACAACTCCTAGTTACCTTAAAATAATAAATAAATACCCTCTCAAGCTGCTGCTTGCCACAGAGGTCTGACAGGAGCCTGTCAGTTTATATGCCATAGTAGAAGGTCTGAGAGGTGGCAGGCCCTCAGCAGAAAAACGACACAAACAGCCATGCCTTACCTGGGGCTCGAACCCAGGTCCCTTAGATCAGTAGCCAAATGCGCTAACCACTCGGCTACTGATTGCCTTATAGTTGCTTGTGAGCAACCAAATTCGGACGAGAGCCTGCGTGCTTGTCGATGGATCAGCTTCAACAGCATGGCACAGAATGCGATCTACTATATTGGCCGTCCTGATTACAGGAGGACTTTCGAGGTTCATGTCACCACCTTTGAAATTCTTGAACCAAGCTTGAACAGCACGAATCGAGACTGATCCTCGCCTTCTACTTCCACATATTTCTGGGGCCACTTTGGTAGCATTTAATCCTTTTTTCCAGTAATGAAAATTGCCCGAATTTCAATACTTAACTCATGCATTGTACAACGTTTCTGATGATGGAAACCAAGACTCCAATACTTGTAATAGTTATGGACTTATATTCTTTCTCTTAGTATTACATTCAGGGGTATGCAGGACGGTGATATGTCACCGTCCTGCACCGTACCCATTTTGCATTGTGAAAAACACGCAGACTTATGAGTCAACCTAATACTGTAGCAAAAGGATGCAGTACTATTATGTTTAGCTGTGTGTTACACTGATATTGAACGATACCTGCAAAGAAAAGTTGTCTGTCTCACTACTGTTGTTTTCCTTTTTTGCGTGGGGGGAGAGGGGCAACTGATTGGTTAAGAGCGTGCCGGGCTCGTAACTTGGTATTCCCAGGTTCGAGTCCCCACTGAGCCTGGCCGACACTTCAGTGAGAAAGGAAACGATGATAAGCTTGGAAAGGATCCATCAGATGGGATGTAAAGTTGACTCCGTATATAGGCGAGCCATACACCGCTTATTAAAGAACATGTTGGATGGTCTTGACAGGAAGGTTTCATCTGTCTCCTAAAAGTACACAATGGATCCCCTTCTGTGTCCAACTCCGAGCCCTTGTTACCTGGCCATTTAACCCATTGTGTGAAAAAATGTGTTCTCAGATGTAAAACGACTCAGCACTTTACTAAGTGCATAACATAGCAGCTAACCATAACCAATGTTCGCAATGAGATCATAGATGACATGCTTGTGTCATACGGTTTGTTTGCTCTATGTTAACTAAGATGGAACAAGATATAGAACAGCAGCATAAGTAACACCTGCAAGTTTTCAATATAAATTAAAGATGAGCAATTTATTCTCGGCACATTGTGAGTGGCTTAATGTGTCTGGAAAAAAGAGAAGACTAAAAATCGATTTAGTAACACAAATGATTGTACGTAAGCTTCCAACTTTCGGGATAATACAGTTGTAAAATCGGCAGACCTGAAAGGCGAAAGTGTTTTCTTACTGTATGTAATCACGCGTGTGCTAAGAATGAAAAGCAGCAGCTGGTCGAGTTTGATAAATCACTAGCATTTCAGTTTTAGAGTTCATAGATTTCGAATTCTTTTTCTCTTTATTTCTTTGTTACATATAGAGAGATGTAGTGAATATTAATTCCAATGCCATATGTTGTTTAAAATTGCTTTAAAAAATGTTTGTGTGCTACTGCATCATCAACACCGAAAAGAACCAGCTTTCTGTTATTCATGCTCCGCGTGTCGATGGCATCTTTAATGTGTCCGCTTCTTATTTTTATGGTTTTACTTTTTTGCCGTATAATAGTAAAGTTAAAAAGTAAAAAGAAATTCTGTGAAAATGCAATAATCTACTAATCTCATTATAAAGGAGGAAAAATATTTTAGGAACTTTTTTCTCTTTGAAATTTGTGTGGTGTTATTGATTTGTCCAAAGTATAACGTTACTGCTCTGTTGCCATTCTGTACATTGCAAACATTCAAAAGATGAACGTGATCACCTTATCTACTTCGAATGAAGGACATCTCAAGCATTTCTCCGTATCAGTAAAGTTTTTATGGTCCGTTTATTGCACCTTGTATTGGAACTAGTGATTTTTCTCCCAGGTACTCATTAGAAGAAAGAGCTCCAAAATCTTGTCATTTCGACTTTCGTAACGAAACCCGAGGCAAGTAGTTTCGTTTCTTTATAGCCCAACAGATCTCAGAGCGTGAAATAACATGCATGAAATGGACTGACGCACTATACCTAGCCATAAAATTTATTAGCGTGGAAGAAATATGAGTTTGCGCTACAGAACGCAAAAAATGTTTGTAATTTTTTTTATTCTGAGTACGTTAGGAATAACAGAAAATGAACCATTCGTGTTTGCGTATTATTATTTGTAATGTCATTGAATAATTTCGCGGCGTTATCACATCGGATTTTATACCTGATCATGACTCTGACAGAATAATAGACCTCGCCGTAAAATTCTAAAACGGATTGCTTTACTTTGTTCCTACATAATCCCTTTTTGGTATTCGACCGGATTCGATTTTGCACGATAAATTCTAATCATGAGATCTACCGTTTCCTGAAAAATCGATCAAACTCGGCCAAGAAACAAGTCTTTGATTACATCGCAAAGGTTGGATGTTTTTCTTTCTTGCGGCACTTTCGTGCACTCAGTGGATTAAATGCCCAGATCTCAAATGCTCGAAGCTGGATAGAGGAATGGGATCCACAGATGGAAACCTCCTGTCAAAAATGTCCAGAATGTTTAACATTCATAAGGATGATTCTCCTCATTCGAAAGGATGTTACAAGTCTGTTGTCTTTTCTCGCCGAAGGAGAGTATCGAAGAAAATCTCGACACAGACGTAGTGGGACAGTTGAAATTGGAAACATCAGATTAAGAAATCTAACGCTCTACCGACTGAGGCAATGCCGCGTATAATTTCACAGATTCAGAGACATCATATGTTTATTTCTATGTTCAAAAATTTTCAATTCGGAATTGATAACATTGGTAAATATTCGCTTAGCTTTTGAATAGAAAGCGAAAGTTTCAAAATCATTCACCGATTAGTTTACATAAAATGCGCCAGGTAAATTAATCATTTTATAGAGATAAAACTTTAAAAGCATAAGCAGAGTATCGAGAGAAATGTAAATTTGTACATTGTATATTTGTTTCTGAGAGGCGTAGCGAGAATTATGGAAAGGGAAATTAAAATGAATGACAACCCGGATGCTCCACAATTCAAGGACTGCACTACATCTATAGGGATAATGCCAAAATCTCCACTACCTACGTCGAGGGCAAGACAGCACCATATAGATAAGCTCACCCCACGACTACCTATGGCGAACTGTACTATAGAAGTAAGTTCATCCATCGGTCAAAACCTAAATTTACCCCAATACCAGTCAGCGGAGCCCTCAACTTCACAAAGGCCCTTTAGCTCCCCAACCACGACAAGGTGGTTCCCTCTTGGGGGGGGGGGGGGTATGGAAAGGGAGGAGTTTCAAAGAATTTTGTTAATATAAAATGTGGAACTAATGATTTCTTAAATATTAAATTTCCTCAAAACTCTTTTTCCTACCGCCAACGCCATGTTTTGATGTGATGTCTGTCTAGTGTTTACTCTTTCTGCTCAGCACATTACAAATCAGTATAAAGACATAAGTGGCTCGACTGAAGCGGAAGTAAAGAATTTCTCCATCAGTGGTATGTTCTCTTTTTTGAATGAGCAGGATTTGTGAGGGATTATGCATAAGGAAGCCAGAGAGGAAGAAGAGCTAAAAAGGAATTGTAATCTGAAGGAGTGAGCATGTGGCAAATTTGAGAGTGTTGCATGGTAGCATTTAGTGTTGAAGGAGAAACTTCTGGGCTGGACCATAAGCCAGAAGGAACATGGGCAACTAATACTGACTAAGAAATACACTGCCAATAGTTACTCTGAGTAAAAATAGCTGCTTCCACTTCTCAATAATCCAGTTTTCTCTGCAAAATATACTGCCTGTGAGCTATGTCAGTGTTTTAGATAACAGCTACAGTGATGTATGAATATATTGGAATTATAAAGTACAGTCAAACCCACGTTGCCGCGGGATGCTAACTTTCATTAGGGACTAGATGTTAATGTGTATAAAGTGTAGATAAAGAGTGTATATATTTCTATCCCTTATATACCGATTACATTAAACAACTTGCACGTTCACTCGCTACGATAACTGGGGCATTGCCAACCCGTAGTGTCATTGACTGTATAGATCGAATATCAGTGCTGTCTGCTGAGAATATATACTCCTCCATGATCCTCTTCATCATCTCCATTGCCAAGACACTCCAAGATCCGACAAAGATCAAATTGCTCTAAATAAACTAACATTTCGACTATTGTTATTCATATCCTTAGGTTACTAAATCAGCTCTTCATGGTGTACCTTCATTTATCTCTTTTGGATTACTACTGCAGACCTTCTCTGCTGCCACGCGGATTCTTGTGCGTGATATACAGGTTAAACATTCACTGAGGCTTGTAATATTAACTGGTGTACTTAAAAGCACTGATTCACTGCCATATCATTTTCGCTCTTATCTTCGTTTAAAGACACCTCCTGACGTTGTAAATGATCATTCTCATCATTAACTTCTTTTTTAAACTTTAGACGTTATTTTGGCATTAACCATAATCATTTGCGGAACAGTGTGGCTGTTATCAGCCAAGAACCCTCTAAGCAAACTGGCTCAAATAGCAATTCGATGGTCATATACACTGAGCTGCCAGTTTATTAGGTACATCTATTTAGTAGCATGTTGCGTTTCCTTTGGCCTTCAGAACAGCCCGATTTCGTCGGGTATGGAACTTACAAGATGCTGATGCATTGTGCAGGAATGTTGTACTATGATTGTGTCATGCAGTTGCTGCAAGTAACCCTTACCACCTCCTCCCAAAGATGTTCGATAGGTTTGAGATCTGGGGAATGTGCAGCCCAATAAAGCCAGGAAAACTCGGCATGTTCCGGGAATCATTCGGTGACAATACGTGCCTTGTGAGCAGGTGCATTATTATGCTGAACATGTCCATTCGAGTGAGGATAAACTGAACTTGGTCACCAACGATGCTCAAATATGCCATGGCATTTCGATGACTTTCGATGGGTGTCAGGGGACCTAATGTGTACTTACTAGAAAAACATTCCCCACACTATCACAAAGCCACCACCTGCCTGTACTGTTAACATCAGACAAGATGACTCCATGGCCTCATATTGCCTGTGCCAAATTCTGATACTTCTATCAGCATGATAGAAAAGGAAACTTGATTCGTCCGACCAAGTCATCAGTGGTCAGGTGTCGATGGTTCCTGCACCCACTGAAGACACGGTTTCGCATTCTTCGCTAACAACATCAGCACTCGACATGGTCAGGAGCTGTTGTAGCCCATTCACTACTAGGTCCGAAACGTGGTGCATTCAAAGATGACTTTCTGCACACCAATGTTTAATTTTGCTGTGATTTGCCTGGTTGTGCCCCTCTGTTCGCTTGCACGATTCTCACTGGTCTCCTTTGACCCATCTGATCCACAAGCTGTTTTCGTCCATAGGATCGCCAATCAATGGTAGTTGCTTTTTACACCATTCGCGGTAAACCTTTGAAACAGTTGTTCGTGAAAAGCCCAGGAGGATGGCCGTTTGGGAGATGCTAGAACCAGTACGTGTAGTGCTAACTATCATGCCACGTTCAAGGCCTGTTGAAATGAACCATTTATGTGACGAGGGGTGGTGTACCTAACAAACTGGCATCATAGTGTATGTACGGCCTGTGAAAGAATATTTTTTATAACTCACGGAGAGGGTCGGCTTTGATATAGACCAACAAGATAACTGCCTAGGGCTACCGAATTCAAAAGGGCACGGCCAATTCCTCAATATCGGATTTTGCTAGCGAAAGAAATGAAAATTTGATACCTAGCCCAAAATTAAAAATTTGGTACTGCTATGTTTGCTGTGTTTAAATGATGCATTTTTTTTTATCTGCATATACCAAATTTAAAATATATTTTTTAATGAAAGGGAATACAATTCGCTTAATATTCATTTCGATATCTATGTAAAATGTATTGGAATAAAAAGCAGTCCAAACAAACTTTGCCTAAAAGACTGTGGCAAGAAACTTATTTGGCTTTACAAAAGGAATATGAAAACAAATGAGTGAAAAGAAAGGGTAAAAAACTACATATATTATGAATGTGATTTTTTTCTAGCTTCATCTTTGTTTCGGGAAAAGACCGAAATTTAAAAATGAAATCTGGCCTGCATGAAAACCTAATGGATAGATAGTCCTTCAAAGGCCTATTGTATGCACCATGAAAAATTTTCCAATAGTCATACTATCTCATTTTATTGGCCATGTGGATTCCTATAGTTTTAGTATGTATGAAGATTCAGTTTTAAGAATAAGCAGTTTCTTTAGAGGGGAAAAAGATGAATTTGTATTTTTATTAGTTACTATCAAGAGTAAAAATTTTTAATGTGTTACTATCAAATTCTAAATACTAATACTTTCAAATTTAGAATGGCTCGTATAAAAAGTGCTAGTATGTGAAATGGAAGCCGAAAATAGGAAAAGAATTTGGCTTTTATATGGCCATTTATTAATTGGTTCGGTTTCCCTTCGTAATGCACTTAAGTCTGAGAAATGGACGGCTTTCCATTTTGAAGTTAGAAGCATTTTTAATGGCAGTCAGTAAGTAATAATTAATTTCTAAGGCATAGTGTTATTTTTGCACAACGATCTTAGGTGAAAATAAACGTCAAGGATAGATTAGCTGCAGATTTTATGTTTGCTGTTGCTTTTAACACTTCAGTATAAAACCTGGGCGTCTTGAAATGTTTTGCCTTATACTAGAATAAGCTAAAGTGATAAAAATTAGAATGGAATGGTTTAAAATGACGCTTGGCGCATTTGTCATTTGCTAGTAATTGACATTATTGAAACGAATAAAATATCTGAACTCTTTTACTGTCGCTGTTAAGACAGAAATTGGAGAGGCCAAGTGTAAATTGTAGTCCCTCTTTCTGAATCTTCATGACTGAAATATTGCTGAAGACCAAAGAAAACTTTTTAGCCATGTCAAGCCAATCAAAATTTATCATCGAAATTTTCAATTCAACCTGAAGCATATATAAACGTTTAATTCATCAAATATATGCAAATATTGAATTTATTGTTAGTTTTTACTGCTTCGTAATTTTACTGTCGTAAAAGCTTTCAGGGAGAAATTTTACTAAACGCCCTAGAGATGAGTGATGTGTAGAAATAAAATAAATGAAGTCTGAAATGGGGAAAGCAATAGAATAAGTCTTGAATTTGGAAACAATTGAGATAATCCTAGATAGTTGCGTTGTTTTACCCCTGAGCGGCACATTTTTGCACACAATGCCAAAAAAGCCAAGTCACAAGACTGCAAGGGCTCAGAAAAGGTTTGTAGTAAGAGGAAACCACTGGACAGTAATTAGCAGACAGTTGGAAACTTCTCGTCAAGGCTAACCAACGTGTTTCAGACAATACGATGAATGTCTATGACGTTCATATTGTCTATTAGATGTCTAATATGACGTTTTTAACGTGTACGGGGTATGGTCACGAGACCACAACCTGGTGTGTGCAATCACATGCTTTACTAAAGTTGTAAGAGGGAGGGAGTGCTCAGTCGGTATCACGCCAGGCTAGTAATCTGTAGTTCCCGGATTCGAGTCCCAGCTGAGTCTGTGTTGAGATTTATCTCCGCAAAATTCTCCGCCCTGCCCACTGTCAATAGGGGACACCGATGGTCTTGGAAAGGCCGCCATCCGTCGGATGGGACGTTAAGCCGTGGTCCCCTTGTGCGGGAGAGCCATACCCTGTGCACGTTAAAGAACACACTGGATATCCTTGACGGGAGGCTACCACCTGTCTCCCAACAGCTGTTCCAGTGGGTCCCCTCCCCCAACCTTCTCTGAGCCTTCGGGGTCCATGTGACCTGGCCATTTAACCCAAGGTGTGCAAAAAAAGTGCCGCTCAGAGGTAAAACAACCCAACCTAATAAGGTTGTATGGATTTTGAATGGAGTTATTGTTTAGTTATTGTTTATTAGTTGTTGTTTTTTTTTCTCGTTTCTTTGCAGAATATTTAGATTTGGGTGAATGACATTTTTAGAAACCACTTCTCATAGTCAAAATTTTGCTTTAAATGCATATTGTCCTGAAAAGTGCTAGTATGTGATATTGTCCTGAACACGAAGTGCCATACTCTTCCCTTTCCCCTTCTCCGCAAAAATTCCCCGCCCTGCCCACGGTCAGTAGGGGACACCGATGGGCTTGAAAAGACCACCGTCCGTCGGATGGGACGTTAAACCGTGGCCCCGTGTGCGTGAGAACCATACCCTGTGCACGCTGTGCACGTTAAAGAACACGCATACTCTGTGCACGTTAAAGAACACGCTGGATGGCCTTGACGGGAGACTACCATCTGTCTCCCAACAGCTGTTGCAACGGGTCCCCTCCCCCAACCTTCTCCGAGCCTTCGGGGTCCATGTGACCTGGCCATTTAGCCCATGGTGTGCAAAAAAGTGCCGCTCAGAGGTAAAACAACCCAACCCTTTCTTTTCCCCGACAATGTGCTATTCATGACGTTTGAAAATATTTGCTTAGTATTGATGTTGAAGTTGTGAATGAAGATATATGAATTTTATAATATTAAATAATAATGACGTTTCCTGAGAAATTTTTTAGACAATGTTCCGAAAAGTAAAAGAAACCCATTACGCGACATATGAAGCTAATTTGGAAAATAAAAAATTTGATAATGAGTTAGTGTTTTTTGATTAACTTTATGACATAGGATCGGCAAGAATATTTTCAAAAGGGGTGTTGGCAAAAGGCAAATCAATGCTAGAAGGAAGTATTTAGATCGAGCCGCTCATTAATGAGCACCATTGCGAATACAGCAATTATACCATAATACGACAAAGAATGCCCAAAACAAAACCAAAAATATCGGTAACTTAGTATTGTAAATATTGTAAAAAAATTTCGTTGCGTATTAATAAATGGAATAAACATGCTTCTGAAGTCAAAAGTAAACGTAAAAATATCCGTATTGCATTTCATTAATGGGAAAACGTTATTTTTTGGTAGAGGTAATATTTTAAACAATAAATTAATTTAACCAGGGGAAGCAGTGTGTGTTTTTTTTGGGGGGTGGGGTGGAATGGGGGGTGGATTACTCATCCTCCTCGCGACGACTTGCTTGAGGGGAATAAATTTAAAGTGCTAAGTGTTTTCGGAACACTCGATAAAATGGTTTAGGTCAGAGATACTCAATCCAACTGTGCGTTGAGATTTAATATCCACTAATTCTCGCCATACCCTTCCCTTGGTGAGAAAGAGGCCTGGAAAGTTTGTCAGATGGGACGTTAAGCTGTGGCCTCATGTACAGGAGAGCTATGCCCTATGCAAGTTAGAAAACACACTGGATGGCCTTGACAGGAAGTTACCATGTTTCCTAATAGTTATCCAGTGGGCCCATTTGGCATCATGGGCGCCGCGTCAACTTGGATTCTCAATATCCTTGTTTGTGGCGACCCAGGACGAAGGTTATAGTTAGGTTTTGGTGAGTGCTGGACTTTGCTTCTATAGTATTGTTCAGCCCCGACGGTGGATAGTGGTAAACATTGCATTATCCCTATAGATGTAATGCAGTCTCTGAATTGCAGAGCATCTGGGTTTTGTCATTCATTATATTTCCTGTCCAATGTGCCCCCATCCCTTAATCTTCTCTGAGCCTTTGTAGTCCCTGCGACCAAAGACACGAAATGACAAGTTTAGACAAGCTCTCAAACAAATCGTAGCTCGTTAACTTCGGAGGAACGAGTTCAAATCTACAGACACTTGTGAAGAACTTTATGAACGCCCTCCGTAATTATGCAACGGAGGTAGTTTTAATTAGATTTTTCAGTTTAATGTTACCAATATACGTTCCCTGTGTGATGTGGAAGGAAAACTCACAATCTTTCAAAACAGAGTTTTCTTTTTTAGTTTAGAAACACATTTAAGGCGTATCGTTCATTCTCATTTACAATGCAGCCAGCAATCAGAAAAATCTCCAGTTAAGGAAACGCTTCTTCCTTTATTGGATAAAAATGAACGAGGGTTGGGAATGGTCGCTGTGTGGTAATAAGAGGTCGATCAGTCAAAGTTAAATAAATCTGTCGCACAGCCAGACAAATTGAGCTACCTAACTTAATGGATGGTCGGTCGCTGACACACAACTCGTATTCCTGCGCCCTTTAATTGCTGACTGGCGCTTTGACCTCCTTTCCTTTAGTTAGTGGTTTGTTGGGCAAAATGGCAAGCTAAAAGAAATCACTGTTTTCATATTATGTATAAATATCACAATAATAGTTGATATGTTTTCAGCACGTGGCACAATTTAGCCCTTCACAGACCTTTCCATTCATGTTTTGTATACGTTTCTTTCAGATTATTCGTAGTTATGTGTTATTATGAGAAAGCGCTGTAGACACCATTTTGAGTTTTTCTTTTAAAAACTAAAGAGTTATTTTAAAATGCCTTTTATTATTAAGGTGGCTTTCGATCCTGATTTTGATTTAAAGTTTATTTTTAAATGACTATTGACCTCGTGATTATTGGACTATTTTTGTGTTTAAAGCAGTAATGTGATATCGAAAAACTGAATTGTAGTTGTTCCAAAGTGTAATATTTTTTCATAACGAAACGAGAGGCAAGTTCTGTTAGAACTAATTATCTAATAAAAGGTGATCGTAAATTTGCAAGTAATTTGCTTATAAGTCTATTACAATAATATTTTTTTACGTAAGGGCCTTAAGCCATTGGAGTAAACAACACCTCAGAGCAGAGGGCTGGAAGTGACGTACATCTTCGGATAAGTACAGAAAAACACGACGAACATGTTTTTAGAAAAGCGATGCACCATGTCTTCTGGAATGTCATTTACTCACTGCCTCAGTGAATCTATCCATTAACTTGCAGCTGGTAGAGATTAGTTAAATACATACGTTGCTTCAAATATCTCCACAGGAAGAAATCGGATGGTGTTCGGTCTGGAGATAGTTGTGGACAACATCCTTTCGAAACTAGTGTCTGTTAACATAAAAATCTACTGGCAGAATTTATGAACATATTTTTCCGTTCTCCATTTATTTCACAATTTGTTCGAATATGTTGATATAGCACTCATTAACTGTGTGTGAAAAGAATGGGACAAAATTTATGCAGTGACGTGCCTTGAGAGTATTCTCGTGCAAAAGATACGGGTGTTCTGTTTCCCAAATGCATTTTGACTGTTAACGTATCCACTGAAGTGGAACAAAGCCTCATTATGTAGAACGTCTTATCTAGAAATTCTCCCCATCTGCGATAAGCTATAAAAATCAGTTGCAGTAGAAAACTCCTTTTCATATCTAAAGGTTTTGTTTTAAAATAATACTCTGTGATAAAATAAATGTTTCTCAGTCTAATGCCTTGATGGCATTAGGCTGAGAAATAAGTATAGGGGAATGGAAATCTTTATATTACTTCCGGTTTATAGATGTGACAGTGATTGTTAGCACCATCTGTCGGGGGCGGGGGTGGCTCAGTCGGTAGCGCGCCAGGCTCGTAATCTGTAGTTCCCAGGTTCGAGTCCCAGCTGGGTCAGCGTTGAGATTTATCTCCGCAAAATTCCTTGCCCTGCCCACGGTCAGTAGGGGACACCGATGGGCTTGGAAAGGCCGCCGTCCGTCGGATGGGACGTTAAGCCGTGGCCCCGTGTGCGGGAGAGCCATACCCTGTGCACGTTAAAGAACACGCTGGATGGCCTTGACGGGAGGCTACCATCTGTCTCCCAACAGCTGTTCCAGTGGGTCCCCTGCCCCAACCTTCTCTGAGCCTTCGGGGTCCATGTGACCTGGCCATTTAGCCCATGGTGTGCAAAAAAGTGCCGCTCAGAGGTAAAACAACCCAACACCATCTGTCGACCACGAATTGCAAAGATTGTCATCAACATTTCGTGTAGTGACGTATTTTTTGTCGAGTTATAGGCAAATTTAATGGGTTACCCGACTTGACGATTACCCAATATTTTGACTCCCCGCCAACTTACGTAAAACTCCCCGCCCTGCCCTCGGTCAGTAGGGGACGCTGATGGGCTTGGAAAAAAACGCCGTCCGATGGGAGTGGCCCGTGTGTCGGAGAGTCATAATCTGTGCACTTTAAAGAACACGCTGGATGACCTTGACGGGAAGCTACTATCTCCCAACAGCTGTCCAGTGGGTCCCCTCTCCCAACCTTCTCTGAGCCTGCGGGGTCCTTGTGGCCTGGTCATATAGCCCATTCTGTGCAATAAAAGTTCCACTCAGAAGTAAAACAACCCAACTCCATTATCATCGGTTGCTTCAGAATTATGTAGGAATTATCTAGAATAGTAAAAATGTACGATTGATGTTTAAATGAAATTATATTTACATCATAACGACTTGAATATACTATTATATATAGGATTGGCGGGGGGGGGGGAATTAATATTTTTTTTAGATGTTTGTATAGTTGAGTGGTTAGTGTGTTTAATTGCAAAGTTACCCTGGTTCAAGTCCTAATAAAGCATGAGTGCATTTGTCTTTGTGTTGAGACCTCCTGCTTCACATCTTTTATGGCTTATTATACTGACTTTCTTCTATCAGACTTCATTGGCAAGTGTGCTTCCTCACAGACTCCTCACATATTTTAATCACTTAAAATATGAATTTTGTATTTATCACTGACAGTTATAAAGCCTTCATAAATCAAATAGGGAACGTGATAAATGCGTTAGAACTTAAAAATAATGCCAGTAAAAAGATTAGATGGCAAAATCCGAAATGTCAGAAATTATTTTTTGAAGTTATGGCGGAATGAAAATCTGTGATCTCACAGACCGCACGACAGTAGTTAAACCGTGGCCTCGTTAGCAGTAAAGCTTTATTCAGTGTGTACAGTTAGTTAAAAAATACGCTAGATGCCACTTGACAGGGGGCTTCTATGTGGCTTCTAGCAGCTGTCCAGTGGATTCCCTTCTCTGCTCGAATGGCCCTTGTGACCTGTCCATTTAAACCATTTTGTGCAGAAAAACGATATCAGAGTTAAGACAACTACCTTTATGGGCTGATTAGTTAAAAGAATAAGAGTTCAAAAATTAGAACCTGTAAGATGGTACTTCGTCAGTGAAAAATCTTATGCTCTAGTTTCTTGCAACAAAAACTTTGAATTTTTAGTGTATTTAAATGAAGTATCGAGGATGCATGGTACTTCTTAGAGTAGACTTTTTTTGCGTATCGTTTGAAACGAAAATTTGAATTTTTTAGTCATCACGACTTCTTAAAAACCAGACTAATTATTTGCTTGCTAAAGCTAATTAAATACAATTCATTTATATTCTTTTGCCTCGGCTGCATATGAATTTCCTTTGCATTTGGCTTATGTGAAGCCAAAAATAGAGAAAATGTAAAGTAAAACAAAATATTGGTGCAGTAAAGTCTGACATTATGAGAAACCAACGCAATTGCTTTAGTTTACTTGCTTCACGTTAGTATGCACTCGGATGATCGAAAGAGAATAGGTTTTTTGATGAGTTTCGCGGACCTGCTGTCGTTATTCTCCATGGGTTTGTTATTTGTCTGCTGCATGCGAATGGCTTCCTCTCTTCGCTGTTGCCACGCTGCTGAAATACCGGCTTCTTTTAAAGGGCATTCTGTTTTCTTCTCCATTTTGAATTTCTTTTGTAATCTTCGATGCTGTTAATATTTAAATGAAGTTTCTGTTACAGCATATACTTATTCATATTGTTTTGATTTGTTGTGCTCAGGGAACACGTACAGTCGTCTTTATACGGTTTATATTAGCTCCAATATCTTTTAGGTTTCAGCCTATTGCAGCAAGCGTGCTTTTTGTTCAAACAAAACTCCTTTTGCTATTTTTTGTCTGACGTGTTTCGTAACATTCATATGTCGTCAAAGAGATGTGTTTAATATGTAGGATCGTCGAAACTCTGCACTTCGCCGTCTCTAGCAGAATATTTGATTCCTTTTCACTGGAACCTGTTAAGGGCTTCATCTTTCTCTCGCGGACAACTCATCCAATGACCAACTTCACATTATTTCGAACCAATGCTTGAAGCGGAACAAGAATGGGTTGGGATGCAATCTGCCTTCTATTGTTCTTAGTTCAAATCTCTTATTTTAAGCTGAGTGATGCTAGCCTAATTCGTATTTATTGCATGAACCATTCCACTTCTTTTTGTTTTTTTCCATTCTAGCATTGATCTGAATTGTATACATGCAGCATGCAATCACCGCATCCCAACATCGTTCTTAGTGTCCTTTAATCTAGACTAGGGGTTCTCAACGTGGAATACGCGGTAAGATTTTTTGGTGTGCGCCGTGAGAGCTCAAAAGTCGCTAGATCTAGTAACAAGTCCATTTCACTGATTAACTCAGTAACATGTTTATAATTTCACAAGATTTGTTAAACTGTTTGTCATTTTTTGTGTTTATCGATATATGTAATTTATGAATACAAAATTTAATGTGTATATATACATGTTTTATTTTATTCCCATTGTTATACTATAACTATAGTTTTATCTATCTATATAAGGGTTACGCCAGTTACATACACATTTCCAAAGGGGTACGTGAAGCATAAAAGGCTGAGAACCACTGATCTAGACTGTCTATTTGTTTGTAGGATGATGAACCGTTGACATCCAAAGTATCGAGTATTTTGTATTCATTTCGCAATTAGAAGTTCTTAAATTTCATAATTTGTTACTTCTTACGACTCACTCATTGTTATTTTGTAGGAAACTATTTGCTTTTCCTGGATTTCTGTTTCATTTTAAAAGGGATTTTTCTACTGTTGATAGTTTTCGCAATCTTCACCATTGTTTCGTTGGAAACGACTGTAGAACAACAGTAAAACCCGTTCATCACACTATTGAGAAATCCAAGAAAATTGTAAATAGTTTCCTGTAATTTAATAGTGATTGAAAATTAGATTTCTTTTTATGAAGCTGAAATAAGTCATTCGGGTTTAAAAATATTATGCTCGAATTCATGTAAACAAATGTCAGGATGCCATCTGAATTCTGAGACAAATTTCGAAGTTATAACTTTGTTGAAACCTGTTCATATTAAGTGGCTATTTTATATTATTCAACAATATATACCGGTTGATGTAAGTACTCGATCTGAGGGACCTGGGTTCGAACTCCGGGTAGGGCATGGATATATGGATGTTTTTGTTGCCTTTCTGCTGAAGTCTCGCCTTCCTCACAGATCTCTATGGCGTATTAAACTGACAGGCTCCTCTCAGACTTCTGTTGCAAGCAGCTGCTTGAGGGGTATTGATTTTTGATGGTTTGAAGTAGAATAAAATCTACAAGAATTCTGATCAGATGATATGCTAAACAAAGTACTCCACCACTGATATATATAAATAAATTGCTCTCATTTGATATTATTTCATTAAATACATATTTCTGTATATTTGAATAAGTATGTTAACAATGGTCAAGAAAAAATTAAATATATTAAATTTTGAAGACATATTCCAATGTCCCACTTACTTACCTTCATGAAACAAAAGTCTTAACATTATTTGCAAATTCGAAATTTTGTTTTAAATAAATTATCAAATGATAAAAAAATTCTTTATTTTGACATGGGCAAAAAACACTTTGTTTACGGCATTAGTTTAGAATATAAGACGAAAGTCTCCTCTTTTTAAATTCTTCCCTAGGAGAGCACAGATATGGTTTAAAGCCCAAACCAGACGGACTGCGGCCTTTTGCAAAAAAAATTACTGATTTCTCTGACGACAGTCGCGAAAATCTTAATACTGTCAAGGTCAGAGAGGAAAAAAAACATTTGAACAAAAAGTTATGACCGTGGCTACTGATACGATTCTCTTACAAGCATGACTGACTGATAAGCGCCCATAATCTTAATAATAAGATCTTGGTAACTCAATCAGTTTAACTTTTTATGCTACCCTGTATTTTGTAGAACAAAAGGGAAACATTTCATTCGATTGGAAAAAGAATGATTTTAATTCTACTGGTAAGGCTAGTTGTAGTTATGCCTCTTATCTGTCTTCAGTTTTAGGCCATAATCATCGGAATTCACCCTCTCGTAAATAATGTGGACTGCCTTGCACCGAGAGAAGTTACACGTTCTTGCTAACTAGAGCCGACGTTAGCCGAGACTGACAGTGTCTCAGGACGGAGTATGTTTACCTCAAAACCGACGATAACGGTAACCACTTGACCCGAGGATGGAGAGCTGTTCCATGTTTGTTACTGTAAGCCACTCATCACTGCTGACTTTTACCTCCTTCAAATTCCTGTCTCCATCGCTTTCCGTAGCACTGTAAGGATTTTTCCACAAAATACCCGTACTTGTATAAAATAAAGTGTGCTTGATTTATAGATATAGTCTATTCAAAAATTTCTTTCGCTGAGAATATAATGGAAACCCACAGTTTTTATTCATATGCTTCACTATATATTTCACATGCAATTTATAATGCATTTTAATTTCATGCATATGCAATCTTCACTCAAAGCAGAATATATACATAATATATACATAATAATACATAATAACAAATAAACAAAGATAAGAACACAAAAGAAAGGAAATAATATATTTTTAATCTTGAAACCATATCTTAACGGAATGCAAGATTACATCAGAAACAGTGCGCAGCCCTTTACGTGTCGGAAAGTGATAATCAGTTTTCAAAAATCACTGCAAATGAACTTGCAACATGTTTTTTGCTTACCTACCATTTTTTTCCTTTTTTTTTATATCTTTTGCTGAGAATTAAATGCTCTTTTAGTATGTAATGCAAACTATTACATTCACATTCATTTGTTATTTCATAGCGAAGCTCAAAAGTTGAGTTGCATTTTCAGAAGAAAAAAAAAAAACCCCAACGTTGTAAGGGTTAATTGTAGCAATAGGTCAATTAAGGCCAATATGGATTGCAAGAAGGGTGTAAAGTGTTAAAATGCAAGCCCCTGTACTTGTTAGAAATAAGGGATTATTGATAATTATTGCCTGAAGCATAGAATTACAGATGAATGAATCTGACCCTACTGTCGAAATATATATTTAGAAATACTTTTAGAAAGGAATAGAAGAAACAAAGAGTATTCCATAAGTATTGTAATGTCTTGGATAGCACAAAAGCTTTTCATAAACCTTTGCAGAAAAGCAATATATATTCTCCAGACAAAATAATATTATAGGTTCCTATATCTCACGAAAATCAAATAGTTTAAATCACATTTGAAATTCCGTAAGTAGAAGCATTATTTATCAGAATGCTGATACTCGATTGTATTCAGAAAGACAAAAAAAGCAAACACCGAAAACGTAATACGAATCTAAAAATGTGATAGTTTTTTAATTTTCCCTCTACGTTAAAAATACTAGTGATAATTTACCTGCAGGCTCAGGCGGAGGGACATCTGGAAATCTTCTCCCCTTAATGCTTTAGATCCCTTAAAACTCGAAACATCGAGATGAAAAATTATGTTCATTGACAATATTATTCTTTCCTTGGAAATGGTGATCTTCTTGTAAATAAGGAATCCTCTTTAAAAAATTTAGATATAGGTTCATATGTCTGCAGAAAAACTATTTGTTAAACACTTTTTGTGTATGTTTCGATTATAAATAAGTTACTACGCATTCCATTTACGCTACCAACAAAATTTTGTTACATTGGCAAATGGCTTCGATTGTTGTAAGTTAATGATGCATAATAATTTGCGGTTTCAAAAATGTCATAAGGTAGAATACCATTGTCATGTGGATTACTAGCCAATGTACAATTAGAAACAGTAGCTTCACAGCTGGCTAGCGGAGCGTATTGCATGTATGTAAATACTCGCTTTTTTTTGCTATATCCGTTTTTGCCGTAACTTTTATTGTGGATAAAGTAACCGTGACCAGCGAAGGAGTATACAGTAAAGATCAGGAATGTTATCAAAACCTTTTCTGTAATAGTAGGTTTTTTTTTTTAAATTTCCTTGGGAGAAATGTTTGTTTGGATACTGAGTTGTATAGTAACAGTAAATAGGGCTTAAATTGGGTCGAAATTCTCAAGTGTTCCTGGCATAGAGGAAAGAATTTGGTTTACCTCTTAGCTGCTCTTTTGCATGTAATAGGCTAAATGGCCAGATAACAAGGACCCCGAAAGTTCAGAGAAGGTTGGGCCTTCCGTCAAGGCCATTCTGCGTGTTCTTTAACGTGCACAGGGTATGGCTCTACCGCACACAGACCACGGCTTAATATCCCATCCGACGGATGGTGGCCTTTTCAAGTCCATCCTTGTCCCCTACTGATCGTGGGCATGGCGGGGAGTTTTGCGGAGAAAAATCTCAACGCTGACGCAGCTGGGACTCGAACAGGAGTAAAGGAACCTGAAATGAAGATTTTTATAAAAATGGTGTTTTCATCGACATTTCTACTGAACTAAACATTTTTCTTATTCATTTTTAACTAGTGACGGAGTTGGATCAGTCTGTAGCATGCCAGTCAGGCTCGTAATCTGCAGTTCCCAGATTCGAATCCTACCTGGATCAGCGGTGAGATTTATCTCTGCTAAATCCCCACCCTGTCAAGAGTCAGAAAGAGGATACCGAGGGGCTTGGAAAGAATGCCGTCCATCGGATGGGACGTAAAGTTTGACTGCATGAGCAGACGGAGTAGGAGAGCCATATCCTGTGCACGTTAAAGAACACGTTGGATATCCTTGACAACAGCTTTCATCTGTCTCCTAACAGTTGTCCAGTGGATCTCCTTTCCCTAATCTTCTCTGAGCCATTGAGATTCTTGCAACCTGTCCATTTAACCCATTGTATAAAAAAAATACCGCTCAGAGGTAAAACAACCTAACAATTTTTTTAACTTGCACTGAGATGAACGTCATATTATCGTATTTGAAAGTTTAAATATCTTGTATTGTAGCTGTTAAATTATTTCTTCACCTCTTATGTAGGCATTTAAATAGCCTGCCTTAATGGCTATTTAAAAATCTGTAGGTCCTGCCATCCTCACAGACCTTCTACTATGGCATATAAACTGACAGGCTCCTGTCAGACCTCTGTGGCAAGCAACTGCTTGAGGGGGTATTTATTTTATTTTTTTTTATTGTGATGTTACAATAATTACTTCAAATGTAAATATCGTTACAATATGCAAACACAGAATAATGAACTAGAATTATATTTTATTTATAAATTTTATGTAGAGAATGGGCGCCAGTGTTACTCGATTTTTTTTTTCCCTAATGGTCGCCATCAAGTCTCAAGAGGTAAATTTGTTATTTCAAACAAGATATTCCAAAATGTTCTTAAAAATGCTAAATATCTGAACCTGTAGGTATTGTCACGTTATATCAGTCTGACGTTTTATAGCAAAGTACACTAAATTAGTACCCATCCTTTAATTACAACTGACTATGGTCTTATGTTCATGGGACGGGGTGGCTCAGTCGGTAGCGCGCTAGGCTCGTAATCTGCATTTCCCAGGTTTGAGTCCCAGCTGGGTCAGCGTTGAGATTTATCTCCGCAAAATTCTCCGCCCTGCTCACTGTCAGTAGGGGACACCGATGGGCTTGAAAAGGCCGCCGTCCGTCGGATGGAACATTAAGCTGTGGTTCCGTGTGCGGGAGAGTCCTACATTATGCACTTTAAGAACACACTGGATGGCCTTGACGGGAGGCTACCATCTGTCTCCCAACAGCTGTTCCAGTGGGTCCCCTCTCCCAACCTTCTCTGAACCTTCGGGGTCCTTGTGACCTGGCCATTTAACCCATTGTGTGCAAAAAAGTGCCGCTCAGAGGTAAAACAACCCAACCCATATTAGGATCTAGTACTAAAGAGGGATTATTGTGCGAGCATTGTAATTATAAGATGATACGAGGTGTTTGATAAAGACAGTAAAATGAGACCCAGATTCACAAAATTGAAACTAAGTTTTTATGAACTCTAGAATATTATTTACCTATTAAAGAAAATTCTTCTCTGCATCCTCACTCGTCGTATTTTAAGTAATGTTTCATGTTTATCGAAGCATCTCTCGGATAATATATTTTGCAATATATTATTCCGACAGATAAATGTAATCAAATAGTTTTAGTACTGATTTTTATAAAAATAAAGAAATTTTGTTTAAAACATTTCAAGTGATTCAAATTAAGCTATGGAAGGAAAAAAAGAAGTTCTAAGATAAAACTAATATGCTTCTCACAGTTTTTTTTTTCTATAAAAGGGGTCCTTTTGCAGTCATATTTCTCAACTTTATGTATTGTAAATTAACCTATGCAAATAAGAGGGTCCGTTTTCCTATTATATTTTGATCATATATTAAAAATCTATCTTTGTTTTACTACTTTGTAAGAACTGGTTCATTTCGGCACAGAATTGGATCGAACTAGATAAATTATCAAACCGGAACATGCAAATTACTCATTGAAACCAAATCTTTATTTCAATCAGTTTTAAAGCGTCGGTTATGAATAATGAACATTTTTGCAATCGAGTACCACGCTGGTTTAGAAAACTGGCATAGTGCATAATGCAAGTTTACAACGAGTTAGGATATATTCTTTACATAGCCATAATCGAATATGAACTTTAGTTGCTTTAGACAGAATAGAAATAACCACAACATGGAATAAATATCAGGTTTAACTTCTTATGGAGCTTTAATTCTTTCAAATTGGCATCTGTTTAATGGGTTTTAAAAATAATTTGTGGCAATTCTGTCGTTTCAATGGACACAAATAATATTTTGCTGTTTAAAATCTCTAATTTTTTTAAATTTGTGTTCAAAGCCAAAATTTGTTATTCTACAGCAGGGGTCGGGAACCGGCGGCTCTGAGCAGTCGAAAAAATGGCTGCTGATACTTTTTTGGTTTAACATTAAACTCTGAATATTTTTTAAGTGATTTTCATTAAAAACAAGCACTAGAGCAGGTTGGCAGACTATAGTTTGAAAGCAACGATGCAATTCAAACGTTCTAAACACACTCAAAAGTTGATTAAATTGGTCAAGGAGACTCAAAAGTTCACTGATGAATGAATGCCTGATATTATAATAATAATTTTCAATATATTTTGCATACACTTGAATACACCCCCCGTGTGCGGGAGAGGGAGAGCCTTACCCTGTTCACGTTAAAGAACACGCTGGATGGCCTTGACGGAAGGCTACCATCTGTCTAACAACTGTCCAGTGGGTCCCCTCCCCCAACCTTCTCTGAGCCCTCAGGGTCCTTGTGACCTGGCCATTTAGTCCATTGTGTGCAAAAATGTGCAGCGTAGAGGTAAAACAATCCAATCCAACTTGGATTGGATCCATGAAGATTTGTGTTGGTTGAATTTAGTTTTTATAAACGTTTTCATTCATACTTTTGTAATAAATTACATTATTTCAGAATTATTGGTGTTAAATATTATTTTTGAACTCACGCTCAGTTTTCGTCCAGTACCATACACCCATTTTTAAATTGTACGTTAAGGTTTTATTTTTGTTAATTAAATCATCTGTTTCTTTTTTCGTGTTGCGGCCTTTGACACAATGAAGTTAATGATCTGCGGCTCTCAAAATCTCTTGGTTTACCTTTTGTTTGCTGTTTTGGCTCTTCACCCAAAAAAGTTCCCGACCCCTGTTCTACAGTATTAATTCATAACGTGAAAAATTGAATATATTTATAGCTCATTAGTGTTTTTATTATTTGCGAACGGTACTGAAAGTTATGTTTTCGGTAGAATAATATTGTTACAACAGATGAACGAGCAACAATGAAACCGTGATGTTCTGTATCATCTTGATTCCCATTTTTAAACTGGAACAGCTTGATTGTTCGTGTGAATAACAGCGTGAGAATTACGTAACTGATCACTTAGAACGAACTTAAAAACAAAGAATAAGGGAGTTGTATTAAGAGGAAGTAGAGTGTGAAGGAAAACGTAATTTGTCTTTGTGCACTAGTATAAAAAAGAAATTATTTTATTTGGTGTGTGCACCGGGAGATTAATTAATGTGGATCCTGTTAGTGGACAAAAAAGAAGGATGCTTAGTACACTTAAAGATGTGGCTGAGGAGGTTATATGTTAGTCGAGCATGCAGAGCTGATCTCAGCTTTTCCGTAGGAAGAGTTCATCGTTTGATGCATAGTTATCTTTAGTTTGGTTACAAGAATTGGTAAGGTTATTCTTGGTAGATTACAGGTTTGTTCACAAATATGATTGTGTAACTCAGTGGTTCTCAACCTTTTATGCTTTACGTAATCCCCTGAAAATGTGTATGTAACTGGCATAGCCCTTGTATAAATAGATAAAACTATTGTTATACACTGCTCACAAAAATTAGGGGGTATTTCTTCGCTTCATATTCATTTTGAAATATCCCCTAATTTTTGTGAGCAGTATAGTATAACAATGGGAATACAATAAAACATATATATCAGTGGTTCTCAATCTTTTATGCTTCACGTACCCCCTTGAAATTTGTATGTAACTGGCGTACCCCTTGTGTACATAGATAAAACTATAGTTATAATATAACAATGGGAATAAAATAAAACATATATATCAGTGGTTCTCAACCTTTTTTATGCTTCACGTACCTAGGGGCGGGGGTGGCTCAGTCGGTAGCGCGCCAGGCTCGTAATCTGCAGTTCCCAGGTTCGAGTCCCAACTGGGTCAGCGTTGAGATTTATCTCCGCAAAATTCCCCGCCCTGCCCACGGTCAGTAGGGGACACCGATGGGCTTGGAAAGGCCGCCGTCCGTCGGATGGGACGTTAAGCCGTCGCCCCGTGTGCGGGAGAGCCATACCCTGTGCACGTTAAAGAACACGCTGGAGGGCCTTGACGGGAGGCTACCATCTGTCTCCCAACAGCTGTTCCAGTGGGTCCCCTCCCCCAACCTTCTCTGAGCCTTCGGGGTCCTTGTGACCTGGCCATTTAGCCCATGGTGTGCAAAAAAGTGCCGCTCAGATAAAACAACCCAACCCAACGCTTCACGTACCCCCTGGAAATGTGTATGTAAATGGCGTACCCCTTGTATAGATAGATAAAACTATAGTTATAGTATAACAGGGAATAAAATAAAACATATATATATAACATATATCTAGCGACTTTTCAAGTCTCACGGCGTACTCCAAAATATTTTACTGCGTACCCACGTTGAGAACCCCTAGTGTAACTTATTGAGTGTTGTAAAAGCCTTATTTTATGCTTTGAGTAGAGATAGTAAAAATTATAAATAACTCTTTGTAGGAATTGTGATATAGTGCTATGTTGAAGGTTTATTTTTATACTGATGAGGATTTGTGTTGGTTAAATTTAGTTTTTAGAAATGTTTTTATTCATACTTTTTGCAATAAATTACATTATTTTAGAATTGTTAAATATTATTTTTGAACTCACGCTCAGTTTTCATCTATTTAAATTCATAACAATATGGTAACCAGAGTAATTCACATCTAAGTAAACGAACAAGATTCTGTTTGTTATTTCATGTTTCAAGCTACAAGATTTATTATTACTTAATTTTTATTTGTTTTGAACTCGCCGCCTTTATGCAGCTTACAGAAAAAAAATATCTCGAAAGTGGGTAATGATGAACTCGAAAAATACTTTGAATTAACTTGCGTTGATCTAAAGGGAGTTTTCTTCAATGTCAAAGAACTTCATAATTGTAGACTTCTCGTACCTCGTTAGTAGAATGTTAGTTCAGTAGCTCTTTATTTGCCTACAGATGATATTGATGATTTGCCTACAGATGATAATACACCTATCCCTCGATTTACACGGTACTCAGTTCACACAATTTTGGCTTTGCACGGCCAAAAAATGCAACTAGTTTCGATTTACACGGTACTGACTAAGATTTCCTTTCTATGTACGTCTCAGTCAGTACCGTGTAAATCGAAACTGGTTGCATTTTTTGACTATGCAAAGCCAAAATTGTGTGAACTGAGTATCGTGTAAATCGAGGGATAGGTGTAATTATAAGTCTTCAACCTTGCTGATTAACCTTGAAATATTTGAATTCGTTAAAATAACGATAGGTTGCTCCTCACTTCTCTAAATGAGCATATAGTTTCTTAAAACATTCAAGTAGCTACTAGAAGTATTTTATTTTTGAAAGTTTGATTTAATAAATTATTTACGCATTTTTTAGTCACTGAAAACTTACATCTGTGACGTCATATTGTCATACTGAGACCAATAAACACTATACCAGTGGTTCTCACCTAGAGTGCCACGAAATTTTCCCAAACTTTCCAGAAATAATACTGATGAATACTAGCATCACAGAATTTAAAAAAAGTATCATTTATTTAAATTACTGTGCATTGCTTTTCATGCTCAAAAGTGACATTAAATGCGCACCAAACGAAATGTGATTATTACAAAATATTTTTTTTAATAAAGATGTAAGTGTTCATTATGTGAATGATAAATTTCAAGGCGTTTTGAGAACAAAAAAAAATTTCTTTTTAACCATTTGAAGCTGGAGATTTTGTTGCTGTAGAAACCGGTCTTATTGCATGATTTAAAGAAGAAATAAATATTCAATTTTTTTTTTGTATTAGCGGATGTGAAACAGGTTTTAAATTGCTTGCATTAGAATACATGCTATTCTTTAGCATAGTTTTGGTAAAATACAGCTACAGAACATATCGTTGGACCCAACCCACCATGAAGCAGACGTATAATGACTCTAATGCGTCTTGCTCCTGGAGTTAGTTATATGCGTTACGTAACTTACTAACTGCATGAAACTTCAAGTTGTCACATAGCTCTTACTGTAATTCCAAAGTCTATGACAGTGTGAAGGTATATATAGTGATATAATGAAGCTTGATATAGCAGTATTCTCTGAGTCAGCGCCCGCATAAGAACGGTGGGAGTGATGCCACTGCACCTGGCGATGCACATACACCCCGAAATCTGAAGGTTTTTTCAGCGAAAGCACCATCAGTCTAAACTTTCCGTAGCTACAACACTGATAACATTAGAAACTCCATTTCAAGAAATTAAGAAGATATTGAGTTTTACCTGAGACAGCCTGTGTATCACTGGTATTATTTTCACCATTTTCAAAAATCTCATTTTTGTATATATTTCAATATGAACTGTATTGTACGTTTATGGTGGATTTAATTTCTAGCCTTTAGTTTTATCACATGGACAATGAAGCCTAGCGACAACAAACTGCAACAGGCCCCGCAAAAAGACTGTCTCTTTTTAAAAGATGCTATTAGAAAATTTACATAGAACGCAAAAGGTTAAATGATTCTGCGTTCAGAATGAAAAGAAATTGTGACCTTCAAGTTAGTTTCATACTTTATGGTCTAGACACGAGAGAGAATATGCTGATGCAATAATTTAACCTTAATCTTGTATAAATGTCAGTTCCTTTTCTAAGGACAATTTGGTTGGTGCGAAACAAAAGTGACTGTCGTGGATATCTCATCGTGTTTTGGAGAATTCTTGAGGATGAAGTAGAATTGGTACTTCTGCATGTCACTTGCTTCAGATGAGGAGTTGCTGAAAAATTACTACTCCACCTTGGTAGATACATTTATGCACAGTAAAAACGCATTTATTTAGATTATTAAAGAATCACGTAGGATGCACACTAAATTAAGTGCTCGTTGTCTACGAAAGAGTTTCTCTTTCAAACTTGATGTATAATATTAGCCAATCGGTTAAATATTAAGCGCTCCAAGTTCATAATCAGCTGTTCGCAGGTTAGAGTCACAGCTGGGCCAGCGTGGAGATTATCTCCGCAAAACTCCGTCCTGCCGTCAATCAATAGGGGACACCAATGGGATTGGAAATGCCGCTTTCCGTCGGATGGCACTTTAAGATGGGGGGAGGGCGTGTGCGGGAGAGCCGTACTCTGTGCACGTTAAAGAACACGCTGGATGGGCTTGATGGGAGGTTTCCATCTGTCACCTAACAGCTGTTAAGTGGATCCCCTTCCCTCCATCCTTCTCTGAGCCTTCGGTGTCCTTGTGACCTGGCCATTTAACTCGTGTGCAAAAAAGTGCCGCTCAGATGTAAAACAACCCAACTCTGTTAAATTTATATTAAATACTCCTTAAAGTAGATCTGAGAGAATTGATGCCTAAGCAGATGAGACACAATTACTTGAAAACTACAAATATGCCTTCCGGAATTGAGCCCAGGTCTCTTCGCTTCTCAACCAAACATGCTAACCGCTTGGCCAATGGTACGGCTCGATACTAAATGAGGGAATATATATATAGTGGTTGAATTGCTAATCATGGTTCATTGTTTGGGGTTTTATGGCGCATCATCAACATTGGCTATTATGTGCCAAACAAGGTAAATTTGAAAAAATATAAAGGAGGGTAAGAGACGAACAACCCATAATGACTCTAAATTCCTCTTGCTCAATTATGCAAAGTTAAAAGCAAACATCGAAAAGAAAACAACCGATCTAGAAAAATTTTAAACTATGTAAAACAGTAAATAAATATACAAAAATAAGAATTAACGAACCCAGGTAAGTAATGTGAATGACGTACCCAGATGTATCGCAATTCAGAGACTGCACGCCATCATCAAGGAGTATGCTATGTTACCCCTATCTACGTCGGGGACAAGTCAGTACCATTTAGGTAAAGCTCAACCCCGACATCCTAGGGCGAACAATACTATAAAAGTAAAGTTCATCCTTCGGTCAAAACCTAATTTTAATCTATGTCCTGGGGCGCCACAAACAAGAATATAGAGATCCAAGTTGTCTCGCCTCCTGTGACGGGAACTCTTAGTTCGGACCTTCCATCTTGGTCTGTCCGACCGGAGCAGCTCCAACCAGCATAGCCTTCAACTTCATTATGGCCCTCAAGCCCCCTCACCCCGACAAGGTGGTTCCCTATCGAGGGGAAACGAACCCAGGTAAGATAAAAAAAAAAACCTCCTAAGCAGTTGTTTGTCACAGAGGTGTGACAGTAGCCTCTCAGTTTAATACGCCATAGTAGAAGGTCTGTGATGATGGCGGGACTACAGCAGAAAAACAATACAAACGTCCATGCCTCACCCGGGGCTGAAACCCAGATCCCTTTTGATCAGTAGCCAAGCACGCTAGCCACTCGGCTACCGACAAAGCCATGCTTGACAAAGATATAAATTCGCTATATGCGGCAAAGGTTATAACTAGATTGCATTCTAAGATTCAATAAAAGATATCGCTGCGTAAAAACTTATACACCACCCTGCTTAATTTGTAACACTTTTATAGACTGGTTTTCCATAAATTAAACAACAACACTGTGTTATGTCAACGAGAAGCTAACGTCAAATCTCTGTTACCTAAAAATATTTCTTTTTAATTTTTGAGAAAATTTTTGAAAAATGTGATAGCAGATAAAGATCTCAATCAAATATATCAATATTTCGATTTTGAACAATATTCGTTCAGTACTTAATGAGTTATGGAAGTTTGAATATTTAACAGCAGCAATGCCAGTCTTAAGAATACAAAATTGATGAATAGTGAAGAAATTCTTCACACAAACTTCTAAAATACACACTTGTTTTATTGAACAGTTTGATATAATACTTAATACTAAGTTTTAATTAACTTCTGAAGTAATTTTTTGCGACTTCAGAATTTCGTGATTTTTTTTTTTTCCCAGCAGGAAATTGAAGTTTCTGTTGGTGATCACGAATAGATAATATACTGGAATTTTACTATTCGGCCTTCTCTAAACTGGTACTCCTGTGAAAAGTTAAGAAAACTGGTTGGCCAATGGTACGGCTCGATACTAAATGAGGGAATATATATAGTGGTTGAATTGCTAATCATGGTTCATTGTTTGGGGTTTTATGGCACATCAGCAACATTGGCTATTATGTGCCAAACAAGGTAAATTTGAAAAAATATGAAGGAGGGTAAGAGACGAACAACCCATAATGACTCTAAATTCCTCTTGCTCAATTATGCAAAGTTAAAAGCAAACATCGAAAAGACAAAACAACCGATCTAGAAAAATTTTAAACTATGTAAAACAGTAAATATATATACAAAAATAAGAATTAACGAACCCAGGTAAGTATTGTGAATGACGTACCCAGATGTATCGCAATTCTTCTCTAAACTGGTACTCCTGTGAAAAATTCGGCCTTCTCCTAAACTGGTAGCCTGATGAAACTCATCTGGCTCGACGTTGCAAAATTTTTTCACTGTAGCAATGATGGATCGCATATCTTCCAATTATATTAAAGGAAATGATGTTGATGATTCAGTGTCAACATTACTACCAACTCGGTCTTCCCAATGAACGGTTTATGACTTTGAGCTTGATTATGGATCCTGGACTTGTTTCACTGGTGGGCCTCTGTTGAGGGAAAATCCTGTTTGTCTGTGGGTTGTGATTTCTGTTTTGATGTGGGTTGCCATAATAAAGTGAGCAGAGGCACAGGATACCTTATATCAGCTGGTGGATAATCCTGATCAGAGGACATCGTAGGTACCTGAACACATTCAGGTACACTTTTTTTTCTTCTGAACACTAGCTTGTTGGGCATATCAATTCTGCCCTGAAGGAATGTGTCTCAGGCAGCTCAGTTTCTGTCTAGATTCTGGTTCTTGAAAAGATGGTGCTGTAATTCCTACCAGCATGGGTGGATCAGCCTTTAATGGTAGGGGAACGAGTCTTTCCCCATGCCCACGATTAGGCCCTATATCTCCCAATAAACCCAATTTCCTTAAAAATCCTACTAATCATTTTCTCTCCATAGGTACGTGAAACATGAGAATATTGCACAGAGATTATTCTCTTGACGTCCTTATACAGGACATCCAGCTTTATAACCTGAATATTTCATGGTTTGCAAGAGATTGGGCAAGCAAAGGCCAGATACTTCAAAATAATTTTAAATTTCACTTTTCAGGTAGGGAGAGTGGAAAACATCTCCAAGGTGTAGGTTTGCTTCTCAGCAGACACACCAGTGATGCTCTTCTAGGTTGCGACTTTATTAATAAAAGATTTCTTACACTATGTTACCATGATCTACTGTTTAATCATTGACAGTCACGGTTTGCTTACCATTGAAGTTGAGGAAGAATGGGATCAGTTTAAATAGACTTTTCTTAAAAATGATTGTTCCTTTTTAACCAAAAGGAGTACTGAGGAAACAAAATTATTTGAGTGATAAGGTTATGGAGCTTACTTTTGAAAGAAGGAATTGCCCGAATAATTTGAATCAACACCCTACTAGTCCTAACAACAGCATTACAAAGAGCTTAATAAACGAGTAAAGGAATTACAATTAACAGCTGATAAGAATCGTTGGCTTGATAGCTTGGTTGTCAAAGCAGATGAAGTAGTTAAACAGTACAACAGCAGGGAGTTGTACCAGATAGTTAATGTTTTGTGTGGGAAGAAACAGATAGGTACACAGGGATTGAAGGATAAAAATGGTAATGTTGTTGAAAGTGGGGATTTTGTAAATCATTGTAATGAGGATAAATGCATTACTGTCTTTAATCTTGTCATCACATTCTGAAGTTACTTTGGCTATTTCTAAATTAAAACTGCATAAATCCCCAGGGGTAGATGAGATTACTACTGAAATACTTAGCGCTGAGAACGTTTTTGTTGTCACATAATTGACAGAAATTTTGAATATCTTTTTTGATAAAGGTCTTATTTCTAAGGATTTTACCAGAGTTATTATTATCCCGTGTTTTAAAAAAAAAAAGTGATAGCAGTTCTTGTAATAATTATAAATGAATTAGTTTACTTTCTGTTCCAGGTAAAATTCTTTGAATGATTATACTTAATAGAATTAAGAATTTGGTTGATGGATAACTGCGTGATGAATAGTGTGGATTCAGAAATGGTAGGGGACGTATAGATCAAATATTTTCACTTAGGCAGATTGTTGAGAAATATTTAGTGTCAGAAACATGTTTTACTAGCTTTATAAATTTCAAAAAAGGTTTTTTACTCTGTAGATCGGCATACTTCATGGTTGATCGTTAGATCATGTGGAATACCTGACAAGTTTGTTAGCATAATGAAAGCTCTCTATAATAATACTGAATCAAATGTGAGAGTTGGTGAAACTTGTAGAAATAGTTTTAGCATTGCTAGTGGAGTTCGACAAGGATGCATTTTGTCTCCTTTTTGGTTATTAATTTGTTATGCGGAATTCCTTATAAGGGATAGATTTTGGATTTAAATGGTCTAGTGATTTCGAAATTTCTGATTTAGATTATGTGGATGATTCGGCCTTGTTGATTAATGATATTGATGGGATGAATTCTTGCATTAGGGCTCTTGATGAGACTGGTAATAGAGTAGGTTTTCTGATAAACAGAGAGAAAACTAAAGGAATGAAAATTGGTCCAATAGATGGTGTTTCAGTTGCTTTGAACGGTTGCATTTTTGAGCAAGTGTCTGTCTTAGTTTAATTATCTTGGGAGCTGTTTAACAGATACTGGTGATCTGCGGCATGAGATAATCAAGAGAAGAGTAGGGATTGTTGCTGAGAAGAATATGATGAGGTTAGGCAAAGGAGTAGGCAACCTCCTTTAAGCATCTTTCCCGTGACCGAGTGTTTAACATGCCTGGCTAACTTGATCAAAGGGACCTGGGTTCGGGCCCCGGGTATGGCATGGATGTTTCTGTTGTTTTTCTGCTGAGGTCCCGCCATCCACACAGCCTTCTACTTTGGTGTATAAACTGACAGGCTCCTGTCAGACTTTGTGCAAGCAACTGCTTGAGGGAGTATTTTTATTTTATTGTGTAAAAAGAGTGCGTTGGTTTGGCCGTGTTGCTCGTATGCATGACTTTAGATTGGCGAATAGGGTTATTGAACAACATGCGTAAAGGCATCACGGAAAGGGGAAGAATTAGGATGCGACGGGCTAACAATGTAAAACAAGAACTTGCTAGAATTGAGCATACAGTGGTCAAATGCAGCAGTTGTAGTTCAGGACACACTTGTTTGTAGAACAAAATTGCACAATCTGATTGGACCTCCTTAGCCCATGGCTGCATGAGGATTGTGTATGTATCTTATACTGTGTATAAAATCCACCTATCCTCTTAATCGGCATATATCAACTCTCGGCCGGATTAAAGTAATTATTTATATGAATGCTTTCAGGAATATGTTATTTGCTTTGTTCGCTTCTAGTTATGTTCTTGAAGACTTCTGTTTTTAATAAAAAAAAATACCCCCATCAAGCAGCTGCTTGCCACAGATGTCTGACAGGAGCCTGTCAGTTTAATATGCCACAGTAGAAGATCTGAGAAGATGGCAGGACCTCAGCAGAAAACAACACGAACATCCATGCCTTACCCGGGGCTCGAACCCAGGTCCCGTAGATCAGTAACCAAGCGCGCTAAACACTCGGCCACATGTTGCATTCGCTCTTGCAGAATTAAACTTAGACGCCCTTTAAAAAAAACTGCTTCAGAATTAATCACTGAAGTCACTCTGGGGCCTGAGTCACCTAATAATTTCCCACCGGGACCCTTCTACTACCATAAATGGATCATAAATTAATAATAAAAGAAATAGTATTGATTGGCGTTAGTGAATTTTTTCAGTGTAATCTAATTTTTAAGATATAAATCTTCTTAACACTTTTAAATATCCAAACGAGGAAAAAAGTAATTCATATGCTTATAGTTAGCTGCTTCGATTTATCTATTTATAATGGTTTCATATTTATTTTGTTATTACTAATTTCAAATGTTGCATAAGTTATAAAATATATTAATTCTGTGTATAGCAATGCTAGTTTTAGCAGCCAAGAGCCCGTTTTGCTTGGGGTTCCGTACATAAACACCCTAGTTCAACCCAGACCGAAATGTTGCTATTTGCATTAAATTTCTGTATTTATGCAATCTTCAGGTAGGAGTGAAAAAAACAGTAGCGTAAAAACATGTAGATCAAATAATGGTAGGCGGTAAATAAACCAAAAAGTGTTCCTCTAGGGATAGATAACGTTTCTAATGCAGTTGGAGCTTTTGTATTGACGTCAGAGTCGCCGGAGTTAAACTGTGGCACATGTAGCATTCTCTCTCCTCATGAAATGCCGCGTGTTGTTTTCTTCGGAGGTACGCCTTTAATTCCCAGCAAGCCGCCGCCGTCGTGTTGGCAGACGGCCAGCTTACAGTCGGTGGTTGTAACGTTCCGCTGCATTGTAATTAGGCACATACACACGTCGGCTGGCAACGCTGGTTGGTGGTCGTGCCTTCAGCCACTTGGGGCTGTAGAAGAGGAATAGCTGCTCGAAGGAAGGTATCGCAGAGAGAGGCGCAAATGCCTCGTTTCTCGAAAAAGATGTGAAAACTTGTACCATTTCGTGTGTGATATCTTCGTGGGTTTAATAATTTCCGAGAAAGTTTCCTGAACTTGGAGTAGTTTCGGAATAGTCTTCGAAGTAAGTTTCATCTCTTGACGGAAAGTAGATCGGTTGATGATGAAGTTGGAAACCATTACTCACTGCAGGACCTGTTGAATGATAAATGCCAGGCCATAATTGCTGTGTAATATATAGGTCACTTTCAGCTCATTTCGATAGGTCGCAAGATGTTGCCAAAAGGTGGGTATGATGTGTAATTTATACCAGTGGAATTTTTATTTACCGCGTAAAAAAAACTATAAATAAGAGGAAATTGTGTAACATTCGCAGAAAAATTAATTGAAGGCGACCCATCAGGCTTATTAAAGTCTGTGAATCGCAGCAGGATATTTTGTTAGAAAATGTAATGCATATAACGAGATGCGTGTCAATGCACTAGAAGAATTTTTGGTTAAACAAGAGCCCTGCTGGGCTTCTTCAGATTCTAAGCACTGGTCAACACCACCTATAATTGTGCCAGGCTCGTAATCTGCAGTTCCCAGGTTCGAGCCCCAGCTGGGCCAACGTTGATTTATCTCCTCAAAATTCCCCGCCCTGCTCTCGGGCAGTAGAGGATATCGATGGGCTTGGAAAGGCCATCATCCGTCGGATGAGACGTTAAGCGTGGCTCCGTGTGTAGGAGAGAGCCACTCTGTGCACTTTAAAAAACACGCTGGATGGCCTTGACGGGAGGCTACCATCTGTCTCAATCAGTCACGTTATGTACCATTATATAAACAGTCGCATTCTTCAGTCATCTATCTCAAACAGTCACATTATGTAAACATAATGTCCATCAGTCATTAATGTTGCATTCGCTCTTGCAGTATTAAACTTAGACGCTCTTTAAAAAAAACTGCTTCAGAATTAATTCATAACAGTTGTCTAGTGGGTCTCCTTCAACCTTCTCTGAGCTTTCGGAGTCTTCATGATATGGCATTTAGCCCATTGTGTGCAAAAAAGTGCCTCTCAGAGATAACCTAACTCCTGCAACAGAAGGCCGGTGGACCAAGTTATAACGTCAATATAGGTAGTCCTACAAATTAGAGAATTGTTTAATTTATTTCTATTTTTTATTTCTATTTTTTATTATTGGTGTACTTTTGTACTAGTCTTTATACTAGTATAAAAGTACACCAATAATAAAAAACATAGACACATACTAATGTTTATTTTGAAATGTACCTGATTTAGGAGCAAACTTTTTTTGTATTTTTTAGCGATATAATTTCTAATAACTACGAATAATTTTCTTCTAAATAAGGTATAAAAATAAATATTAAGTATAAATATTAATATAAAATTTCACCAGTAATAATAATAGAAATAAATATATAAGAATTGTCTAGCTCAGTGGTTCTCAACCTTTTATGCTTCACGTACCCCCTGGAAATGTGTATGTAACTGGCGTACCCCTTGTATAGATAGTAAAACTATAGTTATAGTATAAATAAAAATAAAAAAATACCCCCTCAAGCAGCTGCTTGCCACAGAGGTCTGACAGGAGCCTGTCAGTTTATATGCCAGAGTAGAAGGTCTGAGAGGATGGCAGGACCTCAGCAGAAAAACGACACAAACAGCCATGCCTTACCCGGGACTCGAACCCAGGTCCCTCAGAACAGTAGTCAAGCGTGCTAACCACTCGGCCATGGGACGGCAGTTATAGTATAACAATGGGAATAAAACATATATGTACACATTACATTTTATATTCATGAAGTTTATATATATATCGATAAACACAAAAAATGACATAAACAATTTAACAAATCTTATAAAATTATAAACATTTTACTGGGTTAAGTCAGACATTTTACATGGTTATTTACTGGGTTAATCAGATCTAGCGACTTTTGAGCTCTCACGGCATACCCCAAAATATATTACCACGTACCCCAGGTTGAGAACCCTTAGTCTAACTTATGGGACTACCTATGCAGACGTCATAACTTGGTCCACTAAACTTCTGTTGTAGGTGGTGTTGCACTTCCCCACTAAATAGATTATACATATAGAAAATTATCGTTGTCAGATGGGGAAAATAAAAACTCCAGTTAATAAGCTGTAAATAGAGTATCACATTCCTTTTAAATACAAATTTAGAGCTTGATCTTGTGATGTTTTTATTATAACATGAATAAAACAGAACAAAAAGAATCATTTTAACGATTACGAAAATAATTACGAAAAAAAATTTTTTTTTTCATTTTTAAATTTCATAGTTGAAACTGTTTTACTAATAAGCTTTTACTTTAAGATTCATAAAGTCAGTGTTAATTGATATTTGAGATATTGTTTTCATTGTTATCTGTTATTAAATAAGCCTGTCAACTTTTTCAAATAAATTAATATGTTAATATTGTAAAACTAACAGCATTCTTTAAATGCAAATAGTACTTTGCATTCTTAATCCTCAAGCAGATCATAAGCTACAGAGGTCCAACCAGACTGTATACAATTTAGGTCTTCATACACATCTATCGTGAGCCACTGCTGTTGCATTTGGTCACTGTAGGTCAGTTCTAACAGAGTCCTGTTTGACATTGCCCATCTCCCATTCTATAGGTCTTCCTCTTTTTCTGAGGATTTTAGGCACACTATTCATAATTTTATTCATTAATCTGTATTTCTGCATGCAGACAACATGGCAAACCAATTCAGTCTCTCCCTGCATAAGCTGCTGCTAATCATAGTCATCGGCTTACATAGTCAAACTAACTAATACTCAAAAAAAATTGGCTAAACACTTAGAATCAAATATGTCAGTTTTTTTGTTATATTGCTTACAAAGGATTCACGTTTCGCTATCATAGCAAACTTTTTAGGAATGACTAAACAATTATATAGCCTAATTTAAGTCCTTAGGTATGTAAACCTATTTTTGTACAATCTCAACAGATTCTTAAACGTCCCAGCAGCAATGCCTATTCTTACTGTTTATCTCGTATCGCATATTACCACTGTGTGTCACATAACTCCTGAGATAATTTAATAGAAACTCCCGTGTGCCAAGTAATTAGCCTTGCTTGGTTACTTATCACAAGAATAGGAGAGGAGACGTCCACGTTTTCCGGGGAGTCTTTAAAGTCTCTGTCCCCAACAAATAAATGCCCCCGAAATTCCATTTTACAAAGTTCTTAAATATTAAATTGACTGTAATGGGACCGGGTTTAGAAACTCGAATGGCTTTGCGAATGTGGGAGATCTAGCAAGGTGCGGCATCTAAAGAAGGAAGTCAGCTCCAACTAACTAAACATCTCTCTCGTGACTTTCTCGCCTTGCGAAAGAAGAAATCAGTGAAGAAAACTACCGGAGGAGAATTTCCCTTTCCACCCAATTGAAAGAATTTTTTCAAACATGTATTTAATATGGACGGATGAGAAAGTGGTCACAGTGGAATACTAATTTCCGCGCCGTTTGTGAAATTTTTAGTTCAAAACTTGCCCAAAATAAAAGTATTTTACAGAATAATACATTTTTGTGAAAAATACACACAATAACGGTGCTTTTGTTAATGAACCTACGTTATTCAAGTTTTATTTGTATTTGTAGATATTAAGGTTAAGATGTCAATTATGTATAAAATATGTTCTAAATGGGAAAAGATTTTTTTTTACATAATAATTTAATGAAAATTTTCAGAATTATTTTTTTTCGGATTTTTTAGAAACTCGGGTCACCTTATGAATAAGGTATAGATATTTTCTTTCTTGTGTTGTCCTTTGGCTGTGGGGGGTCACGCTATCCTTACAGATATCCTGCGTGACGTTTTAAATTGATATTCTGTCACACCTCTCTGAAAAGCATCTATTTGAGGGGTAATTTATTTTGCTCTAGAGCACAGCCATTGAGAGAACTGAAGCACCTCCACCTTATCATATTTCATTATTTTAGTTTCCTATTACCAAACCTATCCTATTACTAGTGTCATCAATTGCCATTAATAACTTTAAAGAACGATTTCATCTCATCAGCATCATTAGCCATCAGTATAATCTAAGTGTTCATATCCGTTAAGAAAAATGAAAGTGGATTAATGCATCCATTTTTCAATTTTACAATTTCTCAACTTTTTTTCTGTCTCTTCTGTTGTGTTTTAGCACCCATATGTTAACACTAAAGGAGACGTGAGTTGCCATAATGCCCACCCCTCTCCCTTATTTCCGTTTTCAAAACACTTCTATGTTGACAAACCTAGAAGAATTACTTATTGCTTTTCGCTAATAACCCTTTGTCCCACTTATTCAAAGTTATAACAACACAACCTTATAAAACACGTTACTGCCAAGGTCAAATCTGGTGACCCAAGATCTTTCAACCTGTTCCTCATGCTATGAGTTTCCTTTGCCTCTGCCTTGGATTTTGAGGACTTTCTGGTCTTTAAGCATAATGACCAAGAGTGGAATAAGTATTTTTAATGTCAGTTGTAGAATGCAAGAAATTCTTCCCAAAATAGACAAGAAGACAAATCCTCAAGTTTTACCAGAAACTTAATTTACCTTTTGGAAACTGATTCTGTCACTCAGCCGCAAACAAGATTCAATTTAAACAAACTAAAGGGCTTGGTGGTATAGTTTACTAAATCTGTTATTGCATTTCATGCAATAACAGAACATTAGCCACTTGTATCTTCTTTGAGCTAGGTTTTTCTAAATTCAGGAGGAGCTCACATCCCAGTACGTAATGCAGCTGGAGTAAGCTGGACAGTGTCAGTCCAACAGGCACTGACTGGGCAGCCCCAGGACGGCCTCTTGTCTCTCACAGTCTGGAAGAAATGGGGTCAGCGCGAGCGTGAATAATCCCCACCCTCGCTTGTGCCTCATTGCCTCGTCTGATAACCGCAGCATTTACACTTCTGCAGAGATTGTGCATGCCATCAGAGAGTAACTATAGATTGTATTCTTTTTGGAGGTCCTGTGAGTGCTAGCTCTTAACCCTGCTAGACCTTTGTCTCATCGTGGCTCCACGCTGTTGCATCTAGAGAAAGTCATTATGTCGTTATGTCATTTATACCAACACTTAGTACGTTTTCCGCTTCATGGTGGTTATTCCTTTCCGTCTGTTATTCGTACAGGCTGCCGAACATTAGCAATTGAATCATTACATTGAGTTGTGAGAAGAAAGTTTATGTGAATTAAATTGTTTGAAAGAACAAGCGCAACTTTTTGATAATTAAAAATTAACTGTGCTGTTTCGTCATAGAAATATATAAAATTAGGAGTAGAAACTTTATCATGAATTAGACTATATTTATCAGTAATTGTATTAAAATCTAAATGTTTGTTTAGGAATTGTTTTGTATCTAATTCTTATAGAAGTTCTCGAAGGATGTAGAAAATCGGGTTTCTGGTCTTTATATATATAAAGACTGGAATATCGCCTTTATAATATACCCCCTCAAGCAGCTGCTTCCACAGAGGTCTGACAGGAGCCTGTCAGTTTATATGCCATAGTAGAAGGTCTGTGAGGATGGCAGGACCTCAGAAGAAAAACAACACACATCCATGCCTTACCCGGGGCTCGAACCCAGGCCCCTTAGATCGGTAGTCAAGCGTACTAACCACAAGAACCTTTTAATATCGCCGAAATTAAAATAAATTTTAATACGAACTTTTAATATCGCCAGAAGCTTTCATTTGATATAAAACTCATTACAATCGATTTGCTCCCCCCCCGCCTTCCTAATATAATTTTTCTCTTCTTTAGAGGAAGTCTGAAACTCCCTAAAGTTATAGTGGATGTCATTACCCATGTGATTTTTGAATAACTATCAATGCCAAGTTATAAGACACCGGTTTTTAACCTCTAACGTTTAGTCGATGGTGATTTCGAGAAATTCAAACCTATCCTCCCCAGCGGTTTCGCACATAGCCTATACTTCCCCTGAGTGAAGGGAATGTTCATGCAAAGTTTGGTACCTCTAGCTTTTCGGGGAGCTGAATTCATAAGCGGAAAGGCACACAAAAATTTGTTCATATATTAGATTGATGTATCTTTCGTCCAGAAAATGGTTACTGAATTTATTTTGAAATTACCAAACGTTTTTCAAGAGGTTAAGATGGGAAAATTTAAAATTTCAATCTGTAGACCAGAATTAAGTATAATAAAAATTAATCGAATTTTCCCTTTTGAAAGGAAACAGTCAACGAATTTAAACTGTAGAGAAGTGTAACGATACTCAGTTCCATTGTCAGTTCCAACCTGTAATAGCGGTTGTTTTTTTTAATAGTCTCATCACCCTCTAGCTGTTCTTCCTCACCTTCTTTGTCAATGCATTGTTTATCCTCCCATCAGCCAGTGTTTCTGTCTGAAGTGTTTCTGTTGCCACTGCAGCTGGTATTCTGACTGCAGTTGTTGTTGGCTGTGGGCCATTCCACTGATGCTATACGTTCTGCACTCGAGTTTCTCACCTCATTAATCACCGACTTTACTACAGTAAACAGTGTACAATCTCTCGCATTCCTACCACTTTGCCTTGCTGGATGAATCACTGGATGCCGATTTCGCTTTTTAGGCCACCGTTTTTAACAGTCGATTCAGTTGTTTGTAAAATACTCTAAGACAGTTTCGTTTAGATTTGAAGAGGGAAAAACTAAATCATCAACAGAATGGAGTTCCTAGTGTCAGTATTTAAATTGATATATCTGCTATCGAGGTGTTGTTAAGTTTGTGTTGTTTTATCGCTGAGCTGCAGTTTTTTGCACGCAATTGTCTAAATTGTAAAGTCACAAGGAACCCACGTTCTTAGAGAAGATAATCCAATAATGAGTCCAAGAAGAGATGAGCCACTGCTAGGAGACAGAAGCCTCTTGTCAAGACCATAATAAATAATAAATAAATACCCCCTCAAGCAGCTGCTTGCCACAGAGGTCTTACAGGAGCCTGTCAGTTTATATGCCTCTCAGTAGAAGGTCTGAGAGGATGGCAGGACCTCAGCAGAAAAACGACACACACATCCATGCCTAATCCGGGGCTCGAACCCAGGTCCCTTAGATCAGTAGCCAAGCGTGCTAACCACTCGGCCACGGGACGGCTATCAAGACCATAGTGTGTCCTATAACGTGAATAGAGTATGGCTTTCCTGCATAGATGGCCACGGTTTAACGTTCATTCCGATGAACGGTAGCTTTTCCAAGTTCCTATATTCCACTTTCTCACCGAGCCTGGTGCACTCCTGAAAGAGCCAATCCCAGTTCCAAAAATGTCGTTGGAAATGGGGAAGGAGGAGATGCATTAAATACCATTTGGCAATTTGAAAGTTTATGTTAAATGCGTACTATAATTCTCGAAAATTCTAGTGGTTTCCAAATTACACATCACAACGTTCAGGCTAAAATGGTTGAATTAAAAATTTATTGTAAAAATGAAAATCTAGAGACTTTTACGCTCAAGTGAAAATAAGCTAGACTCGTTCTACTTTGATGTTTTGTGCAATACTGGAAATTCCAAAGCATGGTACTGCTGATGACTTGTGAACTTAAATGCATCGAACAATCGAAAGTGAATTTACATATAGGAAAGTTTTCTGTGAAGTATTTGCCGGGAAAAAAAAGGTCTATTCCAATGAAACTTTTATCCGTCGTGTGAAGGTTTTAAAGCCGATGTTTAGTTAATTTTCTCTGCGTTAAAGATCTCTAATAGTTTATAATATATTTTATAGGAACAATATGAAATGGGTTGGGTTGTTTTACCTCTGAGCGGCACTTTTTTGCACACCATGGGCTAAATAGCCAGGTTACATGAACCCCGAAGGCTCAGAGAAGGTTGGGGGAGGGGACCCACTGGAACAGCTGTTGGGAGACAGATGGTAGCCTCCCGTCAAGGCCATCCAGCGTGTTCTTTAACGTGCACAGGGTATGGCTCTCCCGCACACGGGGCCACGACTTAACGTCCCATCCGACGGACGGCGGCCTTTCCAAGCCCATCGGTGTCCCCTATTGACCGTGGGCAGGGCGGGGAATTTTGCGGAGATAAATCTCAACGCTGACCCAGCTGGGACTCGAACCTGGGAACTACAGATTACGAGCCTGGCGCGCTACCGACTGAGCCACCCCCGCCCCACAATATGAAATGTAATTATCATTGTTTTCAATTATAATACTGAAATGATAATTCATTTTCAAGCGAAAAGGATTAAAAGTGAACTCGTTTTTCCGTTTAGATTAGTCAACAAATGTAAATGTAAAAAAAACAAAATTTCTTAATGTAATTGCAATTATTCTCTATGCTGTTACCGCGATTTCAAATGTGAATACTTTGCGATTAAATTTAAATAGATAAAAAAATTTAAATCCATATTTATCAGTATTGTGCATGCCATCAGAGAGTATTGAAATCTAAAGGTTTGTTTAGGAATTATTTTGTATCTAATTCTTATAGAAGTTCTCGAAAAATGTAGAAAATCGGGTTTATGGTCTTTTAAGACACTAATTCAAATATATATTTTTATATTTAGTCATCGGATTTTATTTTTGTATAAAACCAAACCTACCTGCAAGTATAGATAGTACGAAAATGCTAAAGTGACCTCTGAATGAAGTTAAATCTCTCAGTTGAATATATTGTCTTAGCTGAGTTATTCCGTCTCAACGAAGGATTATTAGTTAATGACAGAAGCCAGTAATGCATTAAGTCACCTTCCCTATCTGCAACTATACTGGCAAAACAGCAGCTCTTTATGGAAAGCTTCCTCAGCATCTCGCACTCTCTTCTCAGCTTGTTCGATACCGCCATCCCTTTCATCTCTGTCGTAAGGCAGTGGTAGAGAACTGTACTGCAGTCTTCTTTGCTGCCAGCGTCATCGGTATGCCAACTGAACTGGCTGGTAGCCAGACTGCTCGTTACAACTGAAGCTGTCGCAATGGTCATGCCTTTGTCGTAGATGGTGCACAGTTTCTTAGTTTCATTTCTCTTCCTCCTAGTTTTGTCACAACTTCGTAGCAGACGTCTGATATGAGTACGTTAATTTTTGACGCAAAAAAAATTAAATAACTGACTGCTGACATAAATTATAGCTTATTGCTAAGTTGTAATTTTTCGCATTCAATCACACCTAGTGTTCATTTCTGAGATTTCTGAATCTATATAAGGTACGTTTTAAATCTATATGATAGATTTGATAAGGTTGATTTGTAAAATATTCTTTTGATGATTCTAATATTATGCTGATCGTTCATTGCTCGTTCTGAGGAAAATTTTTAATTCGTTTTTAAAATACTCTCTGTAATTAAGTGCGCTTTTTTTTTTACCTTCAGGAAATTATTTATCACCATTAGGCTCCTGTCTGCTCCGTGGCAAGCAAGTGCTTGATGGGGAATTTATTTTTTTATACAGTTTGAAAAACTAACCCACTTATTTTTGGTATGCTTTATATGCTTATATTAGTAACATTTTGACATCAGAAAAGTTTCAAATTTTCCACCAATGATCGATTTTGCTTATAGACATTGGAGAACATATTTAAATGATATGGAGTCAATAAGTGGAAAAAATCATTGATATTAATCCCAATTTAGTGGAGCTTTAAAGTGAAATTTGATTACCTTTTATGGTTAATTGCAAAGATGATTAAGATAGGATTTGACAAAATAGACCTGTAAGAGGCCTATATGAGCAGAAGAAAAATTCTGAAGCTTCAGAGTTCTTTCAGTATTTGTGATGTTTTTAAACACTCAAAGCTGGGGTCGCTTTTCGTTATAATTTCGCACTCTCGAAGCTTAATATTTGCAGATGGTGTAAAATTTTCGACTAGATGAAGACTAATATTGCAGAATAATTTAAATAATTTAAGTGTTTGCAATAATGCCTTAAGCTTCAAAATTTCTAACTGTTCAGTTATTATTTATACACATAGTGTATTTTGTTAAATATTATGTATTTAGTGAAATTATCACACAATTTTTTTTGAGATTTTGGTGTTATAAATTTCACTAGTAAAATTATTAGAAAGTCTTATTTTTAATTCGGGATTATTATTTGAAAATGAAATTTATACTCTTCAATAATTTTATTTTAATCTGTAAATTGCAGTTGTGACTTCAGCTGGTAAATTTGCATTAGTAGGTTTTATAATTTTTTTTAACGATTTGCATTATAAGTGAAGAAATTCGAAAGAAAAAAGCTAAACAGCTAGCGGTTTTTACCACAACCAAAATCATATACCAACGTGTATATGAGGGGGGGGGGATTTAGATGCTTTTATGTGTATTAAAAAATTATGTGATCGATGTTAAAGAGGGTTACATTGATCAATAATTATTCAAATTAGCTAAGATCATGCAGCCAATTAAAAATACTGCTCTCAAAGGTGAAAGTTGATAAGTTCTCCAGGGGAAATATTTTACTACTGTAATTTTTTCTAGCTTTGAAAGAAACAGGCTACGCCAGAATTTCCCCAGCCTTGATTTACGGGACTTATTTGCAATGCTATTAAAAGAATTATAAATGTATTTAAAGGAAAATGTAAATGTATGACTTGTGTTAACCAATGGCTGATGGTATATGAGCTGCTGAAATAAGCAGGTTTTAAATATCGATTAAAGTATGGAGTTTTCGATTAATATTGTTATTTGATGTTACTTTTTCTCTTTTTTGTAGTGCTTACTGCAAATAGAGTAGAGTTTGACAATTATTAGCATATTTGACAACATTAGCACAATGTTAAAATAATAAGTCTGAGACAATCTTTCGGTTAGTTCGTGTACCATAATTTAGCATAAAGCCAAAGAAATCGTGGCCGGCGGACTTATTACAGTTTATCTGCGATTCGGTGTAAAACCTGCGTTCACGATTTATTTTCTCCACCGTTGTGGCCTCGAAAATCTTTGGTAAGATTTTATTTTCGATACTTTTATACTAATTCTGACAGACAAATAGTTCTCGTCATCATACTTGATCTCGAAATTCAGAACAGTCGTAATTCAGAAAAGATCTAATCGTAAAGGATCGTGCATACCAAAGTGCAAAAATTTCCGTTTAAATATGGAACATTGAATACAAGATTAAAACTATTCATTACTTCATTGGCCATAGTTAGAATTACGAAAGATTTAAGGCAAACTAAGCTTTTATAGTTTTAAGACGGGAAAAGAAATTTTCTTCACCTTGTGGCGGAGAAAATATTTATTAGAAGCAAAAGCTTTTCGTTTTTTCCTAAATGTTCATCCTTTCTTAATTCTTTATTATAAAACTTTCTTATATTAAAATGACTAAAAATAAAAATTAGCAGAATTGTTTTCACAAAATGTACGATACATGAGGGGAAAACTAAAGTAGCAGCACAGAGGAAAGACACAGTTGTAAAGGTCGGCTGGAAGTTTGTTTCTCGTCGACTTTTTATTCGCTATAAAAGCCGACCCATGGCCGAGTGGTTAGCGCGCTTGGCTACTGATCTAAGGGACCTGTGTTCGAGACCCGGGTAAGGCATGGATGTATGTGTCGTTTTTCTGCTGAGGTCCTGCCATCCTCTCAGACCTTCTACTATGGCATATAAACTGACAGGCTCCTGTCAGACCTCTGTGGCAAGCAGCTGCTTGAGGGGGTATTTATTTTTTATTATTGCTATTGGACGGATAAATTTTCGAAGTATGCGGGCAAATATTAAAATTATGAAAATTTTGATCATGTGAATGTGATGCAGTTAGCAGAGATTTACGTGGTATTCGTTAGTATTCAGTTATTTTCATTGTCGTACTACTTGTTTTGCCAAGGATTCGTCACGAGGTTAGCAAAATCCGTGCGCACTTCGCTAACCTCGTGACCAGAAAACCTACAAACTATGAGTGATGGTACCCTTTCCATTTTTGACCTTCAAATGACTGCCGTTGAAGTCATTTTAATTTCAAAAATTTGCATTAACTTCCTAATTAAAGGAAATGTACAAAGTTAAAATGCACATAGAATAGATCAACATCAGTTTAAGTTTAACATCAGATAAACAATATAAGCATGTGTTGCACCTGAAAGCACCCACAGGTATCTTAATTCAGGATGAATATAGTTTTTTATGAATTAAACAGGGCAAGCTAAACATAAAAGCTCTCTTAGCTTGTTTAGGTTCTATTTTCAAGGATATGTCTGCCAAAACCGTAATCAGGATTTCTGACGTTAAGACTGAGTTGCGTTAAGAACACTCATAAGTCTGCAAATCAGCTGTCTCAACTTCTCAGGGATTTCGGATTCTTTTCCATAAACTTTGTTGCATTATTCTCGTTAAAAAAAATTGCAATACAGTTTTAAAAATACGCAGTAAGGTTATAATTTTTGTTTTTTAAGGCTTTTCAGATAAAATAGTAAAACTTGTCCGACTGATGTTAGTGGCTAATTGTTATGTGATTGATGATTAAATTAGCTTTTAAAATAAAAGGCCTTGAACTTTAGAAGAGATTAGATCAGGAAGGTATAAAAGTTAAAGGGTATCAAGTATTCGTCGGTTAAAGGTAATCAAGTATTCGTCTTCCAAATATATTTTAATTATACATAATGGATCCTCTACATAACAGAATGCATATCTATATATTTCAATCTGATAAAGGATGTATTCAGAAACTGGTTTTCTAGCAGTAAAAAGGAACACTAACTAATACATTGTATTACGTATATTACTTAATCAAAGAATTAGCGTATTTTCGCATAACTTTTAATATAAAGCTTTTTGTCAGAAAATGACATTGAATTAAAAAATCAGATATGAATCGCATCCATTTGATTTTAAGCAATTTTTTTTTACGCTTAGTGTGAAAACTACGAAAAAAATTGGTCTTAAGGTCACAATTAGATTTATAAAACAGTAGATGAAAGCAGATTTAATATGAATAGTATTGTATTAAAGTTATTTTTATTAGTATTGTTTTCTAAACCAGCAGGTGTTTAAATGCTGGGGTATCACTTCCGCTTGTATCAGATCTTCCTATAATTCGTTCTGTCATCATCAGCAGTATGTCATTAATTGGCATTGAGCCATACAAAGGCCAACGCTCACAAGTCGCAATAATAGCTCTGTACTTGGTTGGTCACTGACTTCCTTCTAATTGATCAACGACAACAGGACCCGCTCCGTTTTACTCTCTCTGCTTTTCTTAGTTGTCGGGGCCTGATGCGCATGCCAGGTCCAGAAATCAACCGTGGCTAATTGCGTAAGTGTCAAATATAGCACATTCGTCTGCAGCCAGTGATTAGATTCTGCTTTACTTTTTATAACTTCAAGGACTCTTTTTAGGTCTGTGTAGTGAACATGAATGCGAAATGCAAAACAGTATTATGCGTTCCTTTTTACTGCCTTTTAACCAGTTTAAAAATATTTTTTCGTGACTTCGGAATTTTTTCCTCCCCTACATTTCTATAAAACAGTATGTTTAGTTACAAACTGTTACCTATTTGCATCCTGTTTCCGATTTGTTGCATGTTCATCTTCCATTGCTTTTATTACGGTTTGAGGCTGCATTTGCCAAAACGAATGTTCGCTATATCTCTCGAACAAGGAGACCAATTGTAACGAGTTATGTACGAAATTAAAGCTAATAATGTGGGGAGTGACATAGACTGTAAAAATGGCCCACAGTCTTTTTTCGCCTCCAAAAGAGCAAAAGAAAATGAGTTCATTGACCATTCTCTCCAAAAAAACATAAAACAAAACCTAAGTTGTCTCAGAAAAGCAATAGAAAAAAAGGTTTTAAAAATAATCCTATATCCTTACGACTTTATTGCTTTTTATTTTCAACTTTCTAATCTAGGGGTGGGAGTCTATATTTAACCTTTTAGGTCATATGCGAGGGTTTTTATGTTTTTAACTTTTAAAGTGCGATTATAAATCTGTGCCAATATTTAAAAAAAAAAAACGTAAGTAGTTAGTTTTTCGTTGGTATAAAACTGTATCATGGTAGATTCTAGCCCATTCGCTGTAATCTGATACCTACCTATTATGCAAACTGTTAATATTATTCTATTAGGCTAAAAGTGCAGTTTTTTGGTTAGAGTTGTGATGTCAAGTGGGTAAGAGTTGACGCTAGTGAGCTTCTCAAGCAATGTGAATTTCTGGGATTTTAAAATTCAAAAATTTTCATGGTTTGATTTTCACACATCCACCTTTCTTTGGTATACTTTGGGAATTTGCTTTGAATCAAGGAAGCATCATAATAATACGAATAAGAAATTTATCTTCAAACAGCCAACTTGCCACGGAAGTCTACCAATATGAAACACCGTAGAAATCCGCGAAGAAACGTAGACCTCAGGCAGAAAGTTAATGCACATATCATAGCCCTTTGCACGTTTTCGTGTTAATACAGCTTGTCTTGCAAACCATCTGGCTTTGCACTGCAATCAGTTTCTCTTTAGCACGGTTTTGAAACTGTTCTTCGAGCATAAATGCAAAGCAATTTTAGTAGCCAAGGAAACACTCTCCTCCCCTCTCACGGTCAATAAGGGACATCGATTGGCTTGAAAACACCGCCGTCCATCGCATAAGACGTTAAGCAGTGGCCTATGCAGCGGAGAGAGCCATACTCTAATGCACTTTGAAAACACGCTGGATGGCCTTGACGGGAGGCTACCATCTGTCTCCCAACAACTGTCCAGTTGTGCTCCTCCCCACAACCTTCTCTGAGCCTTCGGGGTCCTTGTGACCTGGCCATTTATCCCATTGTGTACAAAAAAAGTGCTGCTCGGAGGTAAAATAGCCCAACCGATATGATCAATGGAAAGAACCCCGCCAAGCTTTGCACATTGTTGCCAGAAACGCAACTACCGTGTCGTACAAAGAAAAGGATACGTGTGCAAAGCATCCGTGTTTTTTTTCCTGTTCCTCAACCCAAGCTCTGAAAATACACTAGTTGCTCATCATTGGACCAAGCTAGGGGGCGACTCATCCTCCCTTCCCGAAAATTTTAAACCGTTTATCTATTAAATGTATTTGACGGTGTATGGCGCACTAGTATGTAAAACTAGTAGAGATTTTGGATGCCATTTTTCAGACAAAAACATTTTCGTTATGTAAGGCACAGAAAAAAAAACAACAAATATTTTTGTAATAACAGACTATTTTAATCAAAACATTATTTAGCAGTTGAAATAAAGCATTTGGAAATAGGTACATATTTTTAAGAATTAAAAATGACAATCTTAAATCACATTTAACTCAGAGCTAACCTTATAAATCAATACGAGATCTCGGTTAAAGGCAAGTATAATACTAATAATAATACTCAGTTTCATATTAATATAGAAGATCGATTATTTGCATGTACTTAAGTCTATAAGACGCAGACTATTTTAGATGTTTTCACGGTAAATACGGTGTATTCTTTTCGAGCAGTAAATAAGTATTTCACCTACATCATTTTTTTACCCCCTGCAATAATTATATTTTCTCCTCTAAATTTTGTTACTTGTCATATCATTCGCCTAATTCATTTTTAGTATTAATTTAATAACGAAATTATGTGGTTAAAAATCACCCATATTTTATTTTTATAATGATTTCTTTGGCATGCAGTATAATTGTAATATTTTGTGCCATTTCTTTGCCGTGTGTGATGAAATACCTTCTTTTGTGTGTTTGCAACGTCGAGTGGCTTGGAACCAGGCAGATATGTTTTATCAGAGGAAAGAAGCGAACTGCAGCAGCCGAGTGAATTAAACTGACTGCGGTAGATTGAGAGTTTACCAATGGGCGAAAGTATGAACACCAGCACCCAATGGCCGATGCATGTGTCACCTATCTCCCTGGAATGTCCAACAGAAAACTACGACAGTGCTTACTCTGAGCCAGCCTCTCTCCTAATATAGACTAGCAGAACTTTCGGCTAAAACAACATTGGATATTGATGCTTTAAATTCTCGCATAAGTCCTTAAGGAAAAGTTGCGCAGGAGATATAGAATATCTCATCCTGTTCAAATATGAAGATTTGATCTAGATTAGAAATCAGGAGTCCGATCTCATAGTAAAGTCACTATGGAATGTGACCAGTGATAAGTCATTGACTGATTAAGTTTCAAAGTGAGCTGTGTAATTTCTCTGTCGACAAGTGATAAATCGAGCAACAGAGTAGCAAAGCGAATTGTTGACATGAAGGAAATATGAAAAAGTGTAATATTACTTCAAAGTGAAATGTAATAAATTGGTTTAGCTGTTTCGTGGATTATCAATATTCACGAGTGACCGATTTTTATTGGTATCTACAGGAGGCTACCCTCAACTATTGTTCATCACAGGCCACATTTTGGCGTATTTTTTTAACTTCTACTAGACTTCGTATTAATAATCCACGAAGTTGGGTTAAAAAATAAGTGATCAATGATACGTGTTCGTCAAAGAGAACTTAGGCCACAATTATAATCGTCAATAACAAAGATAAAGGACGTCAGAAGACCCTAGAAAAAATATTCCTGCTACGTGTGTGACGGATATCTAAAAAAGTTCCTCGCGTGAAATTCCCTTAGGAGTTTTGGTTGGTACACTTGCTCAGATTTGGACTAAAGTATGTTATGTAACCTTCACGTTTTCTTGTTAAAGGTTACCTTTTTTCTCATGTGCCGTCCCGTGGCCGAGTGGTTAGCACACTTGGCTACTGACCTAGGGGACCTGGGTTCGAGCCCCGTGTAAGGCATGGATGTATGTGTCATTTTTCTGCTGAGGTCCTGCCATCCTCTCAGACCTTCTACTTTGGCATATAAACTGACAGGCTCCTGTCAGACCTCTGTGGCAAGCAGCTGCTTGAGGGGGTATTTATTTTTATTTTATATTTATTATTTGGGGCAAGACCAGATTTATTGCACAGTCGTATATCTTTTTGACTTGTAAGTCTATTACTTAAGTACTTTTCATCTTCTCCAAAATGGAAAGCTCCTTAGATGTCGCAGGCTGTCAATAATATGCCATACTTTGAAATCTTTGAGGTTAGTCTAGCCGACAACCGAAGGTCAAATATAATTCGCACAAGGTCCCTAAACCCAGTCTGTCTCACGGTATGCAAACAATAATTTAGGACTGGCGCACAACTTCTTCTCCCGCCTCCTCATGACTATGTATCACCGATTGTATGCATCATGTTGCGTGCTTTAGTGGTTTATGGTACAGACATGCTGCCTCTGTAATCACTCGCATATATATGCTAGCGTTATGGCATGGTTAGTCAAGTGACCGCATTTCCGTACGAACGTTGGGAACAAGAGTGAATTAAGTGACCAGCTTGCGTGTCTAACCCGTGTTCCCAGACAACTTCGATTTGCTGCAATGGCTTGATGTATGCTGTTGTTTCTCTGCTGCTATTTATTTGCTTAAGAGCCGATGATGTTCAGATTTAGTGCTTGTGTAATGCAGGGTTTCTTCCATAATAACTTTTTTTGGGTTTCTATTGAATCATGTCAACGCCAACTACGAATTCTTAGGAAATGCTATCAATTGCCACAGACACCAAATGTTAGTGAAGATGCGTTAATTTTTTTCGGAAGGAAAATATATAAATGTGGTTGTTAGTTTTTGGTTCTTATTTAAGGAGAAAAAAATATGTAAATATTGACAGAGTTTTGTACATGAACTTAAGTCAACTCAATTACTTCCTCATTTTTGGGTAATTGACCGAGCGAAGATCTGATTATAATGGATTTTTTTTTCTTCTTTTTTCTTTGAGCAGTGTTTTTTTGCACACATATAGCTTATGCATTAAATGTGTAGTTAATAAAGCAGTACGTCATATTATACTAATTATACATTATATAATATGAAAGACAAACTCTATAAGCTCAAAAATCTAATAATAACTAATCTTTTAACAATATTCTAAATTACCACTCTTTTTACCCATTAGAAAAGCTTGTTATAAATTTCGAATTAATTATTTTGTACATTCCATGACTCTTCAGAATTTTAAACCAGCCAATCAAAATTTTGCACGTTTTATCCCCATCCTCCCAGAGAATTCATAATTAATCTCGCATGCAGCTGGAGGAACTCATCAGTTGTTCTTTTTTTACTCTTACTTCATAAATTCTTTGCTTACGTTATTTTCACATCCGCTATTTTATTTACTTCCCCCCCCCCCCACAAGTGATTAACTGATCTTTCTAGGCTGGTGTCAAAAGCAATTGGAAATCGCACAAGATTCGAGCCTGAATCCTGTGACGAATGTATTCGTGATGAAATTCACTTGTGATTAATACAGTTCTATTTGCTCCACAAAACTCCCTGACCTGCCCTCTGTCAGTAGGAGACACCAATGGGCTTGAAAAGGCCGCCGTCCGTCGAATGAGACGTTAAGCTGTGGCTTCGTGTACGGGAAAATCGACATTCTGTGCACGTTACAGAACATGCTGGATGACCTTGACGGGAGACTACAATCTGTATCCTAATAACTGTCTAGTGGGTCTTCATCCAACCTTCTCTGAGTTCTCGGGGTCCTTATGCCCTGGCCATTAAGCTTAATGTACGCAGAAAAGTGTAGCTCAGAGGTAAAATAACAACCCTAACACGGTTCTAATATTTCAGTCATATATTTATCTTCAGAAGCTGTGGGAAGGCGATTATAGTTTTGCCGATTACTCGTGTTTTACTCAGGTTACGATCGCTTGCACTATCGCTATGCACAAATTTCGAAAGCTAAAATTTCAATAAATGAACAGTAATTGATTTTCAGTGAAAACTAATCATCAGATGATCTAATAAAAGTACATTTCGACCTATGATCAATTGATAATTTAATAACGTTAACCCACCAATTGTCCGTGTGCGGGACAGCCATCTGTATACCTTCAAGAACACGCTGGATGGCCTTGATAGGAGGCCACGATCTGACCAATGGGTCCCCTCCCCCAACCTTCTGTGATCCTTCGGGAGTTCTTATGACCTGGCGATTTAGCCTACTGTGTGCAAAAAAGTGCCGCTCAGAGGTAAAACAACCCAACCCTATATACTGAGCCTTACACAAGCATGACAACTAATGTATCTCGTTTCTCCTCTGGCAACCGGAATCCGTTATACACCGACAGAGATAGCTTATTATATTATATAGGGTGACTTGAAGAAATTAGTTGCATTTCTCTTAGCATCTAATGGTGAATAGCATGTAATCGAAATATTGGAACTGTATCAAGTGGTTATCGTCTCCTGAAGTTTCGAATCCGAATGTGAACAAATGCCTATTACTAAGCATAATGGTAAAGAAGCCTGTTTACGAAAATAAGGTTAGGTTGTTTTACCTCTGAGCGGCACTTTTTGGCACACAATGGGCTAAATGGCCAGGTCGCAAGGACCCGAAGGTTGTGGGAGGGGATCCACTTTGAACAGTTGTTGGGAGACATATGGTAGCCTCCTGTCAAGGCAATCCAGTGTGTTCCTTAACATGCACAGGGTATGGCTCTCCCGTACACGGGGTCGCGGCTTAACGTCCGGGCTGCGGCCTTTTCAAGCCCATCGGTGTCCCCTACTGACTGTGACTACGGCTGATGAAAATAAGGAAAAGTATGGTAAAGTATAAAAAAGAAACCTCAAGCAGCTGCTTGCCACAGAGGTTGACAGGAGCCTGTCAGCTTATGTGCCATAGTAGAAGGTCTGTGAGGATAGCAGGATCATAGCAGAAAAACAACACAAACATCATGCCTTTTACCCGGGGCTCGAACCCAGGTCCCTTAGATCAGTAGCCAAGCGCACTAACCACTCGGCCAGGAAAGGCTGCTCTAAGCAATTGTTGTATAAAAGCTTAGCAAGAGGAAGGGAAAAGTGTAATTAGTCGGAGAAACTTTTGACTCTTCTTTCTGCCAAAGGAATGAACAGTAGCTTGTGTCGAGCCTTAAACTGCAAAGAGAATAAATAAAAGTATCAACTGTAGAAGTGCTCATTCCACTTTTTGAGTTCAGTCTCTTAACAACTTTCCGTTTGTTTCAGAGAAGTAAGACAGTTGTAGATTTTGTTTTATCGGATTCCTTATCGCAGCTTACTTTTATCTTTACAATCAACTCACTTCTCTAAATTTCCAAAAAAAAAAGACTGATGGAGCTTTGCCAGTTTAATCTCGAAATAATATCTTCGAAAACACTATCTCAAGTATTTGTGACTGCAATTCTAAAAAAAACTACTTTTAATATCCTCTTTCTCAAATCTTCATTGCTTAGAATTCAGTTTTTTCATTTTCTTTATTCTTTCGCCTTCAAATATTTTGAGAATTCTACTTGCTGCCCTCATTGCCCTTTATCAATGCTGGAAACGTGCTATAAAATAACTAAAACGCTTTCTAGTTTTAGGTATTAATATTTTTATTATAGTTTGAAATATTCTTTATTCAGTTTCCTATTTATTTTGGGGGGCGGGGGTGGCTCAGTCGGTAGCGCGCCAGGCTCGTAATCTGTAGTTCCCAGGTTAGAGTCCCAGCTGGGTCAGCGTTGAGATTTATCTCCGCAAAATTCCCCGCCCTGCCCACGGTCAGTAGGGGACACCGATGGGCTTGGAAAGGCCACCGTCCGTCGGATGGGACGTTAAGCCGTGGCCCCGTGTGCGGGAGAGCCATACCCTGTGCACGTTAAAGAACACGCTGGATGGCCTTGACGGGAGGCTACCATCTGTCTCCCAACAGCTGTTCCAGTGGGTCCCCTCCCCCAACCTTCTCTGAGCCTTCGGGGTCCATGTGACCTGGCCATTTAGCCCATGGTGTGCAAAAAAGTGCCGCTCAGAGGTAAAACAACCCAACCTATTTATTTTGGTTGTTTGGACCTCCTGTATTTGGTTATTTGACAATATTAGATCTTGCTGAGCAGACCAAAGAGTTATCAATACCCCTTCAGAGTATTGATAACCGGAACGGAGGGGAAAAGATTGAACGTATATATTATACATGTTTTGCGAGAACTTTTTTGAAAAACCACTGAAACAAATAAAATATACCTGCCGTAACGGCATTACGGTTCGTTCTGGCTTGAGCCGATCACTTGTCCTCCTCACCTTCTAGCTTGTGGTAGTTGGCTAAGTCGGTAGAGCGGATGGCTCGGAATCTGCAGTTCGTTTCCAAACTGCACCAACGTTGAGATTTAATTCTGCTAAACCCTATCCTGTCCTCGCTGAGAAAGGGAACCCTGAAGGGCTTGGAAAGATCGCCGTCCTTTAAGATGGGACGCTTTGTGCAGGAGAGAGACATATCCTGTGCATGTTTAGGAACACGGTGGATGGCCTTGACGGGAGGCTTCCATCTGTCTCCTAACAGCTGCCCAGTTCCCTTAACCTTCTGAGCCCTCGAGGTCATTATGGATTGGACTCGAGGGCGAAAAGTTAAGACAACCCAACCTCTAATTTATTTTCCTAGATCTAGGACTGTTACTGAGCATTGGTTTTATGCCTATGAAAGTTAATATTTTCTCCTCTTTTGATGTGTCAATGTTTTGCTGCTGTTGAGGTTTCTTGCATTACTATTAATCACAACAACTACTCAACGAATTTTATTAGAAGAACTTGGCGGAATTTTTGCTCCGTGAATATAAAAAGCCACATTCCAGAAGTCGCATAGCGCTGCACGCATTTGATTTATGATTATGTGGAAGAATTTTGTTAAGCAGTCGTCATTGGAATGATAAATTTCTGAAATAATGCGCTTTAATTTCTAGGATTATGCGAGGCAGTGACATCGGATATCAGGTCACGCGCCGGACCCCAATCCTGCCAGTGATGGGGTTTTGTTTATGACGAGAATAGTGTAGGATGTTAAGTCGAGAATCATGCTCACGTTCAGATTTATTGCATGATCATAAAGTTAGTTTATGTAGTAAGTAGTAAATGAAGATTTTCTAAAGTTAAAAAAAAATTATCCCTGCGTACATTTAAAAACATACGGAATGCCGTCCCGTGGCCGAGTGGTTAGCGCGCTTGGCTACTGATCTACGGGACCTGGGTTCGAGCCCCGGGTAAGGCATGGCTGTTTGTGTCGTTTTTCTGCTGAGGTCCTGCCATCCTCTCAGACCTTCTACTGTGGCATATAAACTGACAGGCTCCTGTCAGACCTCTGTGGCAAGCAGCTGCTTGAGGGGGTATTTATTTTACTTTTTTATAACTGAACGACAAGATGCTCCTATCTTTTATTAGCTGCTCTTCAGTTCTGAAACTTTAAGCTCTTGTGATCCCGGCAAATTAATCCATTGTGCAGCAAAAAAGTGTTTAAGGTTTTGCTGTTGCTTGGTAGTTTTTATCTTACATGTATATTACGTAAACATGTTCGTTAAAGCTATAATTTTATCGCAGTTTACACATAGCAATGACAGCTGTAGCGGTAGACAAAAACGAATTTATGAAACGGATGTTTCGTAATAAAACTGCTCTTTATAAAGATGTTTAAAATATTTAAATTTATCGTCATTAATAATTCCTTTGGAAAAGGCTGCGCCCACCCTCGTTGCTGCAAGTGGCTGCCGAGCACAATGGAACATATGAAGCGTTGAGCAGGAGTGGCAACTCTCTTCACTTGCTCTGCAGCCATCTACCTGTCTCGTCCGGAGTTCGTCGCCCCCTCCAAATTACATGCTGAGCAAGGTAGACGCAGCGTCTGGAGGAGTTTCTGGCGTGAAGCAAAGGTCACAGGTCGCTACGAATCAGTCGGAGTGGAAACCCCTAATTTATAGCCTTCGGGTTTTAGTGGTGTACGATGTGCAAGATGAAGTTTAAGTGCAGGTCTACTCAAAGGGAAACGTTTCATCTTACGCTGGAGTTTTTGTCTGCTGCAGCCAGTTCCGTTTCGACTTTGTTTATTCTGTTAAATTACTTCGTTTGCAGCAATTCTATATGTAATAAATAAAGGTACACATAATAAATAATTCTGTTCTGCTTTTCTTGATTCCAGGAGCGTATACAATTCAATTGTGCAGATGCATTTTATATCATAATCAGCATTTTACCCTGTGTAAGAAAAATAACGAATATCTAAAGAATGCGTCGGCCTAGTAATTTGTTATTTTTCGATTTTTTTTTTTATTAACTTGTTCGCTCAGGTGGAAAGAAAACGTCATTATAAAGAAATAAGTGTCAGTGTTATTTTCTTTTCTCTTTTTGAATATATTGCTGTTTAATAATCATATATAAATATAACAATAAATTTCTTTAACTATTTTGGGAATCCAATTTGAGCACTTGGTTATTTACAGTAAAAAAAAGATTTACGATTGTTCGTGTCATGTACTCTTGCAATCCATCTTAAGAGAAAAAAAATTGTTTTGATGCCATCAAAAAAAATTCCTTGAAGAGCATATCCTGATATTCAAGTTTTTAACTAAAGTCGAATTTGTAGGAAATTAAACTACAAATTGTGAATTTCATTTTTAGTTGTAAATTCCTAAGGAATATCTGAAAGGGAAACAGGGTTAAAAATACGCGACAAAGTTATTGTATTTCTAATTAATGTTTTTGTTTAGAATTAAAAAAAATGTTTATGCAATCAATATTTTTTGAATGCAAATATCTTCATAATCGTATTGAAGAATGGCCTTGGTCCCGTCCGTGTACAGGAGCACCATACCTGGCTTCTTTCTGTTTCCTAACAGCTATCCACTGAATTCTCTAACCCACCCAGCTGTTTTGGATCAAAGCTTCAATATGCAGCATCCTTCCTTACATTATTTTTAAGCTCTCAATGCAAGAGCCTAAGTCTTATTCTGTCAATGTTTTAAGTTGCTGACAAATATTCATTCTTTTGCGTCACCGACGATATTCTTCTTAATGTAAACTTTTGCAATTCGTTCTTTATACATGTAAAGAAGGGTTTTTCTAAGGCTAAAATACATTAGTAAAATACTATATCTAATACTTATATTGTGATCTCGTTATCATATAATACTTTCCAAGTTATTTTTTGTTATCAGGGACATACCTACATTAGGTATCAAGTATCAGGAATGCTGGACGCCAGGGGGTCGAACCCGATACTGAGAGTTGAGTTGTTTTACCTCTGAGCGGCACTTTTTGCACACATTGGGCTAAATGATCAGGTTACAAGGACTCCGAGGGCTCAGAGAAGTTAGAGGGAGGGAACCCACTGGAACAGCTGTTGGGAGACAGATGGTAGCCTCCCGTCAAGGGCATCCAGCGTGTTCTTTAACGTGCACAGAATGTGGCTCTCCCGGACGCAGCGCCACGGTTTAACGTTTCATCAGACGGACGGCGGTCTTTCCAAGCCTATCGGTGGCCCCTACTGATCATGGGAGTCCCCCCCCCCCCCGTATACTGAGAACCGTCTCTCTCTTTATTCTGACCGAGTCGCGGAAGACGATGTTAGAATGAGGCTTTCTTCTACTTGTTTTTCCAAACTCCCAAATGCACCGTTTATATCTGATTTTTAATTTGAATCATTTAACTACGAATTCATTTAAAGCGAAGTTACTTAAATTGAGCCATAGGTTCGAGTCCCTCCTAGACCAGCATTGTGATTTATCTCCGCAAAACTCCCCGCCGTGCTCTCGGTCAATAAGGGGACACATATGGGCTTGCAAAAGCTGCCCTCCGATGGAACATTAATGCGTGGTTCCTTGTGCACGTTAAAGAATACGCCGGATGGTCTTGACGGGAGGCTACAAGCTATCCAGTGGATCCCCTCCTCCAACCTTTTCTGAGCCCTTGGGGTCCTTGTTACCTGCCATTTAGCCCGTTCTGTGAAAAAAGGTGCCACTCAGAGGTAAAACAACCCAACCATTTAAATTTAGCGAATGCATAATTCTGATTGATCTCTTGATCTTGAATATGTGGGTTGGGAGTCATTCGGGAGCACTCCTAGCCTTGTAATCTGCAGTTCCCAGGTTCGATTACTAAGTGTGCCGGCGTTGAGAATTTTCTCCGCTAATTCCCGTTCTGCCTCGGTCAGAAAAGAGACACCATTGGCCTTGGAAAGACCGCCGTCCGTCGGATTACGTATATATAAATAGTATGCAGTAGAGCTATACCCTATGCACGTTAAAGAACACGCTGAATGATCTTGAAGAGGAGACTTACATCTGTCTCTTAACAGCTGTTCAGTGTTAAGAATTGTTCAGTTTAAGAATTTAAGTGTCTTTCACCAACCTCTGATTCCATCATGTCCTTGTGATCGTGACATTTAACCCATTGTGTGTAAAAACTGCCGCTCAGAGGCAAAGCAACCTAACTCGAATATGCAACAATAAATTTTTACTGATTCGTTTATCACATTTAGTTATTGTATATTATATAACGATCTGCTTAGCTGTAATTTCTCAGGTGTTTAATGTTAGTGCAGCATCACCTTAAGTCTGCTAAATATTTTGAAAAGAATTGCAATATTACACTTATTTGCAAACTCTTGAACCCAAAACTTTTATTTCAAAAGTAGAAAATGAAACTGCAAAAAAAACACACACACCCACACCGGAAAGATGCGAACTTTAAAATTAGGTTTAATTTTGTAGCTCCTCAAAGTCCAAAAATTGTATGTAGGTTTTTTTTTATTACTAAAATTTCGGGATTTACCGAATTAAGGCTCGAAAAAGTAAAATCTTATATGTATATAATGACGTTTTATTGAAAAAAAAAAGTAAATCCTTGCTGTTTTACGTTAAGCATTAAGTATTTTAACCGCAAAATCATGGAAACATGTGTTTCGTCTGGAAGCTGTCGAAAAAAGTACTCTTCACGTACTATATTTGTGTCGTTCACTTCAAAATTCCTCCTCATTTTTCTCAAACGGTGCAAATTTAAGGGTTTTGTGTCCTGTTTCCTTTCCTCCCCTACGTGATTGATGACGCTCTGAACAGTTACTGGCATTTCAGGTGGGTTCAATTTTTCTTCCTCTCAACGAAAAAACTGCTGGTCCTATTTATCATTTCCACACCTTTTTTGTTATGTGCACGGTCTCGGGTATCGGGCACACTCTGCCTAGCTGATTTCGCTCTTTCAGCAAGCTAAAGTCAGATAAAGGTGACATACTCGCATGAAGAATTTCGTAGCAAATTCAACTGCTCAAACTAGAGTGGGAGCGGCTTTCAGTGATGGTTTCAGATATCCATGTCGCGCAGGTGAGCAACATTCTCCACATGCAGTCTTTATTTTGTACAGCATCCTTCGTTTCATTTACCAAGTGGGTTGAATAATAAATATATAGCGAAATGTGATTACCGCTACATTTAAAAACTCCTTTGTATCACAGATGTAGCCAAAGAATAAAAACAAGTCTGGAAACTAGTTCATTGCTCGGAATGGAAAAAAGAAATGAAAAAGAGAAAAGTAACTCTAGATACTTTTAATTCAGGATCAGCGACATGTTTATGATCATTATTGTAAGTGACTTGACTTGAAGTGTTTAGTGTCGTTTAATTGTAAAAAAAGAAATCTCTCATTCATCTTTGTGTAAACAGGGTTGGGTTCTTTTACCTCTAAGAGGACCTTATTTTTTTGCACACAGTGGGCTAAATGGCAAGATCACAATGACCCCAAGATCTAGAAAAAGTTGGGAAAGGGGATCCACTGGACCACAGTTAGGATAGACTTCCATAAAAGCCATCAGATGTGTTTTTTAACTCCCACGTCATATGGCTCTCCTGCATTGGGGATCACAACTTTACATTCCATTAGACGGAAATCATTCTTTCCAAGCCCAACCATGCCCATTTTCTCCCCGAAGGCAAGGTATCGTTAACGAAGATAAACCTCGACGCAAGCACAGTTGAGACTCGATCCTGAGAACTGGGGATTACGAACCTGATGCGCTATCGTCTGAGCCAAATCCCCTCCTTAAAAGTAAATGGGATTAGGTAAGTGTAGATTAAATTGGAAAGCCCAATTACTCTGGCGAATATGGAATGCTCATTTTCAAAGAAAAAATGTTTTGCCATTTTCTAAAATTAGCACCCTCTAATGATGAAATTCAAATTATTGGAAGATTCAAAAACTATTAATTATAACGTTTTAGAAATAAAAAACTTTCCGAGTTAGACAGTTATGTAACTCTTACTCCCTAAGTTTTCCACTCCCCCACCCTCCTTAAGTGAGTCTAAAATCGCTGCTGTCACCGAAAACTTCTTGACTACCACATTTCCATCCCTAAAATTTCTATCACGAATACTGTTTGCAATATTCGTTTAAAAGTTTCGCCATTTTCCAACTTTAGGATCCTCCAGGAGTGGAAATTTGAACTATTGGAAGATTCAGAAAATCCGAATCGTAAGATTTTATTGCCACCTATTCAACAAAAAACATTTTGTTTTTTAAACAGAAGAGTTTAATGTCTAATTAAACTATTCTGTTTGCCGGTCAAATTGAACAGGCCACAAAACAAAATATTTTCTTTCGAGACGAGCTAAAAAGCAGCTGTACATTATAGAGTTTAAATCATTAATAAAAGTGATGTTTTTGATAAGCAAAGTCACCAGTGGCAATTGCTAATCAAAAGTGCATCTACTCTGAAGTGAACTAAGTCGCTTAAATTATGGGTCTTCTGGTGTTTCTAATCGAGGTGCACACTATTTAATATTGCATGTGGGGAGTCAAAGGAACAATATTAAAATTAATTTCTTCGAATGGTGACTATATTCTCTATAAACAATGTTGTCTTAATGAATGCGAAATTAAAAACCGTCCTCACCTTATTCATTTGAAGGGTGATCTTTTACATATGTTGAAAATAAAAACATTTTTAGCTGAATTTGAATAACCTTAGAATACCGATTATTTCCTCTTAAAAACTGGACAAAGATCAAAACTATGTTTTAATTTTATCTAAGAACTTTGAAAAGTATCTAAGAGAACCTTTTTCTTGTAAAATAGTTCAATGTTTTTAATTGTTTCTTACTGTGGGAAGCTAAATAGTATGAAGCCCACCTCTTCACTTCTTACCTGTTAGCCAATATGGAATCGAGTCATAATACTAATTAATTTCCTATCTCTAAATAGTTTGCCATAATAAGGATTCATTACGTATCATGAGCAAAAACTTATCAATATTCTTCGGTAACATTTGGGAAATTAAAATTTGACTAAATCTGTTCCGATTTGCTTTACTCTCTCGGTAGCGCAGTGGTATTGCGTTGGTTCAGTGTGACATAGGCGTGTGACTCTTCAACTGCTGGTGTCCAGTTTCAAATCACGGGATAGCATGGTCCACTAAGCTAGTAGCTTTGTGGGTCTAATCACAAAACGAAAAAAAAAAATCTTTAGTTCACGCTTACATTTAAATATTTTTGAAGAAACTATTAAAAAAAGCATAAATGTAAGCGTAAACTAATGACGTTTTTTTTTTTTCGATTTGTGATTAACCCACAAGCTACTTGCTTATTTTCAAAATATAAAAGCTGATATTCAAAAATATTAAGTTTTTAAGTCGATGAACCGAATGCAACTATATTTGTAATGAGAGAGATTTTTTAGTTGCTAAAAAATTGAGTACTTTTTGAGAAGTTCAGTAAATTTCATGTTTTTAGGAAAGAGTTAAAAATGTGTTTATCTTAACCTCTGATGTATATATTTGGAAAAGGATTAAAAAACATTATAAAGTAATTCGGCTTCATAGATTTCCATTATTTTTTGTAAATCATTGTTAGGTACTCTTGTAAATCATTTTCCCATCACTGCAAGAGTGTTCCCTTATTCCGTTTCATTTTTTCATTCCCATCTTGAATTGTGACTTGTAGCATCAACCATGAAGCTTCTGGTTTTAAAGCATCTTTATAACTTGTGAATGTAATTTTTTTTCACCTAATCCGTTATATTTGATTTCTAATAGTCTATTTGTAACTACGGATCACTTTCGTGTATTCATTCGCATTTAAATACTCCCGTTTATCAGACTATAACGTTGAAAATCATTTAGGCGTGCACGTTTTTTCACAAGACGTCTTTTGCACTTGTCTGCTAATGCAATTAGATTTATATAATTTTAGTTTTCTGATTCTTTCGTGAAAATTTTGTTTCTTAACAGTAATATTGCATATCGTGTTGAAAATTATTTCGAAATCATCTCGGAGAATGGCATCGATATGTTGCAAGTTATAAGTGCAAGAGAGCAAATTTTTCTTTGAAAGCTTATTTATAATTACAGTGCTTCCTCTTTTCGTAATGGCATTTAAGAGTATTAAAAGAGAAATTCATTTAATTTAGAATCAATATGTTAATAGTAAAAGGTAATGTGGGTGTTTGAAGAAACTTAATCTCTGCTAAATTCAGCGTAAAAATAGCGCATCGAAATATATATGCTTTAAGTATGTCGCAAGAAAAGCTGTAGTTCCTGAAATCTAAGTTAAATGGTGGTTAGTCTATGCATTCTGGATCAATACATAGGTTGAACATATATGAATAATAATGAAGCAGATTTTAAAATAATAGCCATTATTCTGTTAACTTGAATTTAGTCATTCCTGTTATAATTATAAATTCCGACGTTTGTTCTTCTTGCTCTCGGAGAATAAAGAGCATCCTAAATTTAAAATTTCCTGCAGTTTTTTAGACTTTCTACCAACTGTATCAATTTGCAAAACGCGAAGATAATTTATAAATCACTAGTACCATTTCTGTGTTTAGAGGAGAAAACATGGTAATACGCTTATCGAAATTCAGAACAATGCATAATTTGGGAGTGATGTTTTAGAATAAAAATTTAAAATGAGGATAGGACTAAATTACTACTAAGATGCTATTTAAAATAGAACTAATTGTTCCAATATGGTGATACAGAAAAATACTAAATCAGCTTACTACTGTGATAAATGAATTATTATAGAGAAGTTATTACAAGTGTAATGAATGACTGGATGTCGATTAAAATGTTTGACTTGATATTGCAAATCAAGTAGAAAAACAACCGAACAAATCAATGTTAAGGAGCTTGACTTGGTAGTTGACCATAGGCGTAATAAAGAAAAAAAAAAGAACAAGCAGAATTAATACAAAGTGAGATTATTGAATAACTAGAAATAACATATTGCATATGACGAATTTGGAGTACTCAGTTTCGGAGAGAATAAAGTAGGCTATTTCCCGACTTTTGCACCCTTTTAAACGGCAGAAATTCTAACTTGGAAAATGCAAATATATAGTATTATTTATGTCAATAACGTATTCAATCAGTACTCGTGACGATGGCTGTATAGCAGTTGAACTTCATAAGCCCACCAAGGAATATTAGCAATCAAACCCAGTTAGAAGCACAATTGCGAAACTGTAGCATTAATCTTTGTGCAATTTAGACGTTTGCTGCAATAGTGAAAAAAAAAAAAACTCGCGGCGCTTTTATTACACGAACTCTAAATAGTCTTGTGAGAAAAAAAAAAACTCGACATTTAAAGAACAGAAGCTCCAACTATCCATCTGGACTCTTTTGACGAAATAAAACTGCACAGTGCAACTAGGATACGAACTAAAAAGTGCTATAAAAAACCTGACACTTCAAAGAAGAAAGCTCCAACTTTTACATATCCGACCTCTGAAGAACTGCACTTTAGAAATTTTTAACAATAGTGCTAAAGGTATTTATAATTGTATATTTAATCAATACAGGTGTATGTATACCTTTAAACAGTTCTACAACGTTAATAGTGAAAATTAGCTAACTTATCTAAATAGTATTATTTCATTAATATCCAACCTAAAAAGATACATACCAGGATATATATTTTGACAGTGTTAGTACAATATGCCATATCCTAATTTCAATGGAAGGACCGGAATAGTTAAGATAATAATAGAGGCAAGATTTTACAAAATGACAATTGGTTTTACACGAGACTGACGAGCATTGCATATTTTGACTCAATAACGTTTGTCCAGTCAAATATAAGCTAACACATGCCAAATTTGGTTAGCTGACATTTTCCAACAACTTCGTTTAATAGTTACTACTCTTAGCATTTCAAATCCTTCGAGGAATTAGCATGACGCCAAGTTGCTCTATCAGTAGTTCAAAAACGAGCTCATTGTGAATTAGTTTTTTCCAAAAGTACTTACCTCATTGTAGAACCTTTATGATTTTTTGAGCGTCCAATACACACACACCGATTACCACAAAGGGTTGCGACGCTGTTCATCATCCTGACCTCCCCCCCCCCACCATCACCTCTGCCAACCTATGCTGTCTCAGCGGCACTCTTCACTCCTTACGCTTCCACCAACAGCCAGGCACTTAAGTGGCTGTTTTCTCACCGTGGCTTCTCAAGTGGGAGCACTCACTTCATAATAAATCATCCTATAAGATTCAGAATCATCAGTTGTATATCAAAGTAAAGAGAGAATATTCAAGCTTTTGATATATTCTTAGTATAAGCGACGATGCTATTAAATGCTGCTGTTTGTCTAACTCTTTAAAGAGTATCTAATATTAGAAGAAAAACAAATTTTTAATAGCATTTGCTAGACTTTTTGCCCCCATTAACGCTCTGCTGGTAGCCTGCTGCGTAGGTTAATGCAGCACCAATTTTGTTTTCCAGTGATTCGTATGGAAATGCTCTATTTATTGTTAGGCTCAGGTAAATTTGTTTTCTGTATCATTTTTTACCTTAAAATTTGTTATCTTTTTAAGATGCTTGATGGGTGAAAAATAGATTTTAGAATTCTTCTGAACGGTAATGACTTATCAGCTTTGCATTTACATGCAATTTACATTTCGCATTGATTTACATTGTAATCTTTGAGCAGATATCAGCATACCCAAGCTAGCTTAAAGTATTTAGCATAAATATGTAAGATATTGAATAAATATAGAGGAAAAATTGTCATTAGCCGGGTGGGATCCGAACCCACGATCCTCTGATAACACGTCAGACGTCAGGTGTTTGGTTAGTCTCATGTCAGTGTTATTTTAACATGTAAGATATGTTTGTATTCCTCTCATAACATCTGTAAGACTTATGATTTGTTAGTTTTGCTAAATTGCAAACAAAATAACTAAAATAGATCATTTGAAGTTTGAGTATAGATTGTGTCATAACCAGGGCGTAATTTAAAAATAAAAACATAGGAGCTCTGTTTGGGTATTATCTCCCTCCCAGTGATCAACTATTTACTTGCAATGCTGTTTAGTCTTTCTCGCCTCTTATTTCTTACAAAATGTAGCTCTCTCAACCATTCATATTTATTTTTGAAAACATTCTTGCTAAATAAGTACAATATGTTATTAACTCTGTGACTAAATGATCTTTTCAAGAAAATGCCCTTGCAAAATTTGTGCAATATACAGGGTGAATCTGAAAAAGTGGGCAAAACTTTACGGGGTGGTAGAACGCAGCTATACGAGCAATATTCGTCATAGAAAGTATGGGCGGAACGCAAACGGCGAGCCGCTAGGTGGCGTTGGAAATGGTATAAAAGGGTCGGTCCTCGCACCCAACGGCATTTCTACCGTATATTGCAGAGAGGATGGCTGGTTATACTAACCACGAAATGGCGGATATGCACTTTGTGTACGGTGCGGCGGACAGGAATGCAAGTGAGGCACAGAGTATCTCCTCTCCTTCTTGTGTTCATTCTTGAAATGTGACAGTGGAAAACTACCTTTTAACTTCTCACCGCTTGCGTTCCGACCATACATTCTATGACGAATATTGCTCGTATAGCTGCGTTCTACCACCCCGTAAAGTTTTGCCCACTTTTTCAGATTCACCCTGTATACGTTTACTATATCCTTCTGCATTCGTTTCAATTGTTAAAATGTCCCAGGGCAGGAGGGGGAGTAGCACTCACTGCAATTAAGCCTTCTCCTTCAATCCTCACCTTGATTTAAATTCCTGAGAAATGCTGGCCCTTTTCACATATCATTGCAAAATATATATGACACGGAAGAAAATCTGCCTGAATAAGTATTTATTTCCGGTTATTAAAGAATACTGATGGTAATAAATTATTAATTGCAAAACGAAAAGAAATTTGTTTTAATTTTGAGCTGACTACTTTGCTCATTTCATTGATCGTGGATTCAGAAGTATTTTTTTGATGCGAAACTGGACCCTGGATTGAAAAGAATGCTAGAGCCGTGCTGAAACATGTCCTTGGCAAGGTTCACTATAATTTAACTGCTAATTGACATATTACTTGAAACAGTGATCTATGAAAATGTTATTAAACAGTAAACTATTGTCTAAATGGGAAATATAGTTTATGTAGGTAATTATGTTTTGGCGTGGAATCTCAAAATTCTTCTCAAGCTACGGGAATGATATAGTTATTGAACTTCATCTTATTATTGCGTTTTTCTTTTATTTAGATGTAATCGTTTCACAAATTTTAATGCGTCACTAGAGTAAGCATACAAAAACTGAAGTTTAACCCAAGGAGACTCGAAACCACTACCTGCTAGTGACACTGATTATTATATGAATTAATGGGCAGCTGCTTGAGGGGGTATTTATTTATTTATTTTCAGTATTCTTGTTTAACTTTTAAAAAAATAACCCTGAAATAGTTAATTGCTACAGAGGTGTGACGGGAGTTTGTCAACTTAATACGCCATAGAGAAGATCTGTGAGGAAGACGAGACCTCAGCAGAAGTACAACTCAATAAAGGAGTCATCAATGCTTTATCTGGGACTCGAACTTGTGTCCCTTTGATTAGTAGCCAACACACTAACCACTCGGTCATCGGGATGGCAATGGAGAAATTGTGCATTGAACATTTCCGTGATTAAGAACTTCATTGAAAATATTTGTTTCTCTTCGCGTCCTCCATTAATCTTGCAGAACTCGGTATAACTGTAGAAAGAAAGCTATCGGACAAATTTAATTCTTTATAACTCTTCTTGTAATTGTTTTGAAACCACTTCCTTTGAATTTTTGCTCCGAACCTGGAATGAACAGTGCAAATCTGAACGATTTATTCTCGTCTCATGTTACTTTAATTACTAAGTGAGAGTATAGCAGAAGGCAGAGGAAAGATGCGACGTATATAATATACCGCGAAGACTGGAGGAATAAAATGAAGCCATTCCGCAGCGATCACCTCTTGTGTATACAGTGTAGCGTGGTGTCAGACAAGCAGACCTACGGCTGAGTAAACACGTCTCCAGCCGTCTGGTAATGTCGAGGTGGGGGCGGCATTGACGTTCTCTCCTCCCGTGTCTGGCTGTCCTAGTCAGTGCCTCAAGTGTCGCGGTTGGCACGCCCAGGTATAGGAATGAAAGATATTCTGGTTAACGCCGAAGGTCATGGATCTGAGATTCGCTTGATGACAGGTATGCAGCAAGTATTATATGGACATTCCGGAAAAATCTAGGTCAGAAAAATCGCATTATTCTCTTGTAAAGGGGGAAAAAAAGTTCTTTCTGCTACAGAGAATGACAATAAGATGAATACTTTATCTTGGGGGATATTTTTTTTCTGCAGTGCTAAAACAGCTAAGGTGGGACAGGGTTGGAGCAAGGTTACCTTGATATACACTAGGCCTGGACAGCCTTTGAGCAAAAGAAAGGAAGAGAGGAGGGAAATTAATTATGCATTAAAATTTTAAGTGTTTTTAATTTGTCTAAACTTTAAAAGCTATTGATTTTTAAACCACGTAAAATGATTTATTCATTACGACTTTAATTTTAAAATCCATCCGTCCGTTCTACAGTTTGATGCATTTAGATTTGGCCATTTCTAGCAAGGTCCTATTTGACATTGTCTGTTCATCGCATACTAGGTCCCTTTTTCTGAAACCCTTACGCACACTAGTAATAATCATGTTTGCTAATCTGTATACGAATGGCCAAACCAATGCAGTCTCTCTCTGCCCAATATGCTGCTCAAAGGAGGTTGATGACTCCTAACCTCATCATTACTTACAAAGTCAAACCACCTAATGCCCAAGATACTGCATAAGCATCTAGAATAAAAGGATTCAAGTTTCTTGTTATCCTGCTTACAAAAGGTCCATGTTTCGCTACCTGACCAATTTTCATCACTTTAGTTTATTCTCTGTTTATCACCAAACCTACTCTATTACCAGTCTCATCAACAGCCCTAATGAACGAATTCATCTCATCAACATCATTAGCCAACAGGGCCAAATCATAATCATAAATCAGAATTTTTGAAATCTCTAGACCATTTAAGGCCAAAATCTTGCAAAGAATTTCGCATAACGTAATCAATAGCCAAACAAAACAGAAAAGGAGACTAAATGCACCCTTGTCTAACTCCACTAGCAATGCTAAACCAATCGCTGCAAGACGTACCAACTCTCATACACGACTCAGTGTTATTATAGCTTTCATTACACAAACTTATCACGTATTCCATATGCTCTAACAATCATCCACAAATTATGTCGATCAACAGAGTCAAAAGCCTTTTTGAAATCTATAAAGCTAAGCAACCACAGGTTTCTGAAACTCTAAAAATTTCTCAAGATCTGCCTAAGTGAAAATATTTGATCAATACATCACCTACCACTTCTGAATCCACACTGTTCGTCACGCAGTTGTCCATCAACTAAATTCTTAATTGTATTAAGTATAATTATGCAAAGAACTTTACCTGGAAGAGAAAGTAAACTAATTCCCCTATAATTATCATAAGAACTGCGATCACCTTTTTTAAAAATTTAGATAATAACAGCTCTAGTAAAATCCGTAGAAACAACCCCTTTATCATAAGAAATATTCAAACTTTCAATCAGCCATGTGACAGCACAAATGTTCCCAGCTCTAAGCATTTCAGTAGTGATTTCATCCACCCTTGGGGATTTATGCACTTTTAATTTAGAGATAGCCAAAGTGACTTTGAAATGTGATATAGGGCCATCATTAAAGCCAGTAATGCATCTATCCTTATTACAAACAATGGGAGTAGAAATAATCACATTATTTAGAAATTCTCTGAGATGCTCAGCCCACCTAGCCATCACAGAATCCTCACCTTCAACCACCTGCCTTCTCGTTCTCATCAGAGTCCTCTGTGGGGGCATAACAACAGATTACATTCAAGTCTTTAATTTTTATTTTAAATTTTGTTGTAAGAAATCTTTCGTTAATACAGTCTTATCCTAGAAGAGTATCACTGGCATGTTTGGTGAGAAGCAAACCTACACTTGGAGATGCTTTCCATCCTCCCTGCCTGAAAAGAGAAATTTAAAGTTATTTTTAAGTATCTCACCTTTACCTGTCCATCTGGTCTCTTGCAAGCCTAGAATATATAGGTTATAACGCTGGAATTCCTGCGTGAGAACAAGATCATCAAGATTATCAAGAGAATAATCTCTATATAAAGTTCTCATGTTCTACGTACCTGCAAAGAGAAAATGATTAATAGGATTTTAAAGAAACTTGATTTATTGAGAGAAGTAGGGCCAACAATATCAAACAGCCCCCTTATCGCAGACATGGTGCAAAGTCCTGTTCCTCCTCCGCTAAAGGCTGAAGTCACCGATGCTGGTAGGAACTTCAGGCACCATCTTTTCAAGTGGACCTTTTCAAGAACCATATGGCCTGCCTGAGACACATTACTCCATTTTAGGATTGACGATGCTCAACTAACTAAATGAGGTTCATGTACCTGCGATGGCCTCTGATCAGGATTATCCACCAGCTGATATAAGGTGTCCCATGCCTCTGTTCACTTAGGGCTGGCAACTCAGAAACAAACAGAAAACAGCAGCAGATTCTCCCTCAACAGAGGCCCATCAGTGCAGCAAGTCCAGGATCTATAATCAAGCTCAAATCCATAAACCAGTTCAGTCTAGTGAGTATAAATTGTCAGCACAGGACTCTGTGCTGACCATTCCTCAGGAGGGTTGGAAAAAAAAAAAGAAAAAAGTGGCCATAGATGACCAGATCAGTAGGCCATACTGAACTGGCAGCCCTACACTTCCTTTCCTTTCCAAAAGAGAATATCTCTTTTGAAAGGTACTCACTGCCTGCACCACGAGAAAGGAAGGTCAGACATTTGGTGCTAGACCTGGCCGGTTCTGTGCATCATTACTGGGGATTGGTACACAGCTCTCCTTCCAGTTTATGCCTTGCTACCATTTACAGACCAATTTCTCTTTGTAAATACTCTGGAAATTATTAAAATACTTAAAATAACTACCAATAGAATTTTCACAGATAGAGATATAATTAAAACTGCATTATATATTTCAAAATTAGTTCTGTCTTCAGGCCTGATGTGTCAAGGTGGCCTTGGTTGGAAAAAGGGTGAACCCTTTAGGCAGCTGTTAGGGACAGATGAGACACTTCAGTTTAGGTTCGTATTTTGTTTTATAAAGTGCAGAGGATATACTTGCCCTGTTTATGGCTTAACGCTCCGTCTGACGGTCGACGGCCTGTGACGAACAAAGACCGTAGTACGGTGGATGGGGCTCGCTGTGAATGAAATCGGATCATACTGTTCCTGCCTGGCATGCATGTACGAGTGGTCTCCTGGACTTTGGAATTAAAGTGAGTTGAGTGTTGCCCTTGCTCGATTTAGCTCTGGGCTCCCACAAAGCAGCACGTCAGCCACTCACTCAGTCCGCGACATGCACTTCCATTTACTGCTCTTTCATACTGGCCATAGTCACAGTTCTATACGTGGGAGTGCGAATGGGCGGAACGTGCTCCGCGAAGAGAGCACGCGTTGCCCTTCAGGACCTTTTTTTATTCGTGTTAGGCATACGTATACCTCATGTTTTGGCGCCATTGCAGTTTCGATTTTTGTTGTTATTGCTGCGCTTCGTGAATGTGAATCTGACTCTAAAACAAATCAGAATTGTTTCTGAAACTGACTTTTCCTGTTAGAATTTTCAAAACGTTCATTTTACCGTAAATACACCGTATCTAAAATAAGAAAAACAATGCCTATAAAATAGATATTTCTTGATGCAACAAAGGTTAGCTTATTGAAGCTTCCTTAAATTTTGTTATTGCTGCTATCATCATCATAGTAATCACTTAATATGTAGTTGGCATTAGCTTAATCGCAAAAATCTATCAAATACTTTTGTAACAAATGATAGGGAACGTCCTGCCTTACATATAACTAAGGCACTTGCTTAAGGAAGTCGGCATTCAAAGCGTTATTCTATGTTTAAGCAGCAAAAGCTTTATTTCCTTTTCAGTTCTCAGAACAAATACATACAACTCGTTTCAAATAGCCATGATTGAAGAGCGGTTCAAAGAACGTTCTCTTTTCAGTCGAAACTGAACTTTTAAAGAAGGGACGTGGGTGGCGCAGTCGGTAGCTCTCCAGGCCAAAAGATTTATGTCCGGAAAACTCCTCGCCCTGTCCATGGTCAGTAGACAGACGGGCTTGAAAAAGCCGTCGTCCGTCGGATGGGACGTTAAGCCGTGGCCCCGTGTGCGGGAGAGCCATACCCTGTGCATGTTAAAGTACACGCTGGATGGCCTTGACGGGATGCTACCATCTGTCTCCTAACAGCTGTCCAATGGGTCCCCTCTCAACCTTCTCAACTCTTGGAGTCTTTTTGACCTGTCCGTTTACCCCATTGTGTGCAAAAAAGTGCCTCTCAGAGGTAAAACAACCCAACTTTTAAAGAATATAGATTGTGAAGATACAAATTATATTATAAAACACATTGGGACATTTCCATGATGTTATGTAAATGAAAAACCACATTTAAAGCTCTATAGCTTTTAAAATAATCTTTTTAAACGCAGATGCCACAGGTAATTAATTACAGATCTTATCAGATTTATGCAAATATAGATTTTAGGCAATGTTCGTTTAATATTTAAATATTCTTGGAGCTGAAATATTTGACAGGAAATGTTGATGTTACTCTCGCCATAAATACTGTTTTAAATAGGTAGCAACTAAAAGAACATTACACAAACTTGTAAAATTGGATTTATAATTATTAAACGATTTGTTAGAATTTTTCGAGTAAATTCTTTACGATTGGCAACACTTCTGTTAAGTGTTTCAGCTTTCAGAAATCTTTAAATAATAAACAAATATTAATAAAACACGAGATTGGGGTATTTTTTAAAAAGATTTTCCTTTATTTCCTGTGACACTTCTGCTACAAAAGGCTTAAAAATAAAATAAATAATAAATAACTTTTAATAGTTTTTCGTTCACACAACATAAGTGATGCAATACATTGATAATTTTGTATAATTTGTTCAATCCCAGAGCGAAAACTAATGAGGATGGAATATGTTTAAATATGAAAATGAATAATTTGATATTTAAATTCTACTGTATATTATAACTTATAACATTTATCAATTACATTAACTTTCACAGTATTTGATAACATACTATTCTTATCGTGGAAATTCTCCATTCATTTTGATTATGTTACTTCCTTTCTCCAGGGTTGTGAACGTGAAAAATATTTTTATTGAAAATTAAGAAATACCGTACATAATAGAGAACTATATCTTCGTGCATATAGGGGCGTACGAAATGTTAATACGGCTGTTGGACAAGTAGAAAATTGGCAGATAAATCCGCCTTTCCCAATCTTCCCTGCATTAAACCTTTTTACGTCTGTGTGCACGTCTCATAACTATCTGAGCTTTTATTATTTGTATTCTTGTTGTCATTGTTAGACATTGAAGAAAATAAGAAGCATTAAATCATCAGCTAACTATGTCCTCTTTTATATCGCCTTTCGTATTGATTCACTTGTATATATTAATATGATTGAGACTTATTTCTCTTCAATTACTGATGTAATTAATATTTGTAAGCTATTCCACCTCGATTTATATCATGTGGCCGAGTGCTTAGCGCTCTTGGCTACTGATCAAAGGAACTTGGTTCGAGCCCCGGATAAAGTATGGATGTTTCTGTGTTGTCTGCTGAGGTATCGCCTTCCTCACAGATCGTGTGTCAGCGCTCCAGGCTCGTAATCTGCAGCTCCCACCTGTGCCAACTTTGAGATTTATCTCTGCAAAACTCACCGTCCTGCCTGCCCTCGGTCAGTAGGGGACACCGATGATCTTGAAAGGTCATCGGTATTCCCTACTGACCGACGGCCTTAAAGAACACGTCTTGTGGGTCTATCAGCTGTCTTGTTGGTTTCTCCCCCCCCCCCCCCCCCAACCTTCTCTGATCCCTCGGGGTCCTTGCGACTGGCTGTTTAGCCCATTATGTGCAAAGAAAGTACCGCTCAGAGGTAACCCAACCCTCACAGATCTTCTCTATGGCGTATTAAACTGGCAGGTTCCTGTCGAACCTCTGTGGCAAGCAGCTGCTTGAGGGTTTTTTTTTATATTATTAACAAACTGTTATACATTTTGCTGACTGGCGGAAGAAAATATATAAGTTTTGTATTCAGAGGAACAAACTGCCATCATTTTCATAAGTAATGTGATCTCGTCCTAATTGCAGCATTACCGGCAGCATTCAACTTTCTCTGAAGTGCAGTCGTTCTGTTGCAGAGAAGAGCAAAGAACACTGTTGTTATCCAAAAATAGTAATTGCATTCGAAGGACAAAAAGCGGAAATCAAGGAACTACTCTTAATCCGCTGTCTCCAGCAGTGGTTGCTCAACTTGATGCGGACTTACCTACTTCCATGACTGCAAACGCTGAACTGTTGCCAAATCTTACCATACACTGTATCGCGCAGCCAGTCTCACAGCGACAGAAGTGCAGCTGAATCAACAACAACTGTCACAGTAGTCACATGTAGTTAACAGTACTTAATGGCTGCCACGCTAGGTGCAAGCGGAGATATGTTTCTGCCGAATGAATGCTCGCACTTCTTCCGCATCTTATTACCTCTACACCCTCCTCCTCATATCACGCTTCTCTTCTATTAGCTTTTATTTGCAGCTGCCTGTCATCAGTTGTGTCTCGGTCCCCGAAATCTTATGTAAGCGTTAGCATTAACAACAACGCCTACAGTTTTAACTGAGGATCATCTAGTAAGCAGTCTATATTTTTTGTTAGTTCCTATGGTGCATTATGAATGTATTCAATACACATTTTCATTTAAGGTTTGATCAATTATTTCTTGTTAAATAAGTGTTAACGGCTGGCATTCATGGCTACGAGGCAGAAGGGCCTGAATCCGGAGGTAAGCACAATTGCTTTTGTCTTTTTTACCCAGGTCTCGCCTCCCTCACATATTTTCTCTATGGTGTATATGTATTGCACGGTTCTATCATCAGGAGATGATTCACGATGTCTGAAGATCGTGGTTTCCAACCCGGCTCAAATATATTTTTCCTCAATACTCGAGATTCGTCCGCGGCAAGTTGGCTGCCCGGGGAGACTGGATCTATGAACAAAGAGATCTCTTACTTTCATCATGCATAGCTTATTTGCTGCATTAAATTGCGATTTTGGTAGAAGGAATGAAGAGGATGAATGATTCAAATATTGTTCAAGCATATGTTTACATGACATACATTACCTGTATGTAGGCCGGATCTGGAAAAAATTCAAGGGGGAGGGACCAAAAAACTCAATCGAGCCGAAAAAGATAGGGAGGTGGGGCAAGAGACTTTATTCCCAATGCAATATAGCATTTCCCCCTCCGTTTTACGGGTTTAAAATTTTTTTTTTGAATAATGAATAAATTATAAATAAGTAATAATTTTTTTACCTTTGTTAAAAAAAATTATTAAAACATATTCTCTCCTTCCAGATCTGGCCTTGCCTGTATGTTATTATGTCACTGTATCCAGAAACACTGTATTCAGAAAAATGTATATGGAGTAGTGTAACTTTGGACATCCGATGGCAGGCATTATAGTTTTTTTGCACCATCGGATGTAATATCTTTGTGATGGATGAAATTTTAATTGGCATTAATATTTAGTATATTGATTATTCCTGCAGTTGGTAATGGAGTGGACGAAATATGACTTTGGGCGTTTCTAATAAAGTTTCATTAAATGCCTGGCTCTGATTGTGCATTTTAATGCTCAATCTGGACCATTAAAAGCCCCGTGGGTGTGAAACTTAAATTATATTATTTACTTCAGTAATGAAGTGTCACAGGAAAAGTCCTGTAGGTGTGTAGTGGTTATGACGCCTGGCATGCTTCTGTGAGACGTGGTTCGAATCCCACCTGTTATTTTTCAAATATTATTTACTTGTTTGGCATTAATTAGTCCGTATTTTTGAAACTATTACAATTAGTTTATACTTCGTGAAAATATAATTCTTAATATATATTAAAATCAGTTTTTTTTTCCTAAAGTCCAGATCATTCACCATGCCCCTAACTCTTTTTTCAAACAGTTACACCATTATTTAGGTTGAGTGTAATACACCCCATGACATCTGGCATTAACTTTACATTTAAAGAACGTAATTTCATCTCCTAAAATACATGTTTGCCCGTAACCAAAATTTTTTTTATTTCTTTCTTATAATTAAAATATACATTGTGAGGTTTATAACACACCACCTGAGTAATAAATGGGAAAAATGAACGTTAAATGATAAAGAATATATAAAATTTTATAAAGTGTGCATATTATTTTGCGTGTGCTCTTCTCTGACCAATTTCATGCTGAAATCCTTACCAACAGACGAGCAGTTGACAAAAATTCACTAATTCTCAGAAGAATACAAATATTTAACCAGAGGAAAAATTCGTGGAAAGAGAATCTTCTATAGGTGCATTAAATGTACCCAACAATCATTTCCCTTCGAAAAAAGACTCATTGGACTGCAAGGTCAATCACAGGGTAGCAAATAAATCTATGATATATTGAACTTAACAAATTTATAAATATTACGAAATATGTTTTATTAAACATTCCTCGTTCAGGGGGGCGGGGGGGCTCGGTCGGTAGCGCGCCAGGCTCGTAATCTGTAGTTCCCAGGTTCGAGTCCCAGCTGGATCAGCGTTGATATTTATCTCCGCAAAATTCCCCGCCCTGCCCACGGTCAGTAGGGGGGACACCGATGGGCTTGGAAAGGCCGCCGTCCGTCGGATGGTACGTTAAGCCGTGGCCCCGTATGCTGGAGAGCCATACCGTGTGCACTTTAAAGAACACGCTGGATGGCTTTGACGGGAGGCTACCATCTGTCTCCCAACAGCTGTTCCAATGGGTCACCTTCCCCAACCTTCTCTGAGCCTTCGGGGTCCATGTGACCTGGCCATTTAGCCCATGGTGTGCAAAAAAAGTGCCGCTCAGAGGTAAAACAACCCCCTCTTTCAGGTTTATGTTAACGGGCAACAGAGAAATTCAGCTATCTCGAACTTTCTCAGGTTTCACAACCTGCGTAAATATTGAATATGTAATTTGATCTATATATTTTTTATTTTGAACAAAGGACGAAGAATTTTCCTTTATCCTTAAACAGGTTTTTATTTGCACATGCAGACAAAGGAGTCCACTGCATAGTAGCGAGGTTCGTTAATCACTGCACTAGATTGGCCTTGATATTTTAATTAAACTGCGAGATTTTTTTTTAACTCTTTAGTATTCAAGTTCTTTCATCACTAGACAGTTTATAGCCGTAGTAATAATTTAAACCAAGCATATTCATTTGAGAAAAATTATATAACACGAAAACAACCAAAATGTAGATACTGTCAGCTGCACGGACTTTGAAAGATGGAGCATTAGCTGCAGAATTCTGCAGCCTTTTTTTTTTTGTTGCTAAATTAGATGGGAAACTAAACTGTATAATCATATTTGCATATTGCATAACTCGTGGTTGATTTATTATCATTAATGTGGCGAGTTTTAAATGTGACAAAAATTCTGTGCAATGTCAAGTAAGCTGAAGGGGAGAGACGAAAACTGTAGGCTTTGAAAATTGTTCGTTCTCGCCAGTTTGGCAGCAACAGGCATAGAAGAAAATGAACTGTCGGTTTTGTTCATCAGTTAAGCCTGTTTTGCTTGTGCAATTCTAGCTAAGAAAAAGAATTTAATTAATGATGGCTCTTTATAACCGCTGCTATGATCAGCTGATATATTCTTGCATTTTGGCAGACTCCAGCGTCACTATCTTTACAAAGTAGTCAAGTTCTTGATACATGTCCAACTACTTGGCACAGACGGCAATAAATAGTAGATGTCTTATGTAGTCCTTCTCAAGAGAGAGAGTTTTTCAAAAGGAAAATCTGTTTTGTTGAATTTTGAAGAGTAACAAAAAAAAACTTGCATTTTATTTTTTGTAAGCATTTTTCTTACGTATTACCATGGTATTGAAAATTTATAAATTGGTTCTACTGATAATTAAATCTCTTGGCTCTGCAGCTGTTTACTTTTCTAAGCCAAAATTATTCAGTGAACTGGAATATTTTATTCCGTAATCCCTTCGCTTAAGTAAATATATTTCCCTGAATTATTTTCAGCATACTTAGCTGTATACAAATGTTTCTTTTCAGGCCATTAATCTCTGGGTCTAATGTTTTTTTTTTGTATCGGTTATTTCTAGAACCTCAACCGTATTATTTTCTTCCTCCCGGATATATACTGTCTATATAAAACATGAATAAAATCCACGTTATGCAGTGAATGTCAGATTTCATGCTTCGCAACTCCTAAATTAAACTTTTATGGTAAAATGTGACTGAAGATAAAGATCTCAATTAAGAATATCTAAATCTCCATTTTCGCAATGTTCGTTCAATATTTTAAAAATTTACGGAAGTTTGTCTGGCCTTGCTGTTATTAAATATTCAGCCATAGAATTTACCTCAGGCGTTAATTAAAAATACGGATTTCAAACCATTTAATAAAATAATTTAGAAGTTTAAATAAAAATAATAAATACCCCCTCAAGCAGCTGCTTGCCACAGAGGTCTGACAGGAGCCTGTCAGTTTATATGCCAAAGTAGAAGGTCTGAGAGGATGGCAGGACCTCAGCAGAAAAACGACACACACATCCATGCATTACCCAGGGCTCGAACCCAGGTCCCCTGAATCAGTAGCCAAGCGCGCTAACCACTCGGCCATGGGAATTTTAGATTAAGAGAATTTTTTATGTTCGGCAATTTATTGTTTTCGAGGGATCTTTAATTTTTCCTGTTAAAATTCCAACTTCCATAGCTCATTAAATACTGTGAATATTTTTGAAATTCAGAAGTAAACGTGATGTAGATTTTTAATTTATCAATTTCAGTAATATTTTCCCATAAAATCATAAAAAGCTTTCTTTTGAAATTATAGAGCAATATATTTGGCTTTACACTAATTCCTCTCATTTTTGCACCAAATTCTCTGGGGCAGAATTTGGCTTACTCGAGAACGAATCAGGCTCGTAATCTGCAGTTCCCACGTTTGAGTCTCAATTGTTCTTGGGTTGAGAATTTTCTTTGCTGACTCCCTTTTTGCCATCAATAAAAGGGACACGGTGAGATTAGAAAAGCCCCCATCTATCGGATGGAATGTTAAACCGTGATTCTGTGCTGTACCATCAGGAACACACTTGGGTGGTCTTGACAGGAGGCTTCCATCTGCCTCCTTCCTAGCAGCTGTCCAGTAGATCTCTCAACCTTCTCTGAGCCCTTTTAGTCCTTGTCATTTAGCCCCATTGTGTGCAAAAAAAAAAGCCGTTCAGAGGTAAAACAACCTAAATTCTCTAATTTCTAAGTAGTGTCGTTTTTTTGGGCAAAATGAAAATAAATACCCCCTCAAGTAGTTGTTTGCCACAGAGGTCTGACAAGGAGCCTGTCAGTTTATATGGCAAAGAAAAGGAAATTAAAACTTAAATATAATTTAAATAATTATATGAAATTTAAAAATAGCACAAATGAAAGAATGGGGCATCTCAATTGTTGTTACATTCCGAACAGTTATCCTCTATTTGGTGGCTTTAAGCATTATACCATGGAGTTAGTCATTGAAATGTATCTGACTATAATTGGAGACTCTGGTCTAGAAGGTACTTTCCAAGGTAGTGCACACGATCAGCCAACATCAAACATCAAGAGGCAAGATATTTTTTTTTATCCAACACGCCTTTAACCAAGCGTAAGGATTCATGTTGAAATAATATGCAATCATAGGTATGTACCTGTTGGTGATGTACATTCGGCGGCCGGTAGTACAATGCTCTGACCACTGAGCAATGAGGAGGCCGTAGGTTCGGATCTCACCCTACTAATGCAAATTTTTCTTCTGTATTTATGGTGCGATTGCCTATTATTCAATTCCAAACTCTTATTCACAATCGACTCCCTCCCTACCTTGGATATTTTCGATCACTCCTCCCGTAGTTTTAGTTTTCATTCGATGAAAGATACAAACTTATCTCAGAGAAAACGATGAGTAAATATTTTTGCAAAACTCTCATTATTTTGTTATTTGTCTTGAAAAATTTTGCGATCCCAACAGGTTCAGTTCACCCTTACTAATCAAACGATAAAAATAATTTTGCCTTCTGTAAAGCATTAAAGTGGACATTTACCAGTTCGTGTGTCGTATCATGTGATGCGAGAGAAATTTCAGTAATCACTTCCAGTCCTTTGATGGGTTTCGGTTGGACAAATAAAACTTCCCATGAGATTTGAAATAGCAGCATATAAAACGGCTGTACTGACTGCAATTTACTGAAGTACTTCGATAGATTGAATGTCGGCCTTTCATATAAAAATTGCTCTTTACTGTATGCAGCATTAGTTTTTTCGTGCAGGAATTATTGAACCATAAAGGAAAATATCCCTTAAAGAATCCTCTTGCACACACACCTTACGATGCTCATTGTCGACGAGAGAAAGAGAAATACTCAAAAAGTTTGCTGAAGTCCAAAACCAGTTTGTGTCATTTCACTTGCAAAAGGAAGTATGACAGACGGTTGTGATCGATACCGACGCAGCTATTTAGACTAGTAGCTCTGTCGGTATACTCAAGGGTGCGTTGAAACAATTATCACATGTATTCTAAGCGTTTTTGGGCTGTTTAAAAAGTGGCCCATTCGTTTCTTGTATTTCGAAGGAATTTTAATATACTTTTCATCATTGAAATTGCCTCACCTATAAGAAATGTACTCACTTTGAGCTTAAAACAAGTGGAGTGACAGATCAATGTAGATGTTACCGCTAAAGTGCAGAAATCAGTTATTCTACAGATTATCTAGGTATTGTGCAGATTAACTAGGGTGATCCGTTAACGTCCGGAAAATTGTTTCATTTCTCAAATTACCTAGGTAATCTGCAAATTACCTGCATAATCTGCACATTACCTACTAGGCACTCGTTAAAGCGAAAATAAGATCTTTTGCTGGAACAACAGGAACGTTTCTGTACGCTTAAATTAACATAATGTTATTTATCTAGTGTTCGAGAGTAGAGTTGAAACCAGGGTCATCCCTCTGTCAACATGAATCAGTCGTCCGAATTATAAAAAACGCCCCCAAAATGAGCAGGCCAAGTGAGAGCGAATCATTTTAGTGATTCGTTATCAAGAATGAATCACTTTACCAATTCGTTCTCACTTGGCCTCCGCTCATCCGGGGCGTTTTTTATAATGCGGACGAGTGAATCACGTGACACGAAGATTCATATTCAAGAGATTCACCACTATGAGAGAAACAAACTTTTGAACTTTAACGATACGGAAGCCGTTAATGTGCACATTACCTAGGTAAAATGCGGAAAACTCTTGATTCCGCACGTTAACGGAGCAAATCAGTTAATCTGCAGATTAGCTAGGTAATGTGCACATTAACGGCTTTCGCGCTTTAGCGGTAACATAGACAAGAAATGATTGATTGTATATCAAATCAGCAGTATTTACGTATATGCAGTGTACATCAATAAAAAAACCAAAAATATTAACAGTTATATAGCGGCCAAACTTCGCGGTAGAGAGTCGAAAAGGTGGAAAATTTGATCCTGATGAACATTGAGCTATGCTAGTAGTAGATCCTACCCATCAGTGGTGTATCTAGGGGGCTAATAGTAGAGCAGTAGTTACTCATACAAGAATTTTCTTGTATTTTTACGTATAATGATATGTATATTGTATGTAAAATTTACATATGCAAATTTTACATACGATAGTATAGGATCTGCTACTCATGCTTCATGAGCTGTGCAACAGTGGTAGGGGGCGGAGAGGCCGTAGTCAGTGAACTTCCCATCACATCTCAAATGTGTTCGATGGGGACAGATCTGGGGAACGTGCATGCAAAGGAATCATATACACATCACCTAGTAGCCTAGCCAGGTTCTAACACCGGGGGTAGCAAGCACATAAAAAAGCGACACCCCACTAGCAAGTCAATAGAACGCTAAAATTAATATAGGCAATCTTAACAATAGGCATATAATGCCCTCATAAAATGAAAAAATAGCTTAAACTTGTTTTTGCAGTATATATACATACACCCTATATTAAATTGAAAATCCCAAGATCTAACTGAATTCTAAACTCAAACCCCTGGTTAAGGATATAAAACATATAATAATAATACACCTACCAAGCTTGAACAGGACTGACCCTTTCATACTTCTTCCTTGAATGTTTTTTCATCATAGGCTTAATAACATTCATCAATATATTATCTTAAAAAAGATTGCAAAGGCTTCATTTTTGGAGAATGCCCTCAGGGGACCTCATAGTACTAGTTTATTAGCTCATGTAAAATACAAAAGGATTTTTCATTTATCTCCTGAAACAAAAATATTGTCCCCACTCCGTGGGGTTAAAGTCAAATCGTTGCTGTGTGTAAACCTTTTGTCCCTCACACTCAGTTACCAAAATTTCCAGCATAAATAGATCGTATGCAATATTCGTTGGCCATTTTGCAACTTTTTTCACCTCTAGAGGACGCTATTAAGACTATTAAAAGATTCGAAATGTACGAATCCTAATATTTCGTCAATATCTATTCAACCCAAAAAGAATTTATCCCTAAAAACAAAAATTTGCCTAGAAACAGACGACAAAGTAAAAACAGTAGTTTGTTTTTTACTTAAACGAGTGAGAATAATATAATGAAAGAAACCACATGTGACTATTCAAATTTTTTTGCTCATTCCTTCTAGTTTTTTTTTAACTAGTTTATCAATGGCATATTAAAGAGATGGATAGTTTTCTCATCTGCCTCTTACCCATCAGAAAGTTGGAAGTACATAGTGAATAATCAAGCAGAATTTAAAAAGCTTTCTCTTTGGAAGATGTTGCACCTACGTTAAATAATCAAGTGTAAAGTAAAAATGTATTGTACATATATTGGAAAAATGCCACATATTGTTTGTAATCTTTGTAGTGAGTAAGTTGTTATTGATTTTTGTATTAATTTCCTTAAGTGACCTAGGGGCGGGGGTGGCTCAGTCGGTAGCTCGCCAGGCTTGTAATCTGCAGTTCCCAAGTTCGAGTCCCAGCTGGGTCAGCGTTGAGATTTATCTCCGCAAAACTCTCCGCCCTGCCCACGGTCAGTAGGGGACACCGATGGGCTTGGAAAGGCCGCCGTCCGTCGGATGGGACGTTAAGCCGTAGCCCCGTGTGCGGGAGTCATACCCTGTGCACGTTTAAGAACACTCTGGATGGCCTTGACGGGAGGCTAACATCTGTCTCCCAACAGCTGTTCCAGTGGGTCTCCTCCCCCAATTTCTCTGAGTCGGGGCCCATGTGATCTGGCCATTTAGCCCATGGTGTGCAAAAAATTGCCGCTCAGAGGTAAAACAACCCAACTGTTGGATATATAATAAAAAATTCAGGAGGGAGATAATTTCCCCCCCCCCCCGTACTCGCCGTCAATGTTCAGAGGTAAAACAACCCTATTCGAGATTAGATATGTATGCTGATATCAGAGACAGGTCAAGAAGTGAGAGCAAGGTGGCCCATGGCCCCACTTGGAAAAATCATAACAAAAAAAATGTATATGTTTACATATTAGTTGTTTTAAAAAAAGAATTCCCTTGAACGGAGGGGTAAAAGCATTTCACTCTATGGCGATAACTTCTGGGAAAAAAATGCTGGAACGGCTTTCCGATTCAGTCATTTGTGCCCCTCCCTCACACACTTCCCAGAAATAATTTTCTGTATGGCCTGCGGTATTTTATTTATTTCGAATTCCGGAAAGAAATGTTTTCTCTCTGTCTTTGTTATCTCCCCTTGGAAACTGGCAAAGTGAAATTGTTAATGGCTGACAATACAAGCCTGGAGATGGTAGCGTCTAATTGTGACTAGACAGCAGATTCATCTGTACGTGATAAGACTTCGAAGTGAATGGATTATTTGTTTTGAATAGGTTTAGTGAGAGCCGAATTCTATTTTGGCTGCTAGTTGTGTACAACTCTTTGAGAAAGTACTTCGCGGAAATTGCGTTTATATGTTTCTGCCTCTGACTAATGATAGCTTATTCTTTGAAAACAAAAACTGCATTTTATTAAAATGATAAAAAATGAAATAAGCTCGACGTATTCCATATCAACTAATAAATCAGCACTTTAGCGTCGATTCTTTATTTATTATCTGCATACTTGTAATACATGCTTCCATCTATTGGCAAATATAAATGCCGCTTGTGGCTAAATTGCCTGAATAGCGCCTATATGAAACATAAAAGGAATGTTCATTAGCGCTAATTAGAGGAGATCTTGATCGGCGACCGGTAGCACAGCCGTCCAGAGCACCTTACATGTTATCAGGAGGTCGTGGGTTCGTATCCCACCCAGCTCAAGACAATGCATTTTACGACCAATGGGTTGATTGCCTTTAGAGGTGAGAAGGGAAAAAATCTTATGGAGCAAAGTGGGGGATAAAAATAAAGTAATGGTTCTTAGATATAATAGAAAGCAACACAATAGCTGTTATTAGGAGCTTTCATTTTACTATCTCTGGCAGTTAAGGAAAATAAGTAATAATAAGTGCTAAGGATTGTTATTGGATTCTACACTAGCAGAGAAAAAGAGAAGAGAATAATCTTGATAAATGTTTTAGTTTGTATATTTTAAGTATATTAGATACAATCCAAATTGTATCTATCTTTGCTCCATATTTATTGAGGATTTTTCCCACGTCTCAAAATCGAGTAAAACCTTCCATGAGATAAATATGCTGATATAGAATCAAATCAATCGAATTTAATGATTCTTATTCGAACTAAATAAGATTTTTTAAAATATTTTTGCTTCTTATAAGACTTCATTTTTTTTAACAATCTTCAAGCAGCTGCTTGTCATAGAGATTTGGACCGGACCTGTCAGTTTAATATGCCATAGAGAAGGGCTGCTAGGAAGGCGAAACCTCAGCAGAAAGACGACAGAGAAAAAGAAACATCCGTATCTAATCCGAATCTCAAGTCATTTCGATCAATTGCCAAGCCCGCCAACCACACCCTGCCATGAGGACGTATAATTCTTTTTCTGAGTCCACGTTTAGCCTACTTTGTTGTAGAGGCTCCAGCAGAAAGCTAATACAACTGGACAGGATCCAAGGGTCAGGCTTGAAAATGCTAATAAGGATAATAGAGACAAGAAAAATATTAAACTAGTGTATATTTCGCGCATTTTTTCAAGAAATGTTTTAAAGACTTCTAAAACGGAGGAGAAAACGTTATACTGCAATGGAAATACAGTCTCTTGCCCGCCCCCCTCCAATTTTTTTCCTAGGTTCGGGCCTGCAAGCAAGTGTTATTTGGGATGTGAATTAATATCCCTTTCCTTTGTAACTAAATTTAATAATTCCGCCCCTGTGAATGCTACAATGAGAAAGACTGCCAAAAGTAAGAATGCCACCTCAGTATTAATTTGTATTTTGATCTTCCACTCAATTTAATAACAAAAGTCTGGTGGCAACGACCTTAAGTTTCAGAAAGTAGCCTAAAGCTTTAGTAATATTTCAATAGGTTCTGAAATTCGGCTGTATGACTCAATTCTTGTTTCACTCTCGAGGACAGCATCTGAGACACCATATGCTTGCTTTAGTGTGTGATTCATAATAATGAATCCCATGCCTTGGATAATTGTAAATATCTGCATTTGGTCAGGAGGGTGGATAATAAATCATCCTCCAACCACAATTTGTTATCGCAATTTCCATGTGTTGTGTTAGTCAACGCGGTTGGCATGTGCTTGACATAGCATCACTTACTTATAAAGAGACAGCTTACAGGACACGTAAAAACATATCGGTTCCCAGCTTCCTGTCAGGCACTTAATGAAGTGTGCACTTAATGAACTGTAAGAGGAAGTGAATTTTTCTCTTTTGTCCTTGAGTGGGTAGAAAGATATGAAAAGTATGACTAATTTCTGTCCATTCATATTTCTCCACATTGTAGCATTATACTGCATAAAGTGTTCATTTGTAACAGTAGCTAGTAAGAGTATCTTTCTGGTGCACTTGTTTATTATTTATCACTATGGAACCGCCACATTCCAACAAGTTTGTCATGCACATAAATTATTTATTCTCTCAATCAACCCCTTTATTCTGCTTCGTATTAAAGTTTTTTTTTCTTCTTCCTTGGTCACTGCAAAAGATCCACACATATCAATATTTAAACAGATCTCCGATGATTTTCGTTGTTCTTTCTCCTTTTTTTAAAGGATAAGATTCTAGAAATATGTAAAGGGAGCAAGGCCCTACTAAAATAAAAATTGTCATTAAAATTAAAAATATTTGTAATAATAATTTTACAAAATCAATATAGCAATATACCCTTAAGCAGCTGCTTGTCACAAAAATAAGAAGCTGGTTGGTATATAATAAGTCATAGGGAAAGTCTGCGAGTAAGGTAACCTCAACAGGAAAGACAACACTAGAAATGAAATATCTTTTCCTTAACCAAGGTTCATTAATTAAAAAATCCCTTTAGTTAGCTTGTTGCCCCCCGCAAAAAAAAAAAGCTCTGACGGGGAGGAAATTTGGTTTAGTAGGGTAGCTTAAAATGCTGAGTGTTTTATGTATAGGCCTTATAACATATAAAGATAAAACTTCAAAAAAAAAAGCAATTATCATCCACCTATCCTCTCAGACCTTCTACTGTGGCATATAAACTGACAGGCTCCTGTCAGACCTCTGTGGCAAGCAGCTGCTTGAGGGGGTATTTATTATTATTAAGTTCTTCTACTTTCATTATGATTATTTTTGGTTAGAGGTTGAAACATAAATAAATACAAATAAATGACAAAACCAGAAGGTTTTGCAAAACTGCTATCAATTTGGTATTTACTTCAAGGTACTGAAAAAAATGCGATGGATGGAAGTAATTCGATATAGATGCATTGTTTTTAATTTAGTCCTTTTTTTCTACTGAGGGAGAACTCGTGTGGCTTATTATACTAAAAGGTAGGGAAAAAGGCTTATTTTACTGAAAGGTTTGTGTTAGACCTCTGTGGGTCTAACATGAAACTTACAATAATTTTTTAATAATAAAATTTTCTTTTTATTACCATACACTATTCCAGTAACTGAAAAGTTTATCTCAATATGTATCAAAATTACAATGCATTTATGAAGATTTGTTTGTTTTCTGAGAAATAATATTAATAGACAGTGATCATATTAGGCAGTTCCTACTGTGTTAAATATATTATTTCTTTTAATTCTTGTCAATTTTGAAGAAAATACTTTAGTCTATTAGTAATCTAATGCTGCACAATGCATTAGACATGTTTTAACACAAAATTTCACAATCTAGGTGAGTGAGATTTTTGTATATTGTTGTGCGCAATTTGCAGTTGCAAGCATTATTCAATTTTTATGTAGAAATATGCAAATTTAAATCTGTGGCGTTGTGTTTCCCACATTGCCCAATTATGGATTTTCACTTAATTAGACAATGCAGGCCGCAAAAATCCCAGGCCGTCTCCTTAGGGGAAGACATTTTTATTAATGGGAAATCCAATGATGATCACAACTCGGGTTTATGGAAAACATAAAAGAATAACAATATTTATTGAAACAAAATATCTAACAGTAAAGGCAAAACAATTAATCTTTCTAATAATCAATCATTTATCGTGGACTTAAAAAAAGAAAGAACTTAAAGAACTAAATGGACTATGGAACCCCTTTACAATTAAATCTGAAATTAAGGATAGCAACTTATAAGTTAAAGGAAGGGTAAGCGTACCGTTCTAAGTGCTCAGTTCGTCCATGAGCTGCATCGGATTACGGCCAGGTTGTCGTCACTCTTACTTCGGGTGGGGACCATCTCCTTAATTCGTCCTTTAGCCGATGACTGGGAAAACATCTCCGTCGCACTGTGGCTGATGTGGAGACGGGGCCCTCAGTTGACCATCACACACGCTGTTGGGTAATTTGACTGCGGTGAAGAGAGGGGTCGGCTGCATCATTGTGGTTATATTGGAAGGGGGAGGGTGCCCTTCACTGGTTAGGCACTTCGGAAGCAAATTCCAGTCTCTCTGCTTCTAATTTTAGGAAACCACTCATTCATAGGGGGCGGGGGTGGCTCAGTCGGTAGCGCGCCAGGCTCGTAATCTGTAGTTCCCAGGTTCGAGTCCCAGCTGGGTCAGCGTTGAGATTTATCTCCGCAAAATTCCCCGCCCTGCCCACGGTCAGTAGGGGACACCGATGGGCTTGGAAAGGCCGCCGTCCGTCAGATGGGACGTTAAGCCGTGGCCCCGTGTGCGGGAGAGCCATACCCTGTGCACGTTAAAGAACACGCTGGATGGCCTTGACGGGAGGCTACCATCTGTCTCCCAACAGCTGTTCCAGTGGGTCCCCTCCCCCAACCTTCTCTGAGCCTTCGGGGTCCATGTGACCTGGCCATTTAGCCCATGGTGTGCAAAAAAGTGCCGCTCAGAGGTAAAACAACCCAACAACCCACTCATTCATAGGGATGTCCTTGCGTTAATGCATCAAATTACACTGCTTTTGATTCAAAGTCCTGCACTCATTTCCAATGATTCCGATATGCCGATACTGAATTTGGCCCGCCCAAAGCTCTGGCTGTCCCGTCCAACTGCTCTCTGTTCAAAATCTCGGTCCAACTGAAGCCCTCCCTGCCTTGCTACTCTACCCCACATTCCTTTCCCTTTGTTTTTCCCGAAAATGGTATGCTCACCATATGTAGCATCTGCAGAGGAACTTACGAGTAATAAATTCCCCCCAGGGGTCTGTCACTGCGCTTGAGGTTGACATCGCTGCCTGGGAAACGGATTACCTCGTTCGTTACTGTAAACAACTGGACGATGTTGTCCAGTCCTACATCTGTATTTGTTATGGGGGACGATTTCCTGAATACAGCTTCCTGTGTGAGATCACACTAAAGCTGTTAGCAGTCTTTTGCACCCCAGACCATTCTGGCCGGACCTCACACTGCAAGAGAATAAATGGTGATTCCACCTGTCATCCACCCATGGGGCACTGTGTCGTGTCATCTGGGCGATGGGCGTTCTCTGTGTGTGGCCTGTCAGGGCAGCTGCGAATCCCGCCCCCTCCTAATGTGTCCACCCTGTTAGTCTTTTCGTGTATTCCTTCTGTGTTGAAAAAAAAACTCAATCAAGTGAGAAATTAATTTAAAAAAATAAATCGTCATGCCTGATGTAAAATCAGCGCATAACAATATGCCATCCATAGTAAATACACAGGTTACCTGTAGATATAGAATTCAACAATTATTCATCTGAAAAATATCACTGATGTGGTGGAAAACGAACCTGCAACTCTTTAGATACATGCCAGAACACTCTACCAGTTCAGTTGGTAGATGCTCTGGCAACGGCCATATCTCTCTCTGTCTCTGTGAGCTGATTTCACTCTATGGTATACTGGCACCCCCTGTTTCCAAGCATATGTAGTTTAACTGGTAGAATGCTCTGGCACGTATCTAGAGAGTTGTGGGTTCAATTCCTGCCAGTCAGTGATAATTTTTTTCAGGTGAATTTTCTATATGCCTGTTTCAGGTTGTAAAATTAACTACATGTTGTGGCCAATACTTTCAGCATACATACTGAATGTGCTCTTTACACATATATTGTAGAACAGCACACTTGGCCATACTTGGGTAATAATTCTGGATTTTGATTTATTCATCCATTTCATATTTGTATGTTTTTATGCAACTTTGGTAATTTTTTCCTCCAGAAAATTTGTTGGGTTGTTTTACTTCTGAGCGGCATTTTTTGTGCACAAGGGCTAAATGGCCAGATCGCAGCCTGAGGGCTCAGAAAAGGTTGGGGGGGGAGGCGACCTATTGGAGAGCTGTTGGGAGACAGATGGAAGCCTCATGTCAAGTCCAGCATCCAGCATGTTCTTTAATGTGCACAGGGTATAGCTCTCCTACACACAGGGCCATGGCTTAAAATCCCATCCGATGATGGTGTCCTTTCCAAGCCCATCGGTGTCCCCTACTGACCAAAGGTGGGGATTTTTTTGGAGATAAATCTCAATGCTGGTTCAGATAGGACTCAGACCTGGAAACTGCATATTACAAGCCTGGCATGCTACTGACTGAGCCACCCTACCCAATAAGTTTTTAGGTTTCCAAGTTATACATACATATATTACTTAGCAAAGACTTTGCAATGTATTTAAAATCATATTGTAACATTGCACACCTATCCCAGCACCAAAATTATTGAGCAGGCTCCTAAATCTGGACTAGATTTATCGAAGGATGTTTTTAGGCACAGTTTTCAATAAAAGCCTAATTTTAGACATTATGAAACTTTGAATTTAGTTTTTTAGCTACATACCATAGGGTACTTTTATTTTTATAGCAGTGTGGCCTAGTGGTTAGCGCGCTTGGCTGTTGATCCAAGGGACCTGGGTTCGAGCCCCGGATAAGGCATGGATGTCTGTATCGTTTTTCTGCTGAGGTCCTGCCATCCTCTCAGATCTTCTACTCTGGCATATAAACTGACAGGCTCCTGTCAGACCTCTGTGGCAAGCAGCTGCTTGAGGGGGTATTTATATATATATGTCTGTAATTGACCAGCACAAGTAAAATATGGTTGAAAAATAGAAAAACAAATAGGTATATTGTATTTTGAATTTGCTGTGCAATTACACTTATGTATTTTGTATGTTGAAAAAATTTAAATTTATTTTTGATATTTTCAGAAATTTCTGGAACAGGTCTCACCAAATGTTATTTTTACAAGAATGATGTAGTAAAGTACTCAACAGTACCATCACCACCACCAGAAAATAAAAATGGGCACAATCATTCCAGGGCAGAAGATTATGCAGATTCTAATACTACTGAACTTTGCCTCAAAGGATCAGACTTTTGTTATTCTTTATGGCAAGTAGATCCACAAAACAAGAGCATAATATTTCTGTCACAAGGTAAAAAAAATATATCATTTAATAGTAGTTATTAATATTAATCAAAATAATTAAAGCTAGACTCACCCAAAGAATTAGTCAGTATTTTAGAGAGAAGCTGTTGAGAATAGTCTTTTGGATAGTGGTAGCAAAAGAAGTGCTAGCCTAATGCATGTTTTCTGAATGACTTGCATTTTGGATAGTTATTTTTGTTAATTATTTAATAAAATATAGCACTTAGAAAAAGTTTTCTTATATAATGACCCTGCATAACTTGTTGCATTTGAGACTTTGTTTGGTAGATTCTGAAACTGTCACCTATTGTAACACTTGTCTGTTGTTACTGCAAAGATTAATTTTCTTATATTAGCACATTTCAGGTATTGAAAAACTTAAAAGCTTAGAGGAAACAAATATGCTTCACTGACATCATATTTTGTGACCAGTGATGGCTCATGAGCTTGAAAACAGGTGGGGCCAATATATCATAGAGTAAAACCAGCTCACTAGGACAGAAGATATGGCTGTTGGTAATACTCCAGACTCATAATCTGATATTCTCTGGTCTAAGCCAGCTGTGCCTGCATTGAGATTTTCTCTGTTAATCAGCATTCTGACCTTGGTGAAAAAGGGGACATAAATGGGCTTGGTAAGGTTTATATATTATATAAAATGTTTAAAAATGAAAGCGTCTTGTTCAGGAGTATGTGTTGCGATATCAGAATAATCCAATCAGAGACAACTCTGTTTCATACATTGAAAGAAAAAATACTGAAGTTAAATAATCCAATTAGAAACAATTGGTTCAAACAAGGCAAATTTTTCTACAAGGCACTTTCATTCTGCACTTAAAATAACACTAAGAAATAACACTAAGACTCAATAATCCAATCAACAACAAGCCTTATAAATTTTGTGGAATAAACTGTTGCAAAGAATAAATGCTTGTAAGTCACTATGGATAACCAATGTAAATTTACAGAATCAGTTTCAGAATTAGGTATCTTGCATCAGAAAATTCTGAATAATGCACCTCCATCCCAGCATTGATTATTAATTTATGAACTAATAAAGTTGTATTATAAGTATATTTACCACAAAAAGAACATAACTACAAAGCATATAATATGCACACAAAAGAAATCTATATAATGAAACAGAAATTGCAAAAGGAAAGTCACAAATAATAATTATTAAACATATGATTTTTTATATAGATTATATATTTATATATAAATTTGTAAAACTTCTAACTTACAACAAATTTCTTGAAAAGTTAAAAGGCATAACTTTTATAAGTACCTAAATTTTTCCCAAAAAGAATACTATGGCTCAAGTTGTCTCACTCATGTTATGGTGGTGTAAGAATACCATTAGCAACATCTACCTGTCAAGTGTGTCTACATACTACAGAATTCTGAGAATCGTATCCATGCGCCTATACCAACTCGCTTCCCAGCAACATGCGCATCAATAGACTTCACATTAGATTAACAGTATCTATCACAAAAGTCCAAAAAACTCTCCAAATTCTATACATTCCTACTAAACCCCTTTGAAAATACCAGTAAACTACTCTAAAGAATTGTTTTAAAATCTTATATGCAGGTTCAAACAATAACACGATGTAATATTGAAAGAAATTCTGTTTGAGCTATAGACCTACCTTTAGATTAGAACTTAACAATTGCCTAAATTCTTTTAAGAGGAGGTTTTTCACACAAACTTCAATTGTATTAGAGAATTTTAATCATATTTGAAAGTTTCAACAGTTGAAATACTAGAATTTCGCAGATATACACCTGGTAGTAATTTGCTAGATAAATGTAGAGGAAAAATTGCCATTAGCCTGGTGGGAACTGAACCACGACCTCCTGTTAACATCTTTGTAATAATTCATAGTAATTACTTGCTCATGTTCTTAACCATTGTTCATAAAATGGCTATATGAGCATTTAATGCATTACATGACTACTGACATATACAGTGGACATATTCATTGGAGATAAACAAATTTCAAACAATATTGTTACAATACATTAAATGGAATACGGTAATTTATATATATAGTTCTAATTTAATTTGTATTTGAATTCTTAAATGTAATAAAAATTAACAGTAAAGGTTCACAGTGCAGTAATTAAAATTAAATTGAAATCTTTAATTCTCTATGATGCTGTTAAATGTTTTAAGCATGTCAATAAATGTTCTATGCTATCAAGTATCAAAAGTTATTAAGGGGAGATTTACCTACCATACCGCAGAGGATGGATAGCAAGAGGAACTTCCAGGATGCTTTCGAGTGACAAGTTTAATCTTTAACATTCTTGCTGGCAAGTGATGCCTCAGTAGAATTTGAGAAGGCGATGAGGGATGCTGATTAATTTATTTGCTTAAGGTTTAGTGAAGGAAATAACCAATAATACTTTTGGTAGCAACCAATAATACTTTTGGTAGCATAGAGTGTTTAAACATTTTGAGTTGCACAACGCATGTTTCGCGCCCTTGGATGCATCATCAGATGGGAATTGATCAGCTTTAGATATTGCATGAGAGGCAGTTCATTGTTGAGCAAAGGGAACAACTGCCTCTCATGCAATAACTGAAGCTGCTTACTTTCCACCTGACAATGCACCCAAAGTAAGGACGTGAAACTCGTGTCATGGAACTCAAATTTTTTAAGCACTCTATGCTACCAAAAGTATTATTGGTTATTTCTTTCACTAAATCCGTAAGCAAATAAATTATCAGCATCCCTTATCACCTTCTCAAATTTTACTGATGCATCATTTGCCAGCAAGAACGTCACTCGAAAGCATCCCAGAAGTTCCTCTTGCTATCCATCCTCTGCAGTACAGTATGTAAATCTCTCCTTAATAACTTTTGATACTTGATTGAAAATCCCGATTCAGGTAAGATTAGAAAATATTAGTGTAAGCTGGTGTAGGGAGCCCCTCATTGGAGGCTAATTTCACCATGTTCAACTCCTTGAACCTGAAATATTATTAGCAAAGTAGTATTTAAAGGCAACAAAATTGATATTATGAAACACATCCAAATATTGGGGAATAAGTAATTTTCTGTATTTTATAATGCTAAAATATATTTCATTCAACTGACCTAGATGTATTCAGTGGTTTCATATGAGTGTAATGAATGTTGGACAGAAAAGAAATATTTTGGCATCAAGTTACCTTAGTTTTGTATTTGATGTTGAAATTTACAAGTCTCGCGATTACTGATATCACCAAAATATTTTCTAGTTTCTGAAATCAAATATGTGTGCAACACAAAGGTGATTTAATAGTTTCAAAGCATTGTTTTATTAATAATTTAGGAAGAAAATTGGGGTCATAACTTTTTTGCATTGAGTTCTCAGAGGAAGTAGTAATTAAACTTTCAGCATATAAATGAGGAATTTTTTGCTTAGATGGAATTAAGTATAATTTTAGTTGATGACTTCTCTGTTTGCTGCAGTTTGCTGGTTGGCCCAAATCTCACCCACCGGCAAACTGCTGCAATAGAGGAAAAGTGCCAATAGGCTAATAGTATCTACTCTTACTTGCTACTCTTATTTCAGCTCTTACTTGCCACTCTTACTTCAGCATAGAGTAGCAAGTAAAAGCATAGAGTAGCAGCATAAGTAGCAGCATAGAGTTAGCATAGAGTAGCAGAGAGTAGCAGCATAAGAGTAGCAAGTAGAGTAAGAGTAGCAAGAGTAAGCAAGTAAGAAGAGCTGCTGTAGTAAAAGTAGCAAGTAGTAGACTACAAGAGTAGCAAGTAGTAGTTAGCATAAAGTAGCAGCATAAGAGTAGCAAGTAAAAGTAGCAAAGAATGCTACTTTTACTTGCTACTCTTACTTCTACTCTTACTTGCCACTCTTACTTCAGCATAAAGAATGATGTAGGGGTTTTAGGTGCATTATTAGTTGCTTCGAGATCCACGAAGGCAACACATCTGCAATTTTGAATGTAATACTTCACTGAATATGTATTAGATTGGTGCAGATGAAATGTCTGCTTTCAGTGGGTGGACAAGTTTGACCCCTCCAGTGTAGTGGTGCTGTCCAGCAACATCACATGGCATATGTCACAAAGTTTGTATATATCTGGTATATGCGTTATGTGCCTCATTTCATGACGAGGTTCAACCACAAATGCACAGGCTTCAATCAAAGTGACCATGGAGATAGGCCAGTTGCACATAATTTTTCTGTACGAGTTCAAACTCAGACATCCCACGGGTATAGCAGCCTGAAACATTCATGCAGCATTTGGGCAGGTATTGCGAATGAACATACCATATGCCGATGCTTCACAAAATTCCAAGTAGGAGACATGTCCCTTGAAAATGAATGAGCCTTGTGGTCGCCCACCAGTAGCTGTAACAGATGAGGAGGTGAAGAATATCGTGGAAATTGACCCAGAGCAAAGTGTCCATGAGATTGTAGCAAAGGTCTGTGTGCATCATTTGATAGTTGTCTGGTGCCTGGCAGCCCTGGGGAAGGTGAAAAAGCCGGATATCTGGGTGCCATACGAATTGACAGCAGCCAACAGGACACACCATCTGGAGGTGTGCCTTTTCCCTTATTGCCCGGAACAAATGGGACAGAATCCTGCATTGGATTGTAACTTGTGATGAAAAGTGGTCCTCTACTACTATTGTGAGCCATCCCATGGCCGAGTGGTTAGCGTGCTTGGCTACTGATCTAAGGGACCTGGGTTCGAGCCCCGGATAAGGCATGGATGTTCGTGTTGTTTATCTGCTGAGGTCCTGCCATCCTCACAGATCTTCTACTATGGCATATAAAATGACAGGCTCCTGTCAGACCTCTGTGGCAAGCAGCTGCTTGAGGGGTTATTTATTTTTTATTTATTACTACTATTGTCATCAATCAGCACGGTGGTTGGATACCACAGAGCCAACAAAACATTGTCCAAAGCCACCCCTACACCCACAGAAAGTGCTGGTTCTCTTATGGTGGTCTGCTGTTGGCATGATCCAACTATTCTTTTCATGAACCAGGTGAGACCATCAGTTTGAGCCATTATTGTGCTGAAATTCTTCAGATGCACGGAAAGTTTCATACAAAACAACCAGTTTTGGTCAACAGGCATGGGGTCCTCCTGTTATGTAACAATGCCTATCCTCATGTCTCACAAAAGACCGTCCAACAAATCCACTAGTTGGATTACAAAACACTGCCGACCCTTGCATATTCTTTTGACCTTGCTCCCACAGATTATCACCTCTTCTGGCATCTGGATCATTTCCTAGTGGAGAAGACCTTCCCTAATGATCGAGCTGTGTGTCAAGCTGTTGCCACCTTCTTTGCCTCACAGACTCCAGAGTTTTATCGCTGTGGGATCCACAGCCTTGTAACCCATTGGCAGAAATGTGTCAAAACCAGGGGGAACTACTTTGACTAGTCAGATAACTGCTTCCTATTTTATGTGGGTTTGTAGGTGGCACTCTCATTTTGGACATTTCATGTGCATCAACCCAATACTTAATGACAAACTGGCAAAATACTTTTTTTTTTAAATTCAAGTGAATTATGTTTTTTTTGCATTATTTCAATTTAGGGTTTAAATTAATTTAGGTAAAATAAAAATTAAGATCATAATTAAAAAAAAAAGATAAATATGTATATTATAGAATTGTTGGTGGGGATGGACCCCTAATGATGAGCTATATCTATTTGTGACAAAGATAATCATCTATTGTGACAAGGACAATCCATTCAACTCTTCATCTCAAAAGGGTTTTCTAAAGGTATGTGAATAGCCAGCAACAGAAGAGGATACTTGAGGATTCTTTTTGTCTGTGGTGCCATTTATTTTAGGACCAGGACAAAAAGAGAAATATAAAACACTTGATAATGCCATCCAAAGGTCAAAAGTAATTTAAAATTCTTTTGAAAGTGAGGGGGGGGGGGGGAGGGGACAGTGCAAGCCTGATAGTTATGAAAATGTTGAAACGTGACAGGATTATTTTAATGATTAAATTACAAAATCTTAAAAATGAAACAGGGAAAGAAAAGATATATGTCCCCATTAGGAGTCAAACTACAGATCAACCTGTAAATCACAGCTTCTCTGCTATGGAGTTATGAACTACTGGTTTCTCATATGATTAAATTGATCTCTCAGGTAAATAAACACAGAGTGGCATACTTTTCATTATTGGTTTATAATATACAGTTTAATCCACTTTTGTTTGGCAGATGCGGTACCCTAGACATTTGCTGAATATATTAATTGCATAATCTTGTGTATATATATATATAAAACCATAAATTGAATATTTTAAAACATGTTAACTAAAAAGTGATTGTACAGCGTAAGTCTGGGCCTGAAAGTTCTTTTTAAATTGCACTCTGTCAAACTTTCATGGCATATGAAGAGTATTTTTTATATAAAACAGTCTTTCAGTTATGAGGGGCATTCAGAAAGATCTTGACATGCATCTGCAGAACAAAAACCATTGCACTTACTTCAACAAAACTTTTACTGTTCTTCAAAATACTCCCCTCCAGCATTATGCAAAGTTACAGACATCTACAGCAATTCTGGAATGCTTGGTGGCACTCTTGTTGGGGGAATACTCTGCAATTCTGAATCAATGCATTCGTAAAGTCTTGCACCCTTGAAAAAGACTTACCAGCAATTCCTTTTTCATTTTTGGAAACAATCAAAAAACTCATGGTGCAAGATCAGGTGAATATGTAAGATGGGGTAGCTGTTTGATTTTTTTTTCCCTTCCATACCTATCAGCCTCCAGATAGGCCAAACTTGCCAGGTCTTGACATGCCTGTTGTTAGACACTGTTCGTTCATCTCCTTAACCATTTTGGGCAAAACAATGTTGGTGTAGTATTGGCCATTTATATTCAATTTTTCAGGTGAGGTGTCCATGGCTACCACTTGTGGGAATTGAAAAAAATTGTGACCATCCCTTCCTTGAGTAAAGTCTTGTTGGAGGATTTGGGGGCATGGTTCATTTTCCAAACCCAAACATAGTTGTCAATCTTTCTGGGAGTTGTATAGTAATAAAACCATGTCTCATTACTTGTGACAATGTCTATTAACCATTTGGGGCCACTAGGTTCAAACATTGCCAGCATCTCTTTGCATGAGTCAACTCTAGCCCGTTTTTGCTGTTCTGCCATTTGTGGGGTAACCATTTGGCACATATCTTTTGGAACTTTAAATATTGATGAATAATTGTTTCCAAACTGCCAATCGATACATTGACATCTAAATTTATTACTTGAATGGTGATATATGAATATTTCCCTAATAAGTTCATGAACAGAGGTGATGGTTCTCTCATTCATTACCTCCTTTGGTCTTCCTGCATGAGGAAGGTCTTTGAAGCTCTGCTGTCCTACTCTGAATATGCATCCCATAACAGTGCCATATGAAGGGCATGATCCCCATATCTGTAATAAATTGGCATGATCCGCAAGCTGCATCTTCATGAAAATGTAAAATCTGTCCGTCTTTAGTAGTTTTAGCAACAATGCATTGATTTTGCAGACTGAACTTGCAGACCACTCTGCCAACAAAGAGAGAAATGATAATATGACCTTTGCTTTTGACATATAATGACAAGTTTAATAATAATTTATTTCATGCAGGGGATTACAGTAAAGCCAAGACAAGCTTTCAAATAAGTCATAGCTCTTTAACTTCGGAGGAATGAATGCAAATCTACAGACGTGTCAAGAACTTTTTGAACACACTTCGTAATTTTGAGTTCTTATATTTAGGAACTTACATTTTACAATATGGAAACTTATTTAATTTTTCTAAGATTTGAAAGTGATATTTATCTCATTGTGTATTCTATCAAGGTTGCTGGGATAGTTCAGGAGATGCTGAGTGTGGTTTAAGTAGTTGCATTTCAACCAAGAAACGTCCTAAAGCACTTAACAATACAAAATTCTGTTGCTGCTCTGGAGACTTCTGCAATGTCAATGTAACTGATGGATATGTACCAATTTCTGAGTCAACTATTGCTACAAGTACTGGTAAGAGATGCCATTTTTCCCCCACAGAAATTAAATATATGACTATCGAAAGAATTTTATAACTGACAATAATATTTCCCCCTTAAGTTGTTTTGGGTTGGTTTCTTTTAATCAGTGAGCTTTAAAATTCTCAGATAGAGGGAAGGGGGGAGGGATGGGCAGACAATGTCAAATAAAGAGGCCATGGGCAGACAATGTCAAATAATACCTTGTTAGAATTGACTTCTAGTCCAAATGCAGCAACTGTAATTCAGGATATATCTGTTTGGAGAACTAAATTAGACAGTCTGGTTGGACCTTCGTAACATTTGGCTGCTTATGTGTGTGTGTATTGCAAAGCCAATACGCACAAGATATGACTTTTATGCACACAGGATATTATTATCCACTCCCATGACACAACTAATTTAGGCAGCATATTGCTCGAAAATTGACAAGCCATATATCCTCTTGCTGTATAAAGTTAGACATAATTAAATTTTTTTGTGCCCAAATAAAGCTTTCTTTATTTTAAAAGCAGCTCACTAGATGGCAGAACTGTAATACTGTATTTGTTGACTGAACGTTTTTGCTTGCTAAATTGGCAAGAATAAAGATGTTTCGTTTTATTTTCTCATGACATTTTGCATATTATGTATTGATCAGTTTTGAATGAATATAGAGGAAATTATCATCAGCCAGTGGGATCTGAACCCATGATGTCACGACAATATATTTGTTGACCTTTTTATATTCAATTTTGAGTCCAACAAGATTCATTGAATTTAACTTTCCAGAAAGTATTCTTTGAACAAAAAGCTTTCAACTAGACAGTGTGCTGTTTGGTGTTTCATAGAGAAGATAGTGGGAGGAAAATTTTGTCTCCCTCTTCATTGCAAAAACTATCATCAGACTATTTGAGTCACCTAGGGTGGGGATTGGCTTGGTAGTGCTCAGGCTCATAATTAACAGTTCCCAGCTTCGAGTCCTAACTGTACCAGTTTTTAGATTTATCTTCACTAACCCCCCACCCTGCCCTCGGTGAGAAAGAATCTGTAATGATACTAAAAATAATTCAGTATTAATGCATATTACATATGTACAGGTAATCAAATTAACCTTAAAGCATCTGGTCTCTGAAACAACTTATTTGGAAGTGTTTTCAGTGAAAAGAATAACTGTAAAATTTTATTGTGAAGTAACTATAACATGACCTATTTTGTTTATTATGCAAAATTAAGATTAAGGAAATAAAGGTGAACTAAAATTCTTTACAAGTTTTTGTTCTAGTGAAGGCAAATTTCTTGTTTTTTAATTGAATTGATCCTTTTTCTAAAAATTGTCATTATTTACTTAAATATTTTCCCTTTTTTAGATTCAGTTTTAATATTAATAATTTACCGGTACACATTTTATGTTATTGTTTTATTTTTACTTATTATTGTAAAAGATTACTTAAAGATATATTTACTAAAAATTGTATGAGAAGAGTACATATCATTCTACATTTCTTTTAACCCTTTAATGCCCAAGAAATTTCAGAAAAGGGTAGAGGGTAAATAGCACTATTTGGATGTGTCCATTTCAAAATGTCTGCCGTTTTGGGCATTAAAGGGTTAAAGATTAGTTAATATTTTTATTAATCTATCTATTAATTGCAATTATGCAAAATTTCAAAAATTGCCTCAAGTTATGTGTAATGAATTGATTTAATTTTTTCTTCATAAATCTTATTGATTTTGTTACAGCAATTCATCACGTTGTTGAACATGCTTCCTATACCCTTCAGACAGTGGCAATTTCCCTTTCCTCTGTTTTATCATTAGCATTTTTGATTATAGTTGCATTCATCTTGTATCGGCTTTATTATAATCGATGCAAAACCAGTTCTGATTCTTTGCACCTTATGGAAGCACCACCACCTTTATCCCCAACATTTGATATAGATAGCCTGAAAATACAAGAAACAGTTGGTAGAGGAAGATATGGATATGTATGTCGTGGCACTCTTCATGATCGCTTTGTGGCAGTTAAAATTTTTGGCTACCAAAACAGGCAGTATTTCATCAATGAGAGAGAAATTTATACTCTTCCTCACATGGAACACAATTCTCTACCTAAGTTCATTGGTAAGTATTAAGTTAATATAGTTGCATTTATTTTTTACAGTTGAATTATTCATTTCTACTAATGCTTACATTTACTGGGGCGGGGGTGGCTCAGTCGGTAGCGCGCCAGGCTCGTAATCTCTACAGATTCCAGGTTCGAGTCCCAGCTGGGTCAGCGTTGAGATTTATCTCCGCAAAATTCCCCGCCCTGCCCACGGTCAGTAGGGGACACCGATGGGCTTGGAAAGGCCGCCGTCCATCGGATGGGACGTTAAGCCGTGGCCCCGTGTGCGGAGAGCCATACCCTGTGCACGTTAAAGAACACGCTGGATGGCCTTAACGGGATGCTACCATCTGTCTCCCAACAGCTGTTCCAGTGGGTCCCCTCCCCCAACCTTCTCTGAGCCTTCGGGGTCCATGTGACCTGGCCATTTAGCCCATGGTGTGCAAAAAAGTGCCGCTCAGAGGTAAAACAACCCAACTTACATTTACTCTATCTAATTTTTACTCCAATTTTGTGATGTAAAATATCGGGGGTTTTTTTTTTTTCAATGAAATTTTCATGCATTAAGTTTTCCCATATGTTGATAAGTTTATGATCTTGGGTTTTTTTATATTGTAATAATGTATGGTCATTCATATCTGAATATTGAAAATTATTTCAAATTATTTATTTGCTACATGCATAGCTTTTTACACATATGTGATGTGAATATTTTTTTTTAAAGAATTTGTAATAGAGGTGGAGTGAATTGGATTTAGTAATATTTTTTCACTACAAATCAAAGTTTAAAAATTCGTTATCCTTGTTTAAAACTCTTTTAATACATTAAATTGCATAACTTCAGATGCAATGACATACTAATGAATCATCTCCAATAATGAAGAATTGTAATACTGTGTATTACTGGTTCTCCTAACTTCATATAATTATGTTTAAAAATTGTTAAAATGCATAATTTCCTTATAAATGTATCATCGTTATTATAATTCTTGAATCTAGGTGCCTTACGCATACACCTGGCCATCAATACACAGATGCACAGAAACACTGGTACATGTTTCTTCCACAGCATGCTGACATCAGTGCATGCACTCATTGTTGATGATAGCTAATTACATAAATACATTGGATGAGTTTTATCTCTGTTTACAGCAGTTTTTAATCCCTTGTAACTCCTCAGATACTTAACTTACCAGTTCCAAATGCCATACCTGGTTTCCCCTGTACCATGCCAAAAAATAAAATTTCTACATATAATAATGAAATGCTGATTATGACTACTATTAAATATTTATACTTCTCATCAAGCAAGTAATATTAGCCATTTTCTTTTCTTTTGGTGCATTTAAAACTTCTAACATTTGTTATGTAAACATTTATTTGTACTTTCTGAAGTATTTTACAAAATCTTGTGAACTCCATCCATGTTGGTCATGATATTTCACTTGATTGAAATTGAAGTTTTTTTTAACTTGATAACCTTAATATCTGTGTAGGTTTGCTTAAATGTTAGAGAAGCAGAAAGAGTCCCTGAGATTCCTGTTTGTGACGTCCCTGCATCAAGAGCTTTAATTATATCAATGTTGATGAAATATTCCAAATAATTTCAAATGTAAACATCTAATAGATACCATCATGAAAAGAAAAATCAAATATGTTCATACTTAAATCAAAAACATATATGATAATATACCTAATTTCATTTAAGAAACAAAGAATGTGGTTTGTTTAATTAAAATAGGCAACTAAATTTCTGTTATTTAGATTTGTTAGCAATTTTTTTATCATTATAAAAAAATAGAGGTTTAATGAATTGTTTTTCTCATGACCTACTTAGTTCTACTCCAATTGTTTGCAATAAAGAGAGATGTATTAATGGCTTTATGTTAACCATATTTAATCATCATCCTCAAGCAGCCATGGGCTACGGAGGTCCAACCAGACCATGCAATTTAGTTCTCCAACAAGTCTGTACTGAGCTACATCTACTGCATCTGGCCACTGCACACCAATTCTAATAAGGTCCTGTTTGACATTGTCTGCCCACTGCATCCTTGGTCTCCCCCCTTTTTTTAAAGCCTTTAGGCACACTGTTCATAACCCTATTTGCCAATCTATAATTATCCATACGGGCAACATGGCCAAACCAATGGAATCTCTCTCTGCACAATATGCTGCTTAGAGGAGGTTGCAAACTCCTTTGCCTAACCTCATCATTAGTTACAAAGTTGAACCACCTAATGCCCAAGATACTACTTAAGCTTCTAGTTTCCTGTTATCTTGTTTACAAAGTATCCAAGTTTCACTACCATAACTAACCCTAGAAAGAACCAAACTATTATACAGCCTAATTTTAGTCTTTAGGTGTATATGCCTATTTCTCCACACTCTCCATAGGTTCTTAAAAGTCCCGGCAGCAATCCCTATTCGTCTGTTAATCTCATGCCGCATATCACCATTATGTTACATAGCTCCCAAGATAATTAAACTGTGACACCTGCTCAAGACTGCAGCCATTCAGATTAACTGAATCACAACCTGCCTGACCAATTTTCATCACTTTAGTTTTCTCTCTGTTTATAATCAAACCTACTCTACTACCAGTCTCATCAACAGCTCGATTGAAAGAGTTCATCTCATCAACATCATTTGCCAAAAGGGCTAAATCATCAGCATAATCTAAATCAGAAATTTTCATATCTAATGCCCATTTAAGACCAAAATCTTTCCCTTGAACTGAATTTCCCATAAAATAATCAACAACCAAAACTAAAGAGAATTGGAGACAAAATGCACCCTTGTAGAACACCAGAAGTAATGCTAAACCAATTGCTACAAGCCTTAACAACTCTCACACATGACTCAGTGTTATTATAGAGAGCTTTCATTATGTTAACTAACTTGTCTGGTATACCATATGATCTCACAATCCACCACAAATTATGACGATCAACAGAGTCGAAAGCCTTTTTGAAATCAACAAAGCTAGCAACCAAAGGTTTCTGAAACTCTAAACATTTCTCAAGAATCTGCCTAAGTAAAAATATCTGATCCACACATCCCCTACCACTTCTGAATCCACATTGCTCATTACACAATTGACTGTCAACCAGATTCTTAATTCTATTAAGCACAATCCTGGAAAGAACTCTACCTGGAACACAGAGTAGGCTGATACCCCTATAGTTTTATCACAAGAACTGCGATCACCTTTTTTGAAAATAGGGATAATAATAGCTCTTGTAAAATCCTTAGGAACCATGCCTTTATCATAAAAGTTATTCAGATTTTCAGTCATCTAAGTGGTAATCGAAACATTCCCAGCTCTAAGCATTTTCGTAGTAATTTCATCTACCCCTTGGGATTTATGAAGTTTAATTTTAGAAATAGCCAAAATAACTTCAGATTGTGTTATAGGGCCAACAATGCATCTATCATCATTGCAAACAATGGGAGTAGAACTAACCACATTGTTTAGAACATCACTGAAATACTCAGCCTACCTAGCCATGAAAGAATCCTCACCTTCTATAGCCTTACCTTGTTTATCCTTCAATCCCTCTACAACTATCCGTTTTCTACCACACAAAACATTAACTATCTGGTACAGCTCTCTGCTTTTGTGCTGCCTAACTGCTTCCTCAGCTTTTTCAGCCAAGCCATCAAGCCAAAGATTCTTATCAGCAACTAACTGATCCTTTACACGTTTATTAAGTTCTCTGTAACGCTTTATATTAGGACTAGTAGGGTATTGATTAAGGACATTCCTGCAGTTCTTTCTTTCTGAAATAAGCTTAAGTGCCTTATCACTCAGATAATTCTGCCTCCTCTGCTGCTTTTTTCCTAAAAGAGTACTGTTAGTGTCCAAAAAAGCCTATTTAAAACGATCCCATTCTTCCTCAACTTCAATAATAAGCAAACCATGACTGTCATAATGACTAAGTCACCTATCATGGTAAGCTTTGTTTATAACTGGGTCATTTAGAGCTTCAGTATTAAAAGTAAATTTTTTAACGCTAACACAACACTTTTTAAGTTTAAGTTGCAAGACACTTTTAACAAGGTAATGGTCAGATCCAATTTCAGCTCCCCTATATGACCTGGTATTCCTAACAGAACTAGCCCATTTGATGTTAATTAATATATATAATCAATCATATTCTTATGCAGCTCATTGGGTGAAACCCATGTGTACTTATGTATGTCTCCTCTCCATAGGTTAGAGTCAGTACCAACTTTGGCATTGAAGTCACCTAGAACAAGGGTAATATCTCCTTTCTTGACAGAATTCGAAATATCCTGAAGTTGTCCTAAAACCTAGCCTTCTCATCCTCATCAGCATCTTCAGTGGGGGGCATAACAGCAGATAACATTCAAGTCTTTAACACTTGTCTGAAATTTTGCTGTAAGAAACCTTTCATTAATGCCCTCATATCTTAGAAGAGTATCACTAGTGTGTCTGCTGAAAAGCAGACCCAAGCCTTGATGGTGCTTATTTTCATCCCTCCCTGAAAAGAGAAATTTAAGATTATTTTTAAGAATCTGACCTTTATCTGTCCATCTGGTCTCTTGCAAGCCGAGAATATCTAAATTATAATGGTGGAATTCTTGTGTGAGGACATGAAGAGAAAAAGCTCTGTGCAGAGTCCTCACATTTCAACTACCTATGGAGAGAAAATGCTTAGTGGGATGTTTAAAGAAACTATATTTATTGAGAGAGAGAATGCCAACAATATCAAACAGCCACTAATCGCAGACATGGGGCAAAGACCTGTTCCCCCCCCACTAAAGGCTGAAGCCATCTACACTTGAAGACTTCTTCCAATGTAGAATTTGATGATACCAATAGAAGCAGAGTTCAGGTGCCTGTGATGACCTCTGCTCAGGATTATCCACCAGCTGATAAACATATCCTGTGAATCTATTCACTTGGGGCTGTCAACCCACAAACAGAAAACACAGCGGAAGATAACTATATTTCACAATCTAAAATTACTTTGGAGATCTCTAAATTTAATACTACACGTCACCAGAATAGATGAAATTATTTTTTAAATGCTGAGAGCTGGGAATGATACTGTTGTCATTTGATAGGCTGCAATGTTAGAATATTTTCTATGATAAAAGGGCTTGTTCATAAGGGTTTCACTGGTGATATTATTATTTTCAAGAAAATGGATTGCAGTTTTTTTCATAAAGATTTCTTATTAGAATAAATTATAGGTTAATATTCTGTTCATTTTGTAAAATTTGTTATTTAGGGTCTGAAGAACGTCCTGGAGCAGATGGTAGGCCTGAATATTTGCTGGTTGTGTCCTATTCTCCATGTGGTTGTCTTCAGGACTTTTTGCGAAATACAACTGTTGATTGGGGAAAATTATGTAAAATGGCCCTGTCTATAACACGGGGACTTGCCCATCTACATACTGAAATTGGAAAAGGAGGTAAAATTTTAAACCATTGTTCAAAAATTATACACTGATTGTATTTCATATAAAATTGAAATAATTTTTAACATATGAAAAATTTTTTTGCAATAACAAATGAAAAAAATACACAAGTATACATTAAGATAAAAGTTGACTGTTTGATCCCTTGTAAAGTTTAGAGTGGTGAAACGAACTGTGAATAATGAGGTTAGAGAAAGAAGTTAACCCATTTAGCTCTTTTCATTCGTATTAGATATTCTGCAACACATCTAAAGTATTTTTAATATGAGAAGAAATGCAGCTTCTATAGGGAGAGACCATTGATTTGTCTGTGTTATTGCACAGGATTTAAAAAAGTACCCCCTCAAGCAGCTGCTTTCCACAGAAGTCTGACAGGAGCCTGTAAGTTTATAACCATAGTAGATAGGTCATAGTACAAGAATATGCTAATTATATCAGCTGGAGCTAACAGTATACAAAGATATACTGTTGAGACAGAAGCTTAGCTTTTTAATCACTGTTAGTTTCAGCTAGCATTTTTATTGCATATATTTTATACACTTTAATATTTAATCAAAAATGGCACATGAAAAGGTGTTAGCTTTTATTAGATGAACTGCAAAACTATAACTTTATTAAATATTATACATTAATTTCAGATTTTTATAAATATTACTTAGGATGGAAATTAGTCTTACAAAATATACTTCATATCAAAATAATAGTTTTTAAATTTTCTTGCTATTGCATAAATGCTTTCAGTTGAAAATATTCCATATTATTTTTTCCCTTTTGCAGGCAAATTGAAACCATGCATTGCCCATAGAGATTTAACATCTCGCAATGTGTTAGTAAAAACAGATGGAACTTGTATGCTATGTGATTTTGGATTTGCTATTCGCATCTCAGGCTCCAAATATTACCAGAATGGGGAAGAACAAATAGCAGAAACAACATCACTGGCAGATGTAAGTTATAGCTCTCATATGCATCTCATTTTTGCATCGCAGTTTTTTCATACATTAATTCTAAGTTTAGTATTAAGGTAAAGGCTAGTTCATTCAATTTTAAATTAATACATAAAACTTGCCTAGTGCATAACAATGTCTAATGTATTTTGGAAAAGTTTTATTTGGATGCTACAAAATAAACTAAACTCTTTTTTTTTAATTTTAGTTAATAAGTAATTCTTCAATTTATACTCTTTTGCATATTCCCTCAGTAAATGTTCTCAAGTTATTTTTATACAGAAAACTTTCTAGTAGAAGTATATACATGTAATAAAAAGTGATCCAATGAAGCTTCTCCCTTAACAGTGTGGTTGTTTTACCTCCGGGCAGCACTTTTTGCAGACAAAGGGCTAAGCAGCCAGTCACAAGGACCCTGGGGGCTCAGAGAAGGTTGATGGAAGGAGACCCACTGGATAGTTGACAGGAGGCTTCCATCTGTCTCCTAACAAGGCCATCCACATTATATTTTAATGTTTACAGGGTATGGCTCTCCCACATACAGGCCCATGGCTAATGCCATCCAACAAATTGTGGCCTTTCCAAGGCCAAGAGCAGGGTGGGGGTTTTGCAGAGATAAATCTGAATGCTGGCTCAGGTGGGACTTTGACCTGGGAACTACAGATTACAAGCTTGGCACTCACCAACTGAGCCACCCCTGCCCCTAATAGTAATAAGCAATAAATGTAAGTAATACCATAATTTCCAGCATACAATCCATTGATTGTGTGTTGTTAAAAGTGAGCAAACTGAAAATTGAGGGGAATTTTATGGGGTTTTTTTTGCAGATAACAATCCCATATTCTTGATTTGCAAAGTCCTTATTTCTGCTTATTGTTTTGTTCTATTCTTCTTAAAATACATTGTTTCCAATCCCCCACCCCCCAATCAAGCAGAATGTCAGAGAAGTTAAAATTATGAGTTATATCACCAATTTTAAACATAAAATCATTAAATGCTGAAGAAGTTTGGAATCATGAAGCAGGAAAGCTATATGATGCCAAAAATGAAAGAAATTATCTTAAAAGAAAAAAAAGTAAAAGAAAATGATCTTAGAAGAAAAAGAAAGGCTTGCATAAAAGGTAGCATTATTAACATTAAAACAACAGGTCATGTAAAAACAAATAATTCTGAGTTCGAAAGTTTTGAATAAATAATATACATAACATCTCAGTAATAGAGTATCACAGGAAACGTTCTGTAGACAAGAAACACGAAATAATTAGTTGAAAAAAAGTTTGTTGTCCTGAGTGGGATTCAAACCCATGTCTCCCAGAAGCATGCCTGTCTTCATAATCACTTGACTATCAGAAGCTAACTATTTCTTCAACTAAGTGACTTATAAGCATCCCCATATATTTGTTTGTTTGTTTTTTCATTCAATAAAGCTAAGCTTTCAGTTAGCTGCTGATTGACTAATTTAATATTAAATTTTAATAACAGAATAAAGCACTATTTTTTTTTCACTTTCTGCTAAATAAGTGATTTTTATAGAAGAGGGTAAATATCAGAATCTCAGATGCATATTATGCTCCACTGCAGATTATACAATAATTTTTCTTTTCACATAGTCCTGCGAATTACATGCCAGAAATTGTAGTATTTCATTTAATACACATCTCATTACTCTTGTGTAATCTAGGAAGGATTTGTGATGCCCCCTCATTCACTTTTACTTTACCTTAACCAGTTTTGCTTAATTTACGTTATATTTATCATTTTGGGGATTTTTAATTTCATTTTTGGCATCACAGCGCTCGTTTCCAAGAGCATAGGAGTTGCGCATGCGCAACTCCGAACTTTCGATTGTCACCCGCTAAAGCGCGTGCACAAGAACACAGCTCTTGCGTCATAGCTTTCGGCACTCATCAATTTATGCAAATGTCTTTCCCGGCATGCAACATGCTCTGTAGCCTCTTGTTATAACCTGGTGACACATTAGTCACAGTCAGTGTTTAGTCAGTGGTGTTGAGTGTTGGAGTTTTGTTGAAGAGTTTGTAATGAGTTTGAAATGATGTAGTATCTCCTTCATTGAAGTTTTGGTGAGTGATTTTTGGAAATAAATTTGTTTTGTTATTTAAACCTTTTTGAGTTTTTACTAATTTTTTTTCTTGAGCAATGTTAATTATTTTGATTAGAATTAATATTTAAATTTTGACAATTATTTAATATTTTGAATTCTTACTCATTAACGCTCCCTAGTATTTCGAACCCTAATTAAACTTTATTTTTTGGCAATTTGTTAATTATTGCCTGGTGCCCAACTCAGCTATCCGGAGCATGAAAATAATTGGATCAGACAAAGGGTCCAAACTTTAAAAGTATTTAAAATCCTTGGAGCATTACAGATTAATGTTATAATTTAGATGTAATAATAAAAATGGAAATAAATAATTATTTTGAAAAGAACATTACAGTGCTAAGAGCTTAATATACAAAATGAAAAAACATCAATATATGTTGGAGTTTAATTAGCAATCTATAAAAAGGTAATTAATCTGTTTCTTTCATTGTACTCTTTGTTTTATTTGTATAGCTAATTAAAACTATTAATATCAATTCAGGTGGGAACTCTTAGATATATGGCACCTGAAATACTGGAAGGTGCAGTTAACCTTAGAGACTGTGAATCATCTCTGAAACAAATAGATGTGTATGCCCTAGGCCTAGTCTTGTGGGAGATAGCTACTCGATGCAGTGATTTGTTTCAAGGTATGATATGTTGCCTATCACTGTGTATATTTTCTGTTCATGTTAATACTGTTTGATGTAACATTCAAGCTGCTGAATATGCAGACATTAGACTTATATACACAATTGTCATGCTGTCTCATACATACCTAAGTGAATAGAATATTTAGAGTTTAAACTATTTAGAGATACAGTCCCCAACTTACATAAGGGTTTGATTCTACAAACCTTTATTTAAGTCGAGTTTTACATATATTAGTTATTACCATAAGTGTGTATGTTTATAGTATTATATGTTTCGATGATATTTTATAGGTACAGTAGACTCTCTCTTATTCAGTCTTGGCTCAACTGGCCTCCGCTTTAACTGGTCATTCCAAGAAGCGGAAGCAAGTCACCACTTGTTTATTTGCTTCAGTTCCTCTTTGTGAATATTACAGTGTACTGTGCATATACAGGAGTGTGTGTTGTGATCTATTAATTATTGTGTGGTACGAAATGAATGTGTGCAAACGTAAGCATAATGTCATTACAATGGAGATGAAATTAAAAGCATTAGAACGTATTGACAAAAATGACCCAATAAAGCATATTTTAAAAGCATATTTGTGATGAACTAGGTGTTGGTAAAAGCACAGTAAATGACTGGAAAAGGAATAGAAAATCTTTACAAGATTTTTGCACTCAAGTCTGAAAAAATGCTTTCTTCTCGATGCACTCTTAAAAACCCGAAAAATGAAATTGTCCGATGATGCACTTTGGTTATGGTTCATGCAAGGGCGTTAAAAAAGAATGCCAATCAGTGGGCCAATCTTTAAAGAAAAAGTATTAATCCTTTATTCTAAAATCGATAATGGGGGAGATTTTTCAGCAAGTGATAGATGGCTTTCTCGCTGGAAAAAATGGCAAGGTGTTCATTACCTTGATGTTTGTGGTGAGAAATTTTCGGCTGATCCTTTAACAGCAAAGGAATTTTCAGAAAAATTTTTAGTGCTTATTGAAGAAGGCCTATGCACAAAACAAATCTGCAATGTAGATGAGACTGGGTTAAATTTTAAACTTCTTCAAACGATAATGTTTGTGACAGTGCAAGAAACCTCAGCATCAGGATTTAAAACAAAGAAAAGAAAGGATCACTGTGGCTGTGTGTACAAATGTTGCAGCTATGCACCAACTTCCTCGTTTTGTAATTGGGAAATCAGCAAAACCCCAAGCATTTAAATTTAGCTGTTCTGCCAGTTTACTACAAAGCCCAGTTTACTACAAAGCTCTGCTTGGATAGACTCGTATTTGTTTAAAGAGTGGTTCTTTTCATAATTTGTTCCAAAAGTGAAAAAAAACCACTTGACAAGTCTTAAAATGCCTGTAAAGGCCCTACTCATTCTTGACAATGCCCCAACACCCAAGCGAACTCATTTCTGACAACATAAAAGCCATGTTTTTGCCATCTAATGTAACATCTTTAGTACAACCAATGGATCAAGGCTTGCTTGTAAGTTTAAAAAGGTGATACAGGACAAAGCTCCTTTCAGAAATTCTACAGTGAACTGAAAATGATGGAATAGGACTTTTAAATGCTTTGAAAACAATAAATATCAAGGATGTGATCTACATGTTGGTAAGAGCTTTTGAAGAAATGCCTTGTTACAACATTTGTGAAGTCACGGAGAAAACTTTAGCCCGAAGTTGAAAATTGTGTAGAAACATAAAAGACAACATAAAAGTATCAAATGAGCCTGCGCCTGCTGAAGATATGATGGATAATGACAATATTTCGCTGCTTAATGATTTTAAGCTGCTGCCTGGATGTGACACACTTGAAGAACACATGACATTGAAAAGTGGTTTAAAGGTGATGAACAGTTGGAAAATGAAACACTGAATGATGACAAAATTATCAATGCAGTCTGCCACGAAGGGAATGGAGAAGAAGCAGAGAATGAAGAAGAGGCAGAAGGGAAAGTTAGCCATATTGGAGGAAAAGAAGCTTTTAATGTTGCAGTAAGATACATTTGAACAACAGGCCTCATCTGCAATTGATGCGATGTTTATTAAAAAATAGCTAGACTTTGCAGGTAAAAAAAATGTTAAGTTCAAAGAAACAAAAGAAAATCGTGGATTTTTTCAAGTGAGTGTGAGTAAATTGTTAATATTGTACAACAAATTATTAATTAAAATACAGTACAGTTAGTACGTTTGTCATTTGCCAATTTTATTTATTTTCTGACACAATTTTCTTTCATTCATCTGGCCAGGGGTCTGGTCCCGTAAGGGCCGGATAAGAGGGAGTTTACTGTAATGAAAAGAAAATTTACGTTGACATGTACCTAAATACAATGAATACAGTTAATAATTTTATTGAAAATAATCATTGAAGAATTACAGATAATTTAAAGTTCAACTTCACATATCCTTATTTCTAGTGTTAGCATGCTTGTTACGAAGAGGGAAAAGTGGTAATAGGATTCTGATTTTAGCATTTGATGATGATGAAGAGAAGGATGGAGTTCAGAAGAGGCTACGAACTCTTCCATTACAAGTGCTAACAGAGTTGTGGTGTTGTTCAACCTTTCTTATGAACTTCTCAACAGATAGGTGAATAGTGGGCTTTTGTTATAGAACCAAAACAGATGTGAGGATCATTTAGATTAGTAGATGTGAGGATCATTTTGTAGATGCTTGCTGAATTTGATGTGCAAGTCCTTCATTGAACAATTAAAATGCCTCATTGGTTTACCACCCTTTCTTTTCTAGTAAATATTTTTGGGCGATTAGACATAGATTAAAAAGTCAGGAACTAATCAGTAAGCATGTTGTTTGTTTGCTTGTTAATATGAATTTTTGCAACTCAAAATTTTCAGTTATTTTAAATTTATTTTTTGAAGATTTTTATGTAGGTCGAATTTGCATAAATTAAGTCTTTCATAACCCAGGGAACAGTTCTGATTGCTCTGATCATGAAATAACTGAAAAAATTTAGTTTTGCCATGAGTGGGATGTCTACAGGACATCTCCTGTGATACTACAACTGAATTTAGCAACAACTGCTTGCAATGGCAAAATGTAGCCATTGTTGCTCAGAAAGATATATTTGGAAAATTGCCCAGTTCAGTTGAGGATTCTTTATGCATGTAATTTTTTTTAATTATATTTTCTTTGTGAAACTGATAAGCCCTGCACTTTAAGGGAAATTAATGTTGAATAGTCCATGCACTGATTTATAGCATTGACCTTGAAATGCTTTCAGTGAAACACCATTTTGGTGAACTTTTCCTTAAACTACAACACTAATAATTAAATTAGAAACTGAAAAAATTAAGGATGCACAATTAAAAAGATCTTCTTGCTCAGAAAATAATTAAACTTCTCTGTCATTGAGTAATAAAATTTTGAAGTTTACTCTTCAAACTATTTGCATATTAAAAATTTTTTTAGGATTATAAAAATTTTCATTGCACCCAGCTTGTAAGAAATAACACAGCCTGACCACTGGTGAGGCAAGCTGCTTTTTGCATTTTAGTTACTTACCCCTCAAGTTTATCAAACTTAGGAGAAGCTGTAAAGAATTTCACCATATTTGTCATCAATATTGGTTCCACTCAACTTATATTTTTGATCATATTTAAGATAGATTGTTCTTTTCATTTAACTCTCTTCACTCAATTGCAAGGAGAAGTCCAGCCTTTCTCATTGGCATACTATACTAACAAATTCCTGTTGGATATCCAGTCAAGTGAGCTCTAGGAGAAAAATATATTTATTAAAAATTCTGATTTATAAAATTGGGAATACTAAATAATACAATAGCTCTCTTACAGTTTTAATTACCAAGATTTTGCTTCCTTTTAAATTACCGTGATTAGTGCTAACTGATATATTGGTATACAACACCTCACTAAAATAGCACAGACATTATTGTGAGTTAGCTTTGTGTAATCATTTGTGCTGTTGAACATGCAATATATGCTTAGTAAAAGTTTCCACGTGAGATGTGAACCCACTACCTTATGATGACTTGTGTTGGGGAAACAGGTTCCCCAACTAAATGTTATTGGTTTCGATTTATAGGTTTGTATCTGATCTGGCTTGACAATTTTCACTCTATACTGGACATTAGAACCTCAGCTCTTTGTTGTGTTCAGCTACTTTGCAATTTCAAAAGTATTTGAAAATTTAATTTTTCTTTTTTGTTTTAATAGATAAATAAAAAATTCCTTTTGTGTTATATAAGTACTAATATATATATAACTCTTGAATTAATAAAATACTAAATATAACTATTTGCATTTTCCCAATCGTCCTTTAGTATGAATTTCTATTATTAGAGGGTACTAAAGGCAGAAAGTAGAACATTTCAGTAACATCCTGTAATGGTGGGAAAAGTTGCAAATGCCAAAACTTTAAACAAATATTGCAAGTTATCTACTTATCCTAGAAATTGGAAATTTTTATATTAGTGTGATGGTCCAGAGGTTCATAGAGTCTAGAAGTAGAAAATAAAAATTGTTCTCATTGAAAATGAGCATCAAATATTGCCATGGGCAAAATGTTATTTTTCTAGTTTTACCTCTACAAAGTGATTGTATTTAACATTTTTAGTTGAAGTAAATAGTTTTTGAATTACCATATTTTTTTACTTATGCATTTTTTCCCCTTAAAGGTATGGACGTACCAGAGTATAAATTGCCATTTGAAGCAGAAATTGGCACCCATCCATCAATGGAACAGATGCAAGTACTAGTAACTAGGCATAAAGCAAGGCCTCTTTTTCCTGATATTTGGAAAGATACTAATCCAGTAAATAAATTATTATTTTACTAATTTAATTTTCTGTTGATATTTTCAAATTCTCTTTATATATATATGTATACACAGTCGTATCAGAATAATATGACCACCTACCTAATAATACGAATGGTAGGTGGTCATATTATTCTGATACAACTGTGTATATATATTGGCTAAAAGTGCATAAAACGTAAAATTAAAGTTACAGGTCAACAATAAATAAAAATCACTGTAGGAGATGGTGCAAGTTTAACATATCTTTTATATAAAAGTTTTTGTGTACTTGATCCATTGTGACCAACAACAAACAGTGCTACTCAGATTTTCAAATGGACCAGTTTTTTTATGACTGAATTTTATTCTTTTTTCACATGCCAAGGGTGAAGAGGGGAAAAAAAGATTTATGTAGTATGGTTTATATTTTCTAATAATTTGTTTGTTTTTCAAATTTATTTTGCAAAAACAAATATATTTATTTATACGTTCCTAATTTTCACTCATTTCTATGGGTGATAGTGTTATTTTTTTTCATGAACTGCCAATGAAGTAATTTGTCCTGGGCTAAAATATATGATCTTATCTGATTTTTGGAGAGATACAGATCCATAGAAAACATTTCGTGGCAGAGAATATATGTGAGGTAAACATGCAAAATCATAATTCTTATTTCTACTTTCATATTCTTCAGTACAGAGTAACGTTAAACAAATTGACAATCCCATATGTCACATCTAAGAAATGATGATAAAATGGCTTTAATGAATTATTCATATTATAGCTTGATAAAATATCCATCAAATGAAAAAAAGGGGGTTTTTTTAGCTTGAATTGTGTACTTTTTATAAGATATATGTAAAAAATTTTAAAACTTGCAATTTCTATGTTTTTTTAAAATATGCAAACCCTTTATTTCTATTTTTCAGAAGTAGAAGTTTTGTCTGTTGTATTGAAAACAGATTTAGTTATTTGTGGCCTATCATTTTGGATTCTGTCAACATGCATAACTGATGCCCATGTGCAGAACTAGTGATTTGCAAATAAAATTATAAACAGTGTGCCTAAAAGCCTCAGAAAAGTGGGAATATTTAGAATGGTAGGGGAGGGGCAGTGTTAAATAGAACCTTGTTAGAATTAGTCTGCAGTGATCAAATGTGTAACAGCTGTAGCTCAGGATAGACATATATGAAGAGCTAAATTACAGTATGTTTAGCCCTCTATAGTCCATGGTTGCTTTAGGATAAATGTATAAATGATGGCTAAATGAATGTATGGATAATATAAGTAGCATAAACTATGATTAGCATTATGATACAAGCAAGCTTATAATGTACAAATAAACAACTCAGCACCTGAATTTCTTTTAAGGGTTTCTTTATGAATATCTCCTACATCATCATCATTCTCAAGCAGCCATGGGCTATGGAGGTCCAACCAGTTTAATTCTCCAAGCATATCTGTCCTGATCTACATTTGCTGCATCTGGCCACTGCACACCAATTTTAACAAGGTCCTGTTTGACATTGTCTGCCCACCACATCCTAGGTCTTCCTCTCCTTCTGAGGCCTCTAGGCACACTGTTCATAACCCTATTCGCCAATCTATAATTATCCATATGGGCAACATGGCCAAACCAGCAGAGTCTCTCTCTGCACAATATGCTGCTTAAAGGAGGTTGCAGACTCCTTTGCCTAACCTCATCATTAGTTACAAAGTTAAACCACCTAATACCCATGATGCTACATAAGCATCTAGTTTCCTGTTATCTTGTTTACACAGCATCCAAGTTTCACTACCATAACTAACCCTAGAAAGAACCAAACTATTATACAGTCTAATTTTAGTCTTTAGGTGTATATGCCTATTTCTCCACACTCTCCATAGATTCTTAAAAGTCCCAGCAACAATCCCTATTCGTCTGTTAATCTCATGCCGCATATCACCAGTATCTGTTACATAGCTCCCAAGGTAATTAAACTGTGACACCTGCTCAAGACTGCAACCATTCAGATGAACTGAATCGCAGCCTGCCGACCAATTTTCATCACTTTAGTTTTCTCTCTGTTTATAACCAAACCTACTCTACTACCAGTCTCATCAACAGCTCGAATGAAAGAGTTCATCTCATCAACATCATTTGCCAAAAGGGCTAAATCATCAGCATAATATAAATCAAAAATTTTAGTATTCCAGACCATGGCTGCTTGATTTTATTTTATTATTGAAATTAAAATTTATGGAATTCCAGACCATGGCTGCTTGAGAATGATGATGATGTAGGAGCTGTTCATAAAGAAACCCTTAAAAGAAATTCAGGTGCTGAGTTGTTTATTAAAATCTTTCCCTTGCAATGAATCAATAACCAAACTAAAGAGAAAAGGAAACAAAATGCACCCTTGTCGAACACCAGAAGTAATGCTAAACCAATTGCTACAAGTTTTACCAACTCGCACACACGACTCAGTGTTAATATAGAGAGCTTTCATTATGTTAACTAACTTGTCTGGTATACCATATGATCTCACAATCAACCACAAATTATGACGATTAACAGTCGAAAGCCTTTGTGAAATTAACAAAGCTAGCAACCAAAGGTGTCTGAAACTCTAAACATTTCTCAAGAATCTGCCTAAGTGAAAATATCTGATCCCACACATCCCCTACCACTTCTGAATCCACATTGCTCATCACGCAATTGACTGTCAACCAGATTCTTAATTCTATTAAGCACAATCATGGAAAGAACTTTACCTGGAACAGAGAGTAGGCTGATACTCCTATAGTTATCACAAGAACTGCGATCACCTTTTTTGAAAATAGGGATAATAATAATAGCTCTGGTAAAATCTTTAGGAACCATGCCTTTATCAAAAAAGACATTCAAAATTTCAGTCATCCAAGTGGTAACCGAAACATTCCCAGCTCTAAGCATTTCTGTAGTAATTTCATCTACCCTGGGGATTTATGAAGTTTAAGTTTAGAGATAGCCAAAATAACTTCAGATTGTGTTATAGGGCCAACATTAAAGTTGCCAATGCATCTATCATCATTACAAACAATGGGAGTAGAACTAACCACATTGTTTAGAACATCACTGAAATGCTCAGCCCACCTAGCCATGACAGAATCCTCCCCTTCTATAACCTTACCTTGTTTATCCTTCAATCCCTGTTTACCTGTCCGTTTTCTACCACATAAAACATTAACATCTGGTACAGCTCTCTGCTGTTGTGCTGCCTAACTGCTTCCTCAGCTTTGTCAGCCAAGCCATCAAGCCAAAGATTCTTATCAGTAGCTAACTGATCCTTTACACGTTTATTAAGCTCTCTGTAATCCTTTCTATTACGACTAGTAGGGTACTGATTAAGGACATTCCTGCAGTTTCTTCTTTCAGAAATAAGCTCAAGTTCTGATTCACTCAAATAATTCTGCCTCCTCTGCTCCTTTTTTCCTAAAAGAGTAATGTTAGTTTCCAAAAAAGTCTGTTTAAAACAGCCCTATTCTTCGTGAACTTCAGTAGTAAGCAAACCATGACTGTCATAATGACTAAGTAACCTATCATGGTAAGCTTTAGCTATAACTGGGTCTTTCAGAACTTCAGTATTAAAGGTAAATTTTTTAACTTTAACACAACACTTTTTAAGTTTAAGTTGAAGACTCTTTTAACAAGGTAATGGTCAGATCCAATTTCAGCTCCCCTATATATGCCCTGGTATTCCTAACAGAACTAGTCCATTTTCTGTTAATTAATATATAATCAATCATATTCTTATGCAGCCCATCTGGTGAAACCCATGTGTACTTAAGTATGTCGTGGTGTGTGTAATAAGTGTTAGTTATTCTGAATCCATTGAGTTTACTTACCTGTAGGAGACGTTGCCCATTGCCATTGCAGCTACCAATACCAAAAGGGCCTATTACTCCTCCCCAAAGGTCAGAGTCAGTATCAACTTTGTCATTGGTCACCAAGAACAAGGGTAATATCTCCTTTCTTGACAGAATTCAAAATATCCTGAAGTTGTCCATAAAACCTATCCTTCTCATCCTCATCGGCATCCTCAGTGGGGACATAACAGCAGATAACATTCAAGTCTTTAATGCTTGTCTGAAATTTTGCTGTAAGAAACCTTTCATTAATGCACTCATATCCTAGAAGAGCATCACTAGCATGTCTGCTGAGCAACAGATCCATGCCTTGGTGATGCTTTCCATCCTCCCTCCCTGTAAAGAGAAATTTAAAGTAATTTTTAAGTATCTCACCTTTATCTGCCCATCTGGTCTCTTGTAAGCCTAGAATATCTAGGTTATAGCACTGGTATTCCTGTGTGAGGACATCAAGAGAATAATCTCTATATAATGTCCTCACGTTCCACATTCCTGCAGAGAGAAAATGATTAGTAGGATTTTTAAAGAAACTAGGTTTATTGAGATAGGTAGGACCAATGATATCAAACAGCCCCCTGATCTCGGGCATGGAGCAAAGACCTGTTTCTCCTCCGCTAAAGGCTGAAGTCACTGATGCTGGTAGGAACTTCAGGCACCACCTTTTCAAGTGGACTTTTTCAAGAGCCATATGACCTGCCTGAGACACATTACTCCAGTTTAGGCTTGATGATGCCCAACTAGCTAAGTAAGGTCAGGTACCTGTGGTGGCCTCTGATTAGGATTATACACCAGCTGATATAAGGTATCCCATGCCTCTGTTCACTTAGGGCTGGCAACCCAGAAGCAAACAGAAAACACAGTGGCAGATTCTCCCTCAACAGAGGCCCACCAGTGCAGCAACAGATGGCATATAAATCACACATGAACCCTTAAAGTGCCTGATTAATTTTGAAATGTTTTCAGTTGAAAAGTAAAAGGACTAGAACCTTATCCTGAAGAAAGTGACTAACAGAAGTTGATCATGCTACTATGCAAAATGTAATTTGTAAATATTGATAATTGAAAAAAAAAATTAAAACAAATATTAAAAGACAACTTACAGAAGTGTATACTTACTGTACTTACAGAAGTGTATACAGAAGTGTATTTAGAATGTGTTGAGTGTCTTCTGGCACTTTAAAGATTAAAACCAGCAATAACTGCCTTTTGACAGAAAACGTTTCGAAATGTATTAATTCAGTGAATTTGACATCATTATGCACAGTCTCTTTGTACACACTGATAATAATTGAATTAGTAAGTTCTACATACAGTAAAAACTTTATTATCCAGCACATTTTGGCTGCAGTTCCCAGCTGTGTCAGCACTGAGATTTATCTCAGCAAAACCCCCACCCTGCTATTTTTTCAGTAGGGGACACTTAATGGGCTTGGAAAGGCTGCTGTCCATCAAATGGGATGTTAAGCAGTGACCCGTGTGTGTGGACGATCCCTGTGCATGTTAAAGATCATGCTGGATGGCCTTGATGGGAGACTACCATCTGTCTCCCAACAACTGTCCAGTGAGTCCCCTCCCCCCAACACTCTCTGAGCCTTTGAGGTCCTTGTGACCAGGCATTTAGCCCATTGCATGCCAGAAAAGTGCTGTGGATTAGTGCTTGGGGATCAGGATGTTCTGGTTATCTGAGCATTTCATCAACTTACGAAAAATCAGTTGATAACAATAGTAAAACTAAAGTTATGGATATGTAAACCATATTGTAATCAACATAAACACTATGCTAAGTATGTATGGAACAATCAAAGAAGTAAAATTAATCTTATTTTATTAAGAAGAAATTTCAATTTTTGCACTGTAACATTAATTCAAGCTAAACATACACTCATTCTCTTGCTCAGTAGTACTGATGAATATGAATATAGGTATTTCTTCAATCCCAGCACAAGGCAAGTCCTTGCTTATTGTATAAGGTGAGACTGTATTGATTGATCACATTGCTTGCATGCATCCATGCTATAGTTTAGCAATAGAGTTATGAACAGTGTGTCTAAAAGTTCTGTAAATAGAGTAAGACCTAGGATGTGGTGGGTGGACAATGCCAAAAAAGCTCCTTGTTAGAATCAGCCTGTAGTGGACAAATGCAACAGCTGTAACTCAACTTAGACATATATGGAGAACTAAATTACAGTCCGGTTAGATTTCCATGGCTACTTGAGGATTAGGAATGTATGTAATGAAGTTTAGGACAGCCATATAGCACAACTTTTAAGAATTAACTTTTTATGCTTTAAATATGCACTTCAGGTGTCAATGTTTTGATGGTTGCCTATAATGAGCAATGTCTTGAGCCAGTACTGATAAACTGAAATCCAGGATTTTCAATATATCATTTTTAAAGGAGTGATAATAAGGCTTACTACTCATAAAACACAGTGAGATTTGTGATTTTATAATTTGTACAGTGTAATTTATTTATAATTAACTTTTCACTTGTGATGATTGCATTCTATTTTATCATATACCATGCTATGAAAATAATTTGCTTGGTATAACTTCCCATTTTCACATAAATATTTTCACATATTAGGCTGTTAGAGCTTTAAAAGAGACAATTGAAGATTGTTGGGACCAGGATGCTGAGGCCCGTCTAACCACATTATGTGTAGAAGAGCGAATTTCTGAACTTCCTGTGATGTGGGAAAGATATAAAGGTAACATTTTAACAATGTTTTTCATTGTTTTTGTAAGTAACACATGCATTATGTACAGAATTAGTATTTTTTTTTTAATTTAAATATCAAGGCATTTCAACATGAATTTTATTTCAGACAAAATGAATTGCAATAGGTATTCTGTGGCTTTTGAACAAAAACTTAATTAAGAGGGAATATTCTTGTAATTAGATATTTTAATGGTATATATACTCAGTGACCATTTTTTAGGAACAGACATATAATTTGTTAATTAGGAACTCAGTTTCAGAGCTCAGTAAAATTTTAAATATCTCACTAAACTCTAAATACTAAACATATCATTGAAAATAAAGAATTGTAGATGGAATATTTGATGGTAGTACTGCCAGTTAAACTAATCTGAATTCAAACTGATTAAAATAAAATAATCATACAAAATTTTTAAGAATTTTTTTAGTAGTTTGTATAATGGTTATTTAAAATATTAACAGTTTTAAATCATTTTTCAAAATCAGCTAAGTTGTTAAATGTCTCAGTTTTTATGAATTGTAAAATACTCGAGGAATACTGGGGGTGTCAAAAAGTTCTTTACATGCATCTGCAGAACAAATACCATCGCACTTACCTCAACAAAACTTTTAGTGTCCTTCAAAGTACCACCCCTCCAGCATCTAATCAAAGTTACAGATGTCTACACCAATTTGGAATGTATGGAGATACTCCTGTTGGGTAATACTCCACAACTCTGAATGAATACACTTTGCAAGGTCTTGCACCCTTGAAAAAGGTTTCTCAGCAAGTTCCTCTTTAATTTTTGGAAACAATCAAAAATCACATGGTGCAAGATCAGGGAATGTACAGGATGGGATAGCTGTTTGATGTTTTTCTTCCTCCAGATAGGCTGTAACGTGCTAGAACACATGTTTCGTGAACACTTGTATTGTCATGAAGGAGAACCCTTGACATGCCTGTTGTTAGATGTAGCTCCTTCATCTCCTTAACCATTTTTTGGGTAGAATAGTATTGTCCATTAATAGTCTTTTTTTTTTCCCCCAGGTAAAGTGTCCATGGCTCTTTCAGAATTTAAAAAAATTGTGAACATCCTCTACCTTGAGGGAAAGTCTTGTTGAAGGATTTGGGGAGACTGTTCATCTTCCACAACCCAAACATAGTTGTTGATCTTTCTGAGAGTTGTATAGTAATAAAACCATCACTTGTGACAATATCTATTATCTGTTTGGGGCCACTAGGTTTAAACATTGCCGACATCTCCTTGCATGAGTAGACTCTAGCTCATTTTAGCCCTTTTTTGCTGTTTTGTCATTATTGGGTATCCATTTGATACAGATCTTTCAGAACTTTAAATGTTGATGAATAATTGTTTCCATACTGCTAATCATACACTGACATCTAAATTTATTACCTCAACAGTGATGTGTTGGTTTTCCTTAACGAGTTCACAAATAGCAACATAATTCCCTCATTCATGACCTCCTCTGGTCTTCCTGCATGAGGGAGGTCTTTAAAGCTCTACCATCCTTCTCTGAATTTTCACATCCATCTCATAACAGTGCCATATAAACAAGCATAATCTCTATATACTTGTGATAAATTGGCATTAATTTTTTTTCAAGTTGTCTCCAAGTTGTATCCTTGTTAAATGTAACATACTTCTCTGTCTTTAGTAAGCTCCATAGCAACAACGCCCAGATTTTGCACACAAAACTTTACATGCCACCAGCAAAGAGAGAAATGATGATACGGCCTAATGAGCTAGAGTCTACTCATGCAAGGAGATGTCGGCAATGTTTGAACCTAGTGGCCCCAAACAGATAATAGATATTGTCACAGGTGATGGTTTTATTACTATACAACTCTCAGAAAGATCAACAACTATGTTTGGGTTGTGAAAGATGAACAGTCTCCCCAAATCCTTCAACAAGACTTTCCCTCAAGGAAGAGGATGTTCACAATTTTTTAAAATTCTGAAAGAGCCATGGACACTTTACCTGAAAAAAAAAAGACTATTAATGGACAATACTATTCTACCCAAAAATGGTTAAGGAGATGAAGGAGCTACATCTAACAACAGGCATGTCAAGGGTTCTCCTTCATGACAATACGAGTGTTCACGAAATGTGTTCTAGCACGTTACAGCCTATCTGGAGGAAGAAAAACATCAAACAGCTATCCCATCCTGTACATTCCCTGATCTTGCACCATGTGATTTTTGATTGATTTTTAACACATAATGACAAGTTTAGACAAGCTTTCAAACAATTTGTAGCTTGTTAACTTCGGAGTAATGAGTGTAAATCAACAGATGTGTCAAATATTTTTGAATGCCTTCCATAACATTGAAAAATTAATTGATTGAGATTTAATATTCAGTCGCATTTTCCCCCAAAAATGCTCTTTGTTAAGAAGTTACTAAACTCTGAATCTCACTCTCCACTGATATAACATGAGACTGTTCCTAAGTGCCCAAATAGAGCTAATTATGTGAATTTGTAAATAGCTAAATTTTCCATTAAACTAAGCAAAGAAAATGCCTAATAATAATAAAAATAGAGAAATTTTTTAATTATGGAGACTTTTCTAAAAAAAAAAATGGTATATTTTCTTACTACATTTTAAAGTGTGGTAAATAGTGAGTGAGTGATTATTGCTGATAATTTACTATAATTCACTAAGAAAATTTTCTTGAAAACAGCTGTCAAAGTTTAATTTTGTCCACACATTAAACTAGTTAAATGGCATTTTATATTGCTACATAATAGTAATCAAAATTTTATAAGCATTTGTGTTTCCTAAATTTTTGCATTCTACTTTTCAGCTGGTCTTAGTGTACCTGGTGTGAGTCCTACTGTAAATCCTACTTCCAATCATCAGAGGACATCAGCTCCAGCAGTTCTTAGCCAAGCAGCAAGAGAGGGTGATAATACTGTAGTGGAAGAGACACTGAACAACAATGTGGACCTTCAACCTTACAGAAGGGAAAGAGTATGCAGTGTATCTGAAGCTACAACTGAGACTCTCTTGTCACCCTCTGAACCACTGCCACAAAATAATAGCAGTAACAACAACCCAGTAGGAAATAGCAAAAACAGTGTTGCTAATAATAGCTCTTTATCATCAAAAGTGACTGTCCCTCTCCAGCCACATCAAGGACGAAATCCATGTATGGAGCGAAACCTAATGGTGGAACCACTGGATGATGTAGCTGTCAGTGGCAACACCCTATTGGACAGAGAGTCTAGACTTAGTGTTGACAGAGTTGTTCGTTCATTGTCTGATGGTGACACTGACATATTTGATTCACTAAATGTGCCCGATGGCTTGGAAAGTAATGCTCTTGTTTCTAGTGATGTTCTTAATCATTCCACAAGGGTCTGCAACCCTATCCCATATCTTCAGAATGCTGTACACTTGGCATCTACCATTCCTAAGCAACCTAATGTTCCTGGTAATGGGCACAGTCTTCGAGGGCATGATCCATCATCTAAAATAAAGGAAGACAAGCGCTGGGGACCACTGAATTTTTTTGACCGCAGGAGAAATGCAAGAGAAGGTGGTATCAAAGCAGGACTTAAGAGTCTCTTGGAACGCAAATCTACAAGTACAAATAAGGCTCTTTCAGAAGAACAACAGCCATTGAAAGGATCAATAGGAAATGGTTATTCTCCTAGCACTCCTGGTGTGATGGATGGCAAAATTGGCCAAACTAATCCTGTCAATTTATATTGGACTTGTGATGAAAGTAAAGAAAGTGATCGTTTAGTTGATACTGAGGTGTGTATTATCAAATCTGATTGTAGTACCACTGTAGTGAGACCTCTGAACAATGGTCATATTAATACAGCTGAAGGTAAAGAAGAGTTTACTAAGTCTCATGAGATTCATATACCTAATGGACATGCTAAAGTGATGAAAGCCAATGAAAATGATACAGAAAATGAAACCTATCAGAAGAAAAATATGATACAAGATAAAATAACTACTACAGATAAAAGTAAAAGGCCAACATCCCTTCCAGTTCAAAGATATCAGAATGGGTACATTGAAGATAGTGATCTTGTGGAGAATTCAGATCATGAGAGTACAAAAGAGACAACAGAACAAGACTGGGAGAACAACAATCCTGTTGTTCTGATGCGAAGGAAAGGAAGTAATGGGAGGCGAAAAGGAGTGAAAAGAGTAAAAACACCCTTTGAAATTAAGGGCAGATTTTCACTGTATGATGATAGAATAATGTCATCACAAGAACTAGCTACAAATAATAGTAAAATTGGGATTCAGCCTAAACTGAATGGAGCCTCTAAGTTTTCAGTGTCTGTTCCATTGGACATGGACACTTTGTGTGTTTCTCAAACAGTTAACTTGGCACAGAAGGACCAAGAAGCTGCAGTAAAACTACAAGCTAGTAATGTTAATGGAATAAAACTTCCTTACAAAAGCCAGCTACAAACTGTGCATACTTTATGTGACATTTAAATCATTGTGATAGACATCTTGTAAGACATTTTTGTTATCTCAGTTAATAGCTAGATAAAATATTTCACATCATTTCCAGGACCAGAGAGAGAGGTAGCTGATTGTGCATACCTTTGTGAAGATGGCTTCTTCACTACTCCCTGCTGTGTGCTGAATCTGTAATGTTTTAAAATATATTACAAGATTGTTGTACCTACTGCTACACTATGGTGAAGAACACTACAGCTTTGGGAACTGTTCTCTACCTCCGAACTGTGTACAGGTTTAATATTGGGCAGCATGAAATATTTCATTGTGCTGTACTTCTTAGTTAGTTATCTTCATTATTGACCAACTGTTCTTATAACTTCTGCCATAAAAATGTTCACATTTTAAATCACCCATTTTTGTTGAGTCAGTGTGAAATTCTTTTAACAAAAATTGTCAATAAAACTAAAGAAGATAAGGAATAATAGTAATATCCAAGGATATTGAACACAATAAAACCTTCAGACTAACTTTTAAATAAATAACTGTTGGGCATTTCTTGACAAAGTAACGTATTTGGTTTTCATGTTCTGTTTATTGCAGATGCTTGCAAAATTCATACATTTAAATTACTGCTATATTGAATATACACATTAATAGATGTGTTAACCTAAATGTTAGTACCATGCTACCCTGTAAAGGTGAAATAAGATAGGCATTGTAATTAATTTCAAGCTTAAAATTTTAAATGAGTCTTTAAATAATGTTTCTCTGTAATTTAAATATTTTTTACCATATGTAAGTATTTATATTACTAATGGTTTCCAACAAAGTGAATTAAAAGATAAAAATTTGTAAAACAGGAACAACTGGAATAAGTTGACTTTTTTCATGTGAAAAGATGATTTTTCTAAACAGTTCTGTTAAAATAAAGCATTATAAAATAGCATTGAAAAGGCGCATTTTTATGAGGTAATATTATGCCTATCTCATGTAAATTTGTTCTCTTTGTTAAATGACATATTAGGAATTTCATAAAATGTTATTTTATGCACATTGTTTATGAAATGCAACAGGAAAGAATTGATCAAGCTATAGTATATAATACATCCTCATATGATATTCACTTTTTTATGTGATTATTTAGTGTTTTTAACAAGTTACTACTTCATATTAGTCATTAACTTAATAATCATTATTATTTCTATTTAAAACATATTTACATTTAGTACTACACTTTAATCCAAACATGCTTCACTTGTTTGTGTGCATTAATGATCACTGTAGGGGCCTGTTTAAAGTTGCTGTTCTAGATGTTTATTTTTGCTTTAAATGAGATGGTAATAATATTGTTAGTGACTATTCACCTAAAGAGTAATACCTCTAATGTTTTTAATATTCATAATCTAACATCTTAATACAGTGCTGTAACATATCTTTCCATTCCATATTAATGGATAATCGTGTCAACTGTAAATCACTTAATATTTGGCTACAAATGCTTCTGGGTTTGTTTTTAGGTCTTAAAAGGCTTGGGTAAAATTGAATATTTCATTCACTGATTTATTTTTCTCTGTTCTGCACTGTTGATTTAGTGTTGTTTGTTTAAATGGCTCTTTTAATTACAGTGAAACTTTTAGATGGATACCAGCTGTTTCTAGCAAATGTGTCGAGCAGATAGCCGTGAAATGCGGGTTTTGCAAATGGGACAAATAGGAGATACTGTTATTTTTAGCAACCTATTATTTATGCTAAAAAAATCAAAATTTTCAGAAGCTCCAGAAATATATTTTAGTGTTTGATTTATATGCCCCTTAAATGTAATGTTCAGCACTTGCCTTTTGAAATAATCCCCCCCCCCCTTTTTTTCTTCTGAAAAGTTTGCTTCCAGTTGATTACTTCTTTTGAAACAAACTCTTGCATAAGCTGCAAAATGTTTGCAATAAATATTTTTCCACAGTTAAATTTAGCAACCTCATGGATGATCATCCTACACTTTCTTTAATTACTTTAATATGTTTCCTAAAGAATACACTTCAATTTTTGTTGCTTGCTATTATCATCAAACAACTTTAAAATTTGTGAAGTTAACTAACACTTTTTCCCCCCAGTTAACTCTTCACTGTTTTAAATTCTGCAGAACATTTACATATGAATTATTTTATTGAATTATATACCTGTTTCTCTAAAATTCGAAATTTATTATTTTAATCCTATATTGACATATTCTAAAAAAAGAACTGTAACACAAAAATTTTTAGTATGCTTTTGCAAGCTTTAGAACTGTTGGCAACTTTAAAAAGTTTAAGTTTCAATTAGCTGTGCATAAAGCATGCGTGGTCATTTTTGTATACACAGTCGTATCAGAATAATATGACCACCTACCATACATATACTATGGCCTACCATACATATACTGATACGACTGTGCATATGGATTATTTAAAATCCTGTTCAGTTTTATGTAATGTTCTTCAGACAATAAGGAAGTATTGCAGCTTCATGCAATTGCATTACTAAATCCTAATAATTTTTGTATACTTTTCACTTCAACTATAATGTGCATTATTTCAAAAGTGGAGAAAATCGTGCAAATTTTTTTTTCGATTTAGAAATTAAAATATTTGGTGTTCAGAAATGTTATTAAAGTAATTCTTTTAATGTAGTGCTTGCAATTTTTTTTAATTAATTAATTTTGAAACAAAACCATTACATAATACACACCACCATTTGGAAAACATTTAAAATTAGTTTACATTTTTTTTATAACAAGCAAAAATAAATCCCATTTCATCATGTGATATAGATTATTTTATGCATTTGTCTTTATTTTTTTAATCTGTTGTTTAACATTAGTGTATTTAGGTTAAAGAGTCATTTAAACTCAGCATAAATGGAGTAAAAAAAATACCTGTGCTTGAATAGTTGCCATAAGAAAGAAAAGAGTACTAGTTTTATTCCTACATTGTTAAGAGTTCTAGTATGCTATTAAGATAAAATTTCTTTACACATTTCCGATTTTAAAAGAATATTATTTTTCAAGAATTATTCACGAAAAATGCCATAGAATTTATATATGTCATATGAAACTAGCAATTCTTAGACTACTTTAAATATTCTTTAACTTTAAGCAGTTTTGAGCAAAACTGAAGTATGCAAATTAATTTTATTATCAGTTGTAAAACTTTCATTTGCAACTCTCTAATCTGCAATGGCATCTGTTTTAGAGGAAGCATAGAAGTTAAAATTTGAAGTTACCATGCAACTATATCCATTTACATTGACATCATCTCCAATTTTTTTACTAAAAATGTAGTTAGACTACTGTTGTAACATAAAATTAAAAATTTTAATTAAGTAATCTACAGAGTGAATCAGACTAATGTATGAACCGTTGGAAATGCAAGTATAAACCGAAAGTTGCTGCATATTATAACACAGGAAAAGTTATGTAAGATGTTTAATGAATTATTTGACATTTCCATGATTCCTGTTCTATCATCTCCCACAAATTCTGCATTGTTTAAAGTTTACAACTGTACTAAATAATAAATAAACTCAACATACTTGGTATTAACCTATAAATAATCACTTTCAAGTCTATTTAAATATTAGAGGAAAAATTGTCTTGAGCCGGGTGGGATACGAACCCACTACCTCCTGATAACGTCAATTTTTTGACAATTTTTCCTCTAAAATTTAAAATGATCTCAAAGTGGTTATTTATAGGTTAATACCAAGTATGTCGAGTTTATTATTTATCAACTGTATTACTTGTAAGGAAATACTTTTTATCTCTATGGCTTGTGTTTGCCGCATGTGGCGAAAATTGCCTGAACATTCCCTACATAGGAAGTAGGTTGAAATGGTTCATATTATCAATTAGAGGAGATCTTGATCGGTGGCCTGTAGCTCAGTGGTCCAGAGCACCTGACATGTTATCAGGAGGTTGTGCGTTCATATCCCACCCGGCTCAAGACAATTTTTCCTCTAAAATTTAAATCAACTTCAAAGTGGTTATTTATAGGTTAATTACAACTGTACACTCCCCATACAACGAAGTCCAGAGGTTTTGAAGTCTGGAGATGGGAGGGAGGAGATTTGAGTCTTGACATTGACTCTGCCAGTAGTTTGATTGAGAACTCTTGAATAGGTATGTTTGTCAGCCACTTTAACAAATTCCTCTCTCTACAATGTCCACTGCAGAGTCAAGTGTGCAGGAGAATTCCTCTTAGGGTTATATCTGGCCTACACTGTTAGTTAATTTTTCCCCACTTAGTTTTATGGTTCATACTATTGACTTGGCTACGCACAATGCAAGTGTTACCTCTATAGTAAGGGTTCTCAACGTGGGGTACGTGGTAAAATTTTTTGGGGTACGCTGTGAGAGCTCAAAAGTTGCTAGATCTAGTAACAAAGTAAGAATATCCATTGTTATACTATAACTATAATTTTATCTATCTATACAAGGGGTATGCCAGCTACATACACATTTCCAAGGGGGTACATGAAGCATAAAAGTTTGAGAACCACTGATCTACAGGACTGAGTGCTCTACCATTTTCCCTATTTTTAATGAAAATTTATTTTTTTTATCAATTCTAATTGACTTATTAGCCTAAAATTTCTCGTGGGAGGGGAGGGTGTGTTCATGTAATTTAAATATTTTGTGCCTGAATAAATTAAAGGATTCAGTGCATGATGAACTTAGAATTCATCTAGGGAGAATCGATCTTGAAGCCAGTGTATTAACCACTAAAAAATTAGCTCTTCTGATGTAGTTTAGAATAGGATGTTAAGCATTGAACCAGTGCAGTGTCAATGAGATTACCATAAAGGTTATCATAGGTGTCCCCTCAATTATTGTCCGCCATTTGTGTGATAGTTCTGTTGAAAGTACAAAACTGTGTCAAAAAGCATATTTCCTCTTGTTAATAAAATACACAGTTCTTCCATTTCAAAATAGCATTCCCTTTTAACATTTAACAATACCACTGAACCTGTATGGTACACTTATCCTGTTAAAAGACAGTCCCATCAACACATTAATTCTTGGCAGGTTGAATTATTCTTTCTGAAGAGAAATATACGTTTCCATTAGTTCAGTAAACTCTGATTGATTATTTACATTCAGAGTTGGAATGCATTTGTCTGACCATACAATTACACCTCAGAATCACCAACTACAACTTATGACAGTACCACTTACAGAATTATGTTCATTGTTTAGGATCATCTTCCTGGCAATAACAGATCCATCTAGAATTTTCACTTTATGCCCACCACAATTGACTCGTGCAGTTCACTGCCTTGATTGCTTTTTTTTGGTGACTGTTCCTCTGACCACTTTAGATTTTTTTAGCAGTTCTTGATGTACTTTTCCTTCCACTCTTTTTTGATGTTGCAAATAGTTCACGTTCTTAAAATTTATCATAAACGTTATTTATTTATTGGCATTTCCATGCACACAGGGCATCTCTAACTTTTTCATACTTCCAGTACCACTTTAAACTGTTTAACATCTACTCAGATATCAGTTGATTAATTACTATGTTGATCAGTCACTGGTTCATTTGAAAAATTAGGAATGTTTAATACATGTCTAAGCAATGTTATGCAAACCTTTTTATTCAAATTAATCATGATATCTATTAAATACAGCAATTTAAAGTGTTTATTCATAATTCTGATTCAGTGGCATACCCAAGAGGATGTTATGGAGTTATACCCCTCCTCATTTAGAACTTTCTGGGCACACTACTATTCTAATTCACCCTATATTTTGCAATACTGCTCTTCACATTTGTTTTGTATTGCTGTGTGTAAATTATACATTTTTTGGTGAGGATAGACTGAAAATCAGCTAATTCCTCCTATTTTTCTAAATAAAATATAGAATTCAGTGTTAAAATTAAAGTTCTCTGTCATTGAGCAATAAAATTTCGAAGTTTATCCTTCAGACTCTTGGCATGTTAAAAAGATTTTAGGAGCAAATTTGGAATCTTTTTGGGGCAAGGACAGTGAAGTGACACTATGTGGTGATGTCACCACATAGTGTCACTGAAGATGGAGCACTGCCCTTGCTCTGAAAAACATCTGAGTCTGCTCATAAAAACTTTTTAATATGCAAATAGTTTGAAGGATAAACTTCAAAATTTTATTCCTCAATGACAGATAACTTTATTATTTTAATTATTTTCTGAACAAGGTCTTTTTAATTTTGTTTTTAAGGAATTTACTATATTTTACTCTTTACAGTCATTATCGTTTTTTTTTTTAGTAAATAACATGAACTTCTTTTGTTCTGTTGCTTTCTACAGGGCAAAAGCATACATCTTGATTCATCACAGCAGGTACTATTTATTAAAACAACTAATCTAAGTACTAGTAGTAAAATTTCCATTAGGTTACTACAGTAGCAAAGGCATCTTTTTTTTAAAATGCATGATGTGTTGTTAAATTTATTATCTGTCTAATTGCCCTTTAGAGGCAATATATCAAAACTTTTGTTATGCAAATGTATTAAATTATATTTAAGCAAACTGTATTTTACATTTTCTTTACAAGCAGCTTATCAGGGCAGATTTTTTTAAAATACTCTCTATTTAGAAACAATAATGAATTTGTTATACATATTTTAATAAATGTGAAACAAGAATGCCCAATTGTTTTGTATTTGAATTTTTCAGTGTATTATTATCATATTTACAAGTCGTGTGTGATGTTATGCATATTACCACAGCCTCAGCTACACAGAGCTCACTGTAGAACATGACTTTAATCTGTTTTTGATTGTGAAAGTACTATATAAATAAACATGATCTGCAAATAGATGATAGTTATTAACTGTTCATAACATAGTTTTTATCAATCATTTGTGCATTCTGCTTCCTTGTATCACTGTTATCTGAACTATTGAAAGCTGCTTTCTTTGGCAATCATTTGGTGTACTGAGACAGTTGGAACTGTGATAAAGATAAAATTTGTAAGAGAGAATGTTTCTCTCAAGAAATATTTGTTACTTTAAACTGTTTTCGTTACCATACTTAACTGTGTTGTAGCAAAATGCAATCTTGTAAATGTCAGCAATGGAAATGACTGTTATTTAATAGGAAACAATATGTAGTTGAATGACACTGTCATTTTTGTATTTAAAAAATTTAGTGTTTTGACTCCTCCTAACAAGCCATGCAGGTTTCCTATGCTGTTAATATAATCTATAAAGTTATTTAACTGAAAGATAAACAACCTTTATGTAGGTTATATAATAAGTTGCCCACATTTTGCTGAACATCCTTTATATATATATATACAGTCGTATCAGAATAATATGACCACCTACCATAGTATATGTATGGTAGGTGGTCATATTATTCTGATACGACTGTGTATGTGTTGAAACACTTTTGAGTTGGGGAAGACACTCGAGTGAGGTTTTTTTTTCTCAAAAAATAAGTTTGTTCTGCCTTAATTTTCTCTAAAATTTTTGTTTCGTTTTAGAAAGAAATGCTCTTTTATTTTGTATATATAATATGACATATCTGTTTGTAGTTTCTTCCAAATAAAATTTTAAAGCTTTTTTTTTTTTGAAAAAATGTTAAAAATTAACATGTGTATCAGTACATTCATTGTTGAAAACATGATGCTCTATTATTTCTACAGGAATGCCTTATACAGAAATTCTTTAAAGTAATACCTTTATTACAGTAATTAACCCAAATGTTTGAGCTGCCATTACATTTGTCATTTACCCATACTTCCTGTTGTTTGACATGTAGTGTCATTCATCTTCAAGCGGTATTGCTCTGCCATTAGTTATGAAACAAAAAATTGTATTGGGAAACAATTTCAACTGAGATTGAATGGAAACACTATGGACTCTTGTAAAACTATGCTGAAGGGTTTAGCATGCATAGTTTTTTTAAACATTTAGATGGAAGAATATCTTTTTCACTACACAAAAGCCAAATTTTTGATAACTAGTAACGCTGCCAGAAATTAAAGTTGCTCATTAAACGCATAACTTTTCTAACGTTAGAAAAAAAAAGTATGTGCACAAGTTAAAAAAATTAATACATGCATCAGATATTTATACCTTTGTTTTCTTGAATTTTATAAATACATTGCAGTTTAGTTATATTAGTAGTGTTAACCTTGGAACACATTTAAGCCTTATGAAAATCCTTACATACATTTGCTCATTTACTTGCTATATATGTTTGTCGTAATTGTTTTAGTATAAGTTTCCCATGTTTTTTCAATTTTGTGCATTTCTTAAATATCTAGTAGAGAAATGAGTCATTAGAAATAATTTAACCTATAAGCAAACTTTTTAATCACATGAATATAGCTGGTAAAACTACTGGGATAATTTTAAAAAAATTCTGTCTTTTTTTTTAGTGGTTATTTATCAACAATTCCTTATAATTTTTAGTTCCTCTGCATTGTTATCATAATAGATACCTCACTGGGTTACACTGTGATGTTAACCTTGCAAGGTTAAAACAATTTGACCTGAGACTGAAGATTCCTAATCACTTTTGTATACTATATACCTTTTCAATGCAGTGTTAATTGCTTCCTATGTCAAGTACATGCCACCTTTGGTTGATTTCTTTTCATAACGTTACGCAAATTGAGAGGTCCTTCTTCAGGCTTTCCCACTAAAAGTACACCTTTGGTTGAATAAAATTATTGCCCTTTATGTTTTAAAATCCCTTTAATTTTAACTAGAAAATATTTTAAAAAATATTAAAGCACAGAATTTTACTATATTGTACAATTTACAAAATTGAAAATAGAGTACAAGTACAACAAAGCATAAATTTAAAGTTACTAGATAACTACATCTACTTTTAAAAATTCGAAACATAAAGGAAATCTCTCATGGCTTGCGTTTTTTTTTAAAGGAATTTATTTCTGAAATATATTGAATTACAGGTTTGTTGAAGGAGTCAAAGCATACTTGAAAGACAGAAGTGATCTTTGTGTTTCTAATATTTCATAACAGCTTTACAAAATGCTGCAGATAATTGCAGTCAGTCATGCACTAAAAAGTCCCTGGAGCTAGTCATTGGTTTCTATGTACAGACACTGGTCAGAGGAACTCGGGATGCAATAATAACGTTTAAAATTCAAGCCTCATTAGGAAATCATTAATTCGATGTGGGAAAGAAAAGGACGGCTGTCAAATTCAAGGGACCATTGCATGTGTTTTTGTTGATACAGTGAAATTTTGTTAGCTTTTTGTTGTGTTTTTTAGAAATGCATGTAAATAGTTACCATTCTGCATGGTTCTTAGGAAGAAACTAACGTGTTATGAATATTTTGATATAAATTCGTCACTGTATGTTATTCATTTTCGAATAGACTTTTTTTTATTGTTATTCAAAAGATACGCCTATCATTGCTCAGAACTTTTTTTTACTCATTTTTTTTTATGTAAATATCATTTTTTTTCTCTTATAGTCGTATATGAATCAACTTTTTAAATAAGTTCTCAAATGTTGTGAGAATTTTTTTAAATGAATTATAGTTCTGGTTAGGTGTTTTTTTTTTTGCAGATAGTGTTGCTAAAGTTGCATGTAAACAGTAAAAGCTCCAATTTTAAAATTTATATCGAATTTTAATCTCTTAAAAAAACAGCACGAGGAAACGCAATCTTTATGTTACATATATAAGAAAGGTTTGCCATCAAAAGCTGCATTATTGTTGAAACTGTTTAGGTGAGGAAATGTAAACTTTAAGTCAGGGCTAGTTTTAACTAGAGGCCCTATATAGGTAGAGGTTGGCCATCTCTAAATTGGACGCCATGTTTTGTCGTCGCTCCGATTGTTTAGCGTGCATAGCTGAATGATATTGCACGGTCTTATGGATTCCAGAAAAGGGTTGGGTAATATTTGATACATACAGATTTCAGTATTCATGATTGGAAACACTTTAGAAAACAGCTAAAAAAGGAAAAGTAAATTTTAGGGCTTTTTTTTAAAAAAAGATATCATTTCACTTTGTTGTCTGTCCATCTGTAGACATCGAACTTTTTTTGTTTATACAGATAAATAAGAAATTCTTTTTCTGTTAGATAGGAATTAATGATATATTACGATTTACATTTTTCGAATCTTCCAAAAGTTATAACTGCGCCCTCTAACAGTGGAAAAAGTTGAAAATTACAAAATATCAAACGAATATTACAAACGATGTAGTTATGTTAGAAGTTGAAAATTTTGGTGTTGAAATGCGAAGGTTACGAAGTTACTATTGACAACAATCACTTGAACCTTTAGACCCAGGGGGTCCCAAAAATTTTAAATGAATATTGCAAACGATGTAGTTATGGTAAAAATTTAAAATTTTGGTCGTGGAATGTGGCAGTCTTGAAAATTCCATTGACAACAATGAGTTGACCCTAAGCCTAAGGTAGGTAAGAAAAGGAGCGTTTTTATTTTAAGAGATAATTGGAAATCTCTTTTTTTAGTTGTTTACTAATGAAATGTAATTCCCATTTTCAAAGGTAGTTTTAATTTATATTATCAGAGATCATGTTTAGGGTAGAAATTTCGGCGTGTAGAATTCTGTTATGGTAGAAATTCCACTAACATCAATTATCTGCCCATTTTCAGAGGAGCGAAAGAAAAGCAACTTTTTATGTTTAAGAACTAAAAGACATACTTTTTATGTTTTATAATTACTAATAAAATACTACTATGTGCATTTTCCCCATCATATATTAAAAAATAACCCCTCACGTAGCTACTTGCCACAGAGATCTGACAGGAGACTTGTCAGTTTGTACGCCATAGTAAAAGGTCCATGAGGATGGCGGGACCTCAGCAGAAAAACAATACAAACATCCATAATTAAAACTTTTAAGGAGTGAAAAAGTAGGCAAAGGAAGAACATTCTCTTTGAAAATGATATTTCCATATGCTCTAGAGGCGATATGCGTTCTTCTAGTTATTTTACATTTTCAGTACCCTCTGACAGTGAAAATTCGAACTACTGTATAATTGAGAAAATAAACTATTAATATTTTATTAGTACCTGTAATGTGCAAAAAAATTTTCATTTATGTCTTAAAGCAGAAAAGTTGCAAATCATTATTATTAGTGTAAACTACTTGATCATTACACACTGTGACCAAAAATTTAAGTTTCTAGCAAAAACAGATCGTTTTCAATATTTGTTTAAAGATTTGGTATTTTCTAGCTTTTTCCGCCACTAGAGGTCGCGTTTAGAGTTTTTATTTACTGCCTTTAGCACTCTCGAACACTGGAAATTCCAACTGATGGGTATTCGAAAAATGTACATATTACTATTTTTGTGGAAAAAAAATTTGCCGACGTACAGGATTCGAACCCGCATCTCTCCAGAAACATGCAAGAGTATTCTAACTTGTTGGACTAACGCCGGCTGTTTCCACAAAAAACATTTATTGATTTATAGACGTTTAAACGTCTACAGATAACGCCGAGATTATCAAATATTGTTTAAATCATTAATAACGCTTTAGCGTGACTTCATTATTTATATCAATCTTACTCAGAGCACTAAAAAAGAACATAGTTGCTCACCCGAGATCATATATGGAGGCGCCCAAAATTCACGGGAAGAGTGATAGTCATTATTAGTGGAAAAAAGACGTCATTAGGTCAACAGTTTAGAATACTCGGGCATGTTTCTGGAGAGATGCGGGTTCGAATCCCGTATGTCGGCGAAATTTCTTCCACAAAAGCATTTATTGATTTGTAGACGTTTAAACGTCTACAGGTAACACTGAGATTATTAAATATTATAAAAAATATTAATATTTTGTTAATGCCTGTAAAACAAAAAAAAAATGTAGTTTCGTTTATCTCTTTAAGAAAAAGTTTCATTTTCGCACCCCCTTTTGGCTAAGACGTCAAAGCCTTGTTGCCATTGTAAACCTTCTAGTCATAACACTCTACTACCAAAATTTCAGATTTCCAATGTAAATAGTTTGTGTGCAATATTCGTTTAAAATTTTAGCATTTTCCGTCTTTTTGTACCGCTAGAGGGCGCTATTAAAGTTATTGAAAATTTTCAAAATTGCGAATCGCAATATTTGTTCGACACCTATCGAACCCAAAAAGAATTTTTCATTTAGCTCTAAAAGTAAAAAAAATATTGATAAAAGTGAACTTTGTGTAGAGACGGAAAGACAGATGGACAGACAACAGAGAGACGGACAGACAGACGAACAAATACTGGCATAGGCAGACGACAAAGTGAAAACATTAGCTCGTTTTTCAAACGAACCTTAAAAGAAATTATTTGTTGGTTTTCAGTTACCTCATTTCACTTTTGCAGCCATTTGCTGTCTTCTATGGAGTTTCTCGGGAAAAAAAATATTGATGAATTTATTTCTTTGAGTGAAATTTTTACACCCAATTGCAGCGCAGTGAGGCATTCATAAAATATGACAGCTTTTATAGACAAAAAAAAAGTGGTAGAAATATATAAAACTATAACAACTGTGAAGTTTTAACTTGGTACATACACTAACTCGTAGGCTTTCGTCTCACAGTACGACAAAACATGGCGTCCATAAACCACGTGACTCAATCAACCAATGGCAGTGAATCTCCGAGATGGCCAGCCTCTAACTATACAGGACTTGTAGTTTTAACATGTAATTATACAACAATTTTATATTTAACTAGTAATTGGTCCTCCCCACACACACCAAAAAAAGATACAAATTAGCTATTGGTAAAAAAAATAGTTCAACTTTTAATATGTATATGAAGTATAATCTTGTTCTATTGGCCCCAGATGAAACAAGAATATATCGAGAAGATTAAATTTAATGAATCATAGCTAATAAAATCTCACTGTATTAGTGATTTTTTTTTTGTCGTCATTCTCAGATTTGTCAACCCATTGTGCTACAATAAGCGTTAGTCTTTTGTGCGTCCGCGCATAAGGTTTGCATGCGAAACGAGGCAAGCATGAAAAGTTCTCGATATTTGTATATGAGACTTAAGCTCTTTGTTGTTATATTTGAAAAATAATATTTCTGTATACTCTGTGTTCTGGAGAGAGAAGATTTCAGATTTATTTCAAACGCACATTGAATAAACAAAAAATAAACTTAAAAGAGTACTTCTCTTAGCAAAGAAGTGGCAAGTTCCAATTATGAATGTCACCAAGTTTAAGTATTGTAGATCTGCCTGTAGAATTAAGCTTGAGAGAAGCATTGGTGCTTTTATTGTTAGTGTATAGAATATATAGCGTAATAATTTTTGTTTTGTGCTGCTTGTAATGGTGCCATTACTCCGTGTATTGCAACTTTTGCACTGCTTGCAGGTAGTGGTTGAAAGCTGCTACAATGAATTAAAGAAGATAATTAAAGCTTTATCAGTTTAATCATGACTACATTTTATTACATAACTTCGTAATATTCACTGTACTTCCATACATGGACAATGTGTCAAGCACATAATTCGAGTTTTTATTTCAAAAGTATTGGATTGTTTTACCTCTGAGCGGCACTTTTTTGCACACCATGGGCTAAATGGCCAGGCCACAAGGACCCCGAAGGCTCAGAGAAGGTTGGAGGAGGGGACCCACTGGAACAGCTGTTGGGAGACAGATGGTAACCTCCCGTCAAAGCCATCCAGCGTGTTCTTTAACGTGCACAGGGTATGGCTCTCCCGCACACGGGGCCACGGCTTAACGTCCCATCCGACGGACGGCGGCCTTTCCAAGCCCATCGGTGTCCCTTACTGACCGTGGGCAGGGCGGGAAATTTTGCGGAGATAAATCTCAACGCTGACCCAGCTGGGACTCGAACCTGGGAACTACAGATTACGAGCCTGGCGTGCTATCGACTGAGCCACCCCCGCCCCTATTTCAAAAGTAGTGACTGCTAATTTTTAATTAAGCTTGCCATCAGTGACAAAATAATACTGGATTATTGATTCATTAGGCCTACCTCAATCATTTTCGAGCATAATTAGTGAATTTCCACATACACTTTAATAGCAATGTTTAATCCGTAAATGAAATTAGCTGTAATTCAAGCATTGAACATAATACTTTCAAAATGAAAGGTTCTTTTATTTCAGTTGCTGGTACACTTTAATTGCTCACTGCATATATCCAATCAGTATTCCACTTCTTACCATATAAGCTGCAACCATAGGCGAAACTAGACTAATTTATTAAGAGAGGGAGTGCCTGAGACCATACCGCAACCCCTAAAACCACCCGTAGTGAGTCTCCAGAGGTGCCGCGGACTCTGCAGTGATGAAAGGCCGGATAACAACAGAAAAGCTGGTACGTAAAAATGAAAAGTAGGACGCACCTGATCATAAGGACACTAAAGAAATTAATGAAACGTTAGGGGCTACCTTCTAGTTTCGCCTATGGTTGCAGCATATCTCTTGTTATTTGCTCAGTTGCTTTCTGGCCTCAAATTTTGTTCATGCAAACGTAATTCTTTAGAAAGCTCCCACAGGAAAAAAGGGGTGTGAAATCGGCGCCTTGCTGCTTGTCGAGTTGGACCACCTCTGCCAATCCATCACTTAGGAAATGTTGCACTAAGAACTGTGGGAATGTATCGCCCGCGAAACTAATTGGAGGAATGTACAAGTACAGCATTCAATGGGATGCTGTACTTGTACATTCAAATATATTCAGTGGGATGCCTTTTCTGTATTTGGGTACGTGCTTCTCGAAATCCCGCCATTATTTTTCGGACATCCTGTGTATGAAAAATGTAAGTAAGTGTTGAAAATTTGCACCCAAACAAGTATAAAGAAAAGTTTATAGGTTGGTTTTTTTGCAAACTGTAATAAAATTATAGATGGCCAAAGTTTCGTTCTTGAAAGAAGTCAAATTCTTTGGCTGAATGTATCGCAGATATCAATATTTATCAGTTTTTGCACAATGAATCATCCGAGGTTGCATATCTATTATAATAATAAATAGACCTTCAAGCAGCTGCTTGCCACAGAGGTCTGACAGGAGCCTGTCAGTTTATATGCCGTAGTAGGTCTGAGAGGATGGCAGGACCTCAGCAGAAAAACGACACGCACACATCCATGCCTTACCCGGGGCTCGAACCCAGGTCCCTTAGATCAGTAGCTAAGCATGCTAACCACTCGGCCATGGGACGGCTATCTATTATAATGATTATATTCTATTGCAATATTAATGTATTATCTCAACACTCAATTGTGTACGAAACCAACGATAGCCAATTTATAGCAATATTTTATCAGTAAATTCGAGGGTAAAAAAACAGAATGATATATTACTTCTAAATAAAAACCTTTCATTTTGAACTAATGGTACACTTGAATAACTGACAACTACAATTCATTAAACTTATTGGTTGAAGCAAAATTAAAATACGTTGCAAAAATAACTTTGTCCAAGATCTCGAACTTTGTACTCACAATAATTAGCCCCACCATAAATGGTTAATTATTGGATGCTTTCAAACAAATGCATAATGCTTTCAAACAAAGACATGTATAAAATACTATGTAGTACTTAAAATATATGTTGTAAATGAGAAAAACTTTATTGAGTACGAAGAATTTAATTACTGAGAAAATTGCGACTAATCAAACTTGGTGTCCGCGAAAATAATGCAAGAATGCAGCTTAATATTAGCAGTTTCACGCAACGTTATTTTCTATAATCTGCTGCAATATTAAAGTTCTTCGAAGAGGAAGTTTAGACTTCTAAAGACAGAACTGATGATATCTCGATATACTGAACGTCAAAGTATACTTCGTATGTTTTAAGCTAATTTTAGATGGGGGTGAAGGGAATTTTTAATTATGTACTGTTCCATTAATGAACATTTAATGGCAAATGCTATTTACTTCTTTTAAATACCTTAATTAGTAAACACTAGAGGCATGCGCTCCATTATTTTGCGTTCGTTGAGTATACGCCCTGAAAAAACTTTAGAGGTAATCAAAATTAAAATTTTTTTTAAAGTAAATCCTTTTATGATTGGCATTACTGTTAAATATTCAAATATCTATACTATTGGACTTCATGCTAATTGCATATTTTTGAAAGTCTAAATTTAAATCGATTAGAATTTTATAATGTTTATTGAAATTATGGAGCTTCGAAGTTTAGTCTTCATTGACATAAGATGTTTACATTTTTTTTAAAGACGGTAAATAATTAGATGCCTCTCAGCTTTAAATTTAATTTGCAATAATATTGGAAAAAAGGTTAAAGTTTGAAATCGGAGGGAAACCACAATTTCATCTGGTATAAGAATTTGGCTAGATCTAAAAAGTCTTCAAAACTCATCCCTGATTCCATCAATTGCCTCAATAAATATATATACTTTTTTTTTGCAAATATGTGGCATAAATTTCAGTTATTGGTTTCTTCTTGCTGACCAGGATTTTACACTGGTACTTGCTGTTGCCTAAGGTATTATTTCTGTTACTGGTTACGAAGATACCGATTTACTGCACGTATAATAAAATGTTTATTGTTTTCAATACAAGTTCTTATGAATCTAGAAATGCAATATTGTGTGTGAATTATTTATTTCTATTTATTATTTATTTCTATTTTTTACACATCATTAAAGGTATCAAGCTAACAATATTTCAAAAACAAAACCGTATTATTGTTGGGGTTTGAAATTATTATAGTTGATTCATATTTTCGGGGCAATGGAGGGATAGAAATAAAGTACAGAGAGCTGTTAATACATTTCTATGAAAAATTCGGTGGGAACGAATAGTAAGTACAAGTTGAAAAACCCTACATATAGTATACGAGGTAACTCCTAAAGCAGATAATGCCATAAAATAGGTCAATACATCCATGCATACTGACTCGTCATGAAGAATTTTTTCTTGTTTGCACTTGTCTTATTTCTCGGATACCTATGATCGTGGATTATCCGAGAGTCAACTGTAATTCAATAGTGGATTAGAAGGATAGGCTGGGCACTTAACAGGATGTCATATTTAATTTCTCATTACATAGCCGACCAACCGCGAAATTCGGTTCTTCTGGTGCTTCCTTCAAACTACTCTGTTTCACAAAGAATGGAGCTGCAAAATCTGAAGATGAAAAAAAAAGCGACGACCAATTAAAACATGCCACAGAAAATAGTTCCACACCTTATGGGAGAAATTGTACTTTTTCTAATGTACATTATAGGATAGATTGCATACTGAAGAATAATTGATGACAAACTCAAAGTTATAACAGTGGTTCAATTATGGAGATACACCAAAGAGCCAAAACATTATGACCAGCGCGTTTTTATGCAAATCGAAGCAACTACAGGTAAACGACGGCGCGTGTAAAGCTCGTGATACGGTATAACTAACACCTGATACTGAACTCTGTTAATCAGTGTTATTCTTGTTCTTCAGATGGGAAAGGCAGTGGACTTAAATGAATTTGACAAAGACCAAATTATAATAGCCAACTGGGTCAGAGCATTTCTGCGACGGCAAAGCTTGTGGGATGCTCACGGTCAACCGTGGATAGTAAAAAAGTGGTCCGAGGAGGTATAGTAGGCTGACCATGACTCATCGATGGGGCGGGGGTGGCTCAGTCGGTAGCGCGTCAGGCTCGTAATCTGTAATTCCCAGGTTCGAGTCCCAGCTGGGTCAGCGTTGAGATTTATCTCCGCAAAATTCCCCGCCCTGCCCATGGTCAGTAGGGGACACCGATGGGCTTGGAAAGGCCGCCGTCTGTCGGATGGGACGTTAAGCCGTGGCCCCGTGTGTGGGAGAGCCATACCCTGTGCACGTTAAAGAACACGCTGGATGGCCTTGACGGGAGGCTACCATCTGTCTCCCAACAGCTGTTCCAGTGGGTCACCTCCCCCCAACCTTCTCTGAGCCTTCGGGGCCCATGTGACCTGGCCATTTAGCCCATGGTGTGCAAAAAAAGTGCTGCTCAGAGGTAAAACAACCCAACAACCCATCGATGCTAGAGATGAGCAAAGGCTATTCCATGTGGTATGAGCCAACGGAAAGGATACTGTGGCGCAACTCGCCTTAATTTGAATGCTGGTGATGGGAGTAATGTATCGCAACACACAGTACATCGAACCCTGCTGAAAATGAAGCTGCATAGCCACAGGCTGCTCCCAGTGCCCATGCTAACCTCAAAACAACCTTGAATGATTGGAAGAAGGTCCTGGTTCGATGAATCTCGTTTCCTGTTGCACCATGTGGGTGGATGGGTACATTTGCGTCGTTCACCTGGGAAAGTATTGGGAGCAGGATGCACCATGGGACGAAAACAAGCTGGTGGAGGAAGTGTAATGCTGTGGTCAATGTTCTACTGGGAAACCTGGGTCCAGTCATTCATGGGCAGGAAATTATGACTAATCATTTCAGATAAAGTACATCCTTTCATGGCAACGGTATATCACTCTAGTAGTGCTTTCTTTCAGCAGGATAATGCGCCCTGCCACACTGAGTATATTGTTCGAGAATGATTTGCAGAATATGAGGAAAACTTCCAGGTATTGCTCTGGCCTCCAAATTCATGCCGAGAAAGTCTCTGCTTGATCAACATAAGTATGTTTAGAAATCTCAGTAAATATTTTTCTTGATAACTGAATTTTTTTTTCAGATTGTTAATTAAAGCAGATGTATTTGCTTTAAGCAAGCAGTTATAAATATCTTCAATGTAATATTATATTTCATTCTCGAATTTTAGAGTGCATTCTTACACAAATCATAGAGGTCTTTGCATGTTTTATTATATCACTGAGCGCTTATTTTTTTTGCACACAATGAGGTAAGTGGTTATGCCACAAGAGCTCAGAGTAGATTGGGAGGTGGCCCACTGGAACAGCTGTTAGGGTAAAGATAGATGCATCCATCAAGGTCATCCAGCATTTTTGCACACAGAGCCATGGTTTAACATTCCATCTGACAGATGGCAGTATTTCTAGCATACAGAAAAAATGTGCTGATGAAACAGGCTCAAATTTCCACCAATATATATATATAAAGCTTAAAAATAAAAAAATGTAATCAGTTCGATTTTTTTAGCTATTATTAACCCTTTGCACTCCATAGGCTCCGCTACGGCGACATACTACTATTTAACAACTCGTATATAATCTGACAGGCTCCTGTCAGACCTCTGTGGCAAGCAGCTGCTTGAAGGGGGTATTTATTTTATATACTAAATAAATCGAGTGCAAAGGGTTAATAAGAGCCTAATTGTAGCCTAATTTTAAAGAAAAGCATTAGTTTCGTTTCATTCAGCAAGTAATTTTGCTATAATTTTCGTTGTTTATTTTTACCCAAAAAATAATAGAAACATTACGTAATCTTTTATCTTGGATAAGGAACATCTTTTTAAAAATTTTTACTCTTTTGCAAATTTTAACAATATTTGAAAAAAAAATGCAAATTGAAAAAATTGTTTTTTCTTTACTGAATTATCCGTATATATTTTATCTGGTCCCCTTCTCAAGTAAATATAGAATATAAAGAAAAATGGTAGGGCTCCTTTTCAAATTATTAGGTCCGGGGAGCAAAAAAAATTAATTTCGCGACTTTTACTACGCCTTTTAGCTGAAAAAACGCCTAGTTTTGGACACAAATGCAGTTTAATAAAATGAGATTATACCTATCCCTCGATTAACACGGTAGATAGGTTCTGGAATATCGCCGTATAAATATCAAAACTGTACAAATCAAGATCATCAACTTATAGAAAAAAAATGGGAATTGGTTCCGCAAAAAATCACTTGTTATGAACAGAACGCACATTGTGAAAGTTTTATTTATACATTTTTATCTGAAATCTATCTTTGATTATCAATATTTACCTGTATCATTCCTTATCGGATACATTATTAAAGATTCAAGAACTAGAAATAGCGGTTGTAACCGATTCACCTTCAACTGAAGTCGAACATTCTTCACGTATTTCATGTTTCGGTTCACTATGATGTTTCACCGCAGTTAATATATCTACACTTTTGAAACCGAAAACACATAATATCCATAAGTTATCTAAGACGACCAGTAGATATCCAGTGGTCATCTTAGATATCTTACGGATATTATGTGGAGATTGTGGTTGTGTGGGTAAGGATTAACCATTGAATTCTTCAATACCTAGATGCGCGCGCATCAAAAGTGGTGGTAGAAGGGCAATCACCACTCTCTTAAACAAAGGAAGGATGGTGGAGACCAACATTGAAGGGATTTGGGTTTGGTGTCATTAGCAAGCAGAGAAATCTCCCTTTTTAAACTGAAGGTCACATATCTGAGAGCTGTTGCTGACCAGTGGAACTTACCACTGCCTTCGGTGAGCACAACTCTCATGATCCCAAGGGAACAAATAGTCTCCTTTTCTGCCTCGGGCAGGTTTGGTCACGTGAGGGATGAACAGGTTGTAGTTTCATGCTGTCCTCTCTTTGGAAGTTAATTAACAGGAAGTGCAAATTGTCCACCCACATAGGCTCCACAATAACTATTTTGCAACCCAGAGTGAATTTGAATATAGCTGTCCCTTTCTTCAACTCTGCTACTGGCTAGGTCAGCTTTAAAGCAGCTGTGATTAGCTTATTGGTAAATTTGCCACACGGTGCGGTAGTGCTGGACCTTATGGCATGCCTCAGATGTTTGCGCTAAACGAAAAGGAACAGGTCCACCCAGGCCCATGACAAGAATAGAACACATGGATTTATTTTTTACAGAATTTTGGGGATTGGAACTTTTCAGCTGTTAAAATTCTCTGATATAATTTGGAGTTCAGTTAAATTTTTACATTTGTTGTTTTATTTTGCTGCTTGAGGCTTTCCGTAAACGAAAAATTTTGAAGTAGGAAGAAATATGAACATTTTATTTGCCATTGAAAGTTTAGAGCAGTGGTTCTCTACCTTTTATGCTTCACGTACTCCCTGGAAATGTGTATGTAACTGGCGTACCCCTTGTATAGATAGATAAAACTATAGTTATAGTATAACAATGGGAATAAAATAAAACATATATATCAGTGGTTCTCAACATTTTATGCTTCACGTACCCCCTGGAAATGTGTATGTAACCGGCGTACCCCTTGTATTGATAGATAAAACTATAGTTATAGTATAACAATGGGAATAAAATAAAACATATATATATAACATATATCTAGCGACTTTTGAGCTCTCATGGCTTACCCAATAAAATTTATCGGTACCACATTTTGAGAACCCCTAGTTTAGAGAATGAAGTCAACGAATTCAGATTATCTGAAGAAGAGATTGAGGTTTTGATCGCAATCGACCAAGAATATTCAGCTGCACTAAATGGCAAGCAGGAAGATTTTTCCACCCTACAACGTGATGATAGAGAAGTTGATTTTAGTGACATTTCGTAGTCCAACAAAATCACTAATGAATCAATGACCTGAATTTTTCATGAAAATAAAGATGAACCAGTCCATAATCTTTTGGTAGGATTGGAACCCTGTGGAATTTTAAAATTACTTCTGACTGACAATATGCGTGAATTGATTATGAACAATAAGAACCGATACGCCGACCATCTAAAGCAGACCCACTCAATCTGCGACTCATAAAACACAAAAATATTCTGAATCTGCCTCATTTCTTCCAATTATTCCACCAAATGTATTTAGGTGCATAGCCAAATGATTTTACTAATTTCTAATAATAATTAAAGATGTATATTTTGTTTCTAATTAAGATATTTCCCTGATTCTTTAAAAGAAGTTTTTTTTTAATTCCTTTGAAATGTATATTTTTGTATTTAAGTTGAGAATTTTCCCCTGCTGCTCTTTCAGAATATAGTTCGTATTTTTTTTTAGTGCCTCTTCAATAATTTTGGGTTGGACAGTCCTGATCTAATGGAAAACAAAATAGAAATCTAAATTGGAACCCTATCGATAATATTAATAAAATATGGGAATTCTTTAGCATTCTTTTAATTATGAGTATTTCAAAACTCCCTCGCTTAAACAGGGGCGGGGGTGGCTCAGTCGGTAGCGCGCCAGGCTCGTAATCTGTAGTTCCCAGGTTCGAGTCCTAGCTGGGTCAGCGTTGAGATTTATCTCCGCAAAGTTCCCCGCCCTGCCCATGGTCAGTAGGGGACACCGATGGGCTTGGAAAGGCCGCCGTCCATCGGATGGGACGTTAAGCCGTGGCCCCGTGTGCGGGAGAACCATACCCTGTGCACATTAAAGAACACGCTGGATGGCTTTGACGGGAGGTTACCATCTGTCTCACAACAGCTGTTCCAGTGGGCCCCCTCCCCCAACCTTCTCTGAGCCTTCGGGCTCCATGTGACCTGTCCATTTAGCCCATGGTGTGCAAAAAAGTGCCGCTCAGAGGTAAAACAACCCAATTCATAATTATTTAACGATATTTCAACAATAGTTGTACCCCATCGAATTATTTCTGAACACTTCAAGTGAAGAGTTATATATATAAAATAAATATCATGACAAAGATGATTCTTTTCACAAACAAGTAATTCCTCTTGAATGCAAAGTACACAGTCGTATCAGAATAATATGACCACCTGCCTAATAAAAATTATTAAAAAAAATTTTAATAATGGGAATGTGGGGTGGTCATATTATTCTGACTTTCCCTCCCCACACCCAATTACCACACTCCAACCACTGCAAACACCACATTAAAATCTGCAACAAAACATTCCACTCTACATGGACACAAACATGGATTCAATAAGCTACTAATAAAAATACATTCAGAGCCACCATATCCCCAACTCCAAGCAGAGTGCACCTTATTTTTCTACCCAGAAGTTCACAAACAGCAACATAGACTACGAACAGGCAGAGCCAACTTAAACAAAGATCTCTTTATTATTAATAAATCCCGCCACACCACTCTGCCCTACATGTCAGGTCATTGATGACATCCCAGACTTCTTATTACATTGCAACAAATACATCACACAAAGACAAAAACTATACAAAACACTAGCAACCTTTGGAGTCACTATACACACACCTAAGACCATATTAAACCCCACTCATATACAGGCAAAGGCACAATTCAAGGCCCTTGCCCATTATATCCATAGCACTGGCAAATTTCTCTGAATTTCTCCCTCTTCCTCTAGCAAAAGATCCATTGGACAAACAAAAGATCCAGGTGCCAAAAAGACCATTTTGACAAAAAAAAAAATCCAATTAAGACAATATAGCAACAAATTTATCAAATTACCATTTATTTCTAATATAGGAACCATACCATGAAAAAATGATATATAAATCAAAACCAACAGCCAGATGCTTGGATTACCACTGAAAAAATTGACAATTTATCAACCAAATTGAAGTCATACAAACTATTAGACATTACTTTTATAACATTCACATCACAGGAAAAGAACAAACACTTTGACAACACCTTCACCCTATTTATGCCCACTTTCAGCATAAATTACTACCCCCCCCCCCTTAATTCACAACTCCCTTTTCACCACTATGGATATACCAAATGATCATAAACAGGACCCCATTACCCCCTTACCACTCACTATAAAGAAAATTTTTTTGTGGTTTCTTATATCATCAAATTCATAATAGTCTGAACTGGACCCCTCCAGCTTACTTCACTGCAGTCTTATTTAGTATTATTGTTAAATTACTGGCTAATTCCCATCACCTCACCCCCATTCCCCCCACTGCACACCCTCGGTTAATCACAGGCACATTTTATAATTTTTAAGGCATTTAATTACGGCCTCTCACCCCACTATCCCATTTCCACAGCAAATTCATTTTGCAAGTGGACTTAAAATCCATATTAATTCTCTTAGCCCTCCCCAGGGCACATATTTTAACCCCTATACAGGATATCAGACCTCCCCCCCACCCCATCAAAAATTTTAACTCTCTCATCCTCAAAACTTCAATTACAGTCCAACCCAAGCTATAGGTAGCTACGTTACGTTATTAAACGCAACGCAAGCGCTAAAATCAGCGATTATGACACCAATTCACAGCATGTCCCACAAAAACACTAATAATTATACCAATCCCCATGGAAGATATTTTTACTACTCCCCACCACCCACTAACACCTATTACGACGTAGCAGCTTCCCCTTGCATCTTATTACATTTTTCAACGAAATTAGACGGCCTGCGAGCCTTAAGCCTAATCGCCGAAATGTCCGTTAACCAGCACTTGACGGTCCTGGTCCCGCCAGTCGATGTTCACAGCGACATTAATTTTGCGTTTGGACCAGATGATAAAGGGGCCGATGCCCCTTTTACAAAGTGGTCCAGGGAAGAAAGAAGAATTGTTTAAGTTTGCCGATGGACCTTGATTAACATGGGCCATTTTTCCCATCCAATAATAAAAGTTTAACACAGAAACTCAATAATATAGGAATTTCCTTCTGTATAAAAGTAGAGGACATAAGTTAGTAAACAGTGTAATTTTCTATGTATAACAAAACACGTAATCTGATTACAGGGTCACTTCTACATAATTCTTGTTTAAAAACAATACTGCTTAACATGTCACATCTTCAAATTTGCTTTTCTCTCATCAATTGGTTTGAAATCCTCCAAATTTCATGTTATTCTGCAATAAAAGCATTCTGCAGCAGTGATTCTAAAAGATTATCTGTTTGCAGTTTTCACTATCTTCAGGTTGCTGAATATTCTTTCTACACTAACATTGCTATGTGGTAGAACTAGGCAACAATCTACGACTGGCCTATAGTATTGAAAGAATATTAGTATTCTTCATAATATCTTTGATCTGAAGATGAATGTTAAGGGATCAATTTTGAGCCCTCTAACACCTGTAGATCGATATTTGACTTTTGACCATGAAGGAACCATTACATCCAAAATTTCGCAACATTTCCGAGATCTACAACTCAAAATGCCCAGGAACCAATTTTAAGCTTCCTAGCATCGATAGACCTAAATTTGACTGCAAAATGCCCTCCGAATCAGAAATTTCATAACATTTTCGAGATCTACAACCCGAAACACCTGCCGACGCCAATTTTCGCGTTTCTAGCACTCGTAGATCACGGTTTGACCTACGCAAAAACTATGAAACCGGTGAAATGGAAGTCTATGTGGCCTCCATTTCGCCTCAAAAGACATGTCAGAGGTCAAATTTAGGATTTTTTTTCTAGATCTACGACCCGGATTACCCCTAGGTGCAAATTTTCACAGTTGTACCATTTCTGCACCATAGAACGATCCACTGTCAGTCAGACTTCAGTCACTCACTTAAAATCGTCTATATATATATATGAACGTTGAATTGTACATTTGTAAGTTCACAAACCGAAAATAATCAGAAATATTCAGCGTTTTTTACTTTTATACATTTAAGCCTTGAAATATCCATAAAAACGACAAGACTGGATAAATTATTTGCAAAAATGAATTATTTGCTACCGTTCATAGCGTACAACGTAATAAAAATTTGAATTAATCGATAGGTTAGAGCATTTTAATACAGAATAATCATGCTAATAATTTGCAGTATTAAAATGATCTAACCTATCAGTTAATTCAAATTTTTATTACTTGAAGTATATTTTAAAATTTGAAGATGTGACAAATAACATAAGTACTAGTACGTGACGTTTGGACTCGCCATTTGTAATAGAAGTCCTGGCGTAGATATCCTTGTAAATTGCAAAAGCAATTTAAAACGTTATAATTGGCTAAACAAGAAAGAATAATCATGATACTAACAACTTGCATTCTTGTTTAGCCAATTACAACGTTTTAAATTGCTTTTGCAATTCACAAGGATATCTACGCCATAAGACTTCTATTACAATTGGAGAGTCCAAACGTCACATGTTAGAACGTATGTTACATCACTGGTCATTTGAAGAGTTTACCAAAGAGCCAATCAAAACGATCACTTCAGCGCTCTGATAGGTGAAGAGGAATGCGGTTTTGATCGAACGGCCATCAATTTTCTTCGTTTTAAAAAAATATACTGGCTCAAGCGTTCTCTAAGTTTTACTAGTTCAGTTAAAATACTTAGGAATAATGTGCATTTGAATGGTAAAATCATTGCATAAATGCTTCTATGTTTAAAAGTCATTGAAAAGCGAACGTCATTTGGAGAGTAATGTTAACAAGGCAAGAATATCGTTCCCAGCGCCCTCTACTGGTATGGGACACTTTTTCTTCCAGATTTCAATAGGCGAATGCCACACTACACTTATAGGCACTATAACAGTAGTGTAGAACTAGGTTCCAACGGCTAACGCTTCCGATATCATCCTCCTCCTCAAGCAGCCATGGGCTACGGAGGTCCAACCAGACCGTGCAATTTAGTTCTCCAAGCAAGTCTATCCTGAGCTACATCTACTGCATCTGGCCACTGCACACCAATTCTAACAAGGTCCTGTTTGACATTGTCTGCCCACCGTATCCTAGGTCTCCCCTTCTTTCTGAGGCCTTTAGGCACACTGTTCATAACCCTATTCGCCAATCTATAATTATTCATACGGGCAACATGGCCAAACCAACGGAGTCTCTCTCTGCACAATATGCTGCTTAAAGGAGGTTGCAAACTCCTTTGCCTAACCTCATCATTAATTACAAAGTTGAATCACCTAATGCCCAAGATACTGCGTAAGCATCTGGAATCAAAAGCATCTAGTTTCCTGTTATCTTGTTTACAAAGTGTCCAAGTTTCACTACCATAACTTTAATTAACGTTAGCCGTTGGAACCCGTTCCGTTGGTTAATAATAATTAACGTTAGCCGTTGGAACCCTAGAAAGAACCAAACTATTATACAGTCTAATTTTAGTCTTTAGGTGTATACGCCTATTTCTCCACACTCTCCATAGATTCTTAAAAGTCCCGGCAGCAATCCCTATTCGTCTGTTAATCTCATGCCGCACATCACCATTATCTGTTACATAGCTCCCAAGATAATTAAACTGTGACACCTGCTCAAGACTGCAACCATTCAGATTAACTGAATCACAGCCTGCCTGACCAATTTTCATCACTTTAGTTTTCTCTCTGTTTATAACCAAACCTACTCTACTACCAGTCTCATCAACAGCTCGAATGAAAGAGTTCATCTAATCAACATCATTTGCCAAAAGGGCTAAATCATCAGCATAATCTAAATCAGAAATTTTCGTATCTCCAGTCCATTTAAGGCCAAAATCTTTCCTTTACAGTGAATTTCGCATAACATAATCAATAACCAAACGAAAGAGAAAAGGAGACAAAATGCACCCTTTCAAACACCAGAAGTAATGCTAAACCAATTGCTACAAGCCTTACCAACTCTCACACAGGACTCAGTGTTATTATAGAGAGCTTTCATTATGTTAACTAACTTGTCAGGTATACCATATGATCTCACAATCAACCACAAATTATGACGATCAACAGAGTCGAAAGCCTTTTTGAAATCAACAAAGCTAGCAAGCAAAGGTTTCTGAAACTCTAAACATTTCTCAAGAATCTGCCTAAGTGAAAATATCTGATCCACACATCCCCTACCACTTCTGAATCCACATTGCTCATCACGCAATTGACTGTCAACCAGATTCTTAAATTAAGCACAATCATGGAAAGAACTTTACCTGGAACAGAGAGTAGGCTGATACCCCTATAGTTTTATCACAAGAACTGCGATCACCGTTTTTGAAAATAGGGATAATAATAGCTCTGGTAAAATCTTTAGGAACCATGCCTTTATCATAAAAGATATTCAGAATTTCAGTCATCCAAGTGGTAACTGAAACATTCCCAGCTCTAAGCATTTCGGTAGTAATTAATTTCATCTACCCCTGGGGATTTATGTAGTTCAAGTTTAGAAACAGCCAAATTAACTTCAGATTGTGTCATAGGGCCAACATTAAAGCCACCAATGCATCTATCATCATTGCAAACAAAGGGAGTAGAACTAACTACATTGTTTAGAACATCACTGAAATGCTCAACCCACCTAGCCATGACAGAATCCTCCCCTTCTCTAACCTTACCTTGTTTATCCTTCAATCCCTGTATATCTGTCCGTTTTCTACCATACAAAACATTAACTAACTGGTATAGCTCTCTGCTGTTGTGCTGTCTAACTGCTTCCTCGGCTTCGTCAGCCAAACCATCAAGCCAAAGATTCTTATCAGCAGCTAACTGATCTTTTACACGTTTATTAAGTTCTCTGTAATGCTTTCTATTAGGACTAGTAGGGTATTGATTAAAGACATTCCTGCAGTTCTTTCTTTCTGATATAAGCTCAAGTGCCTTATCACTCAGATAATTCTGTCTCTTCTGCTCCTTTTTTCCTAAAAGAGTACTGTTAGTGTTTAAAAAAGCCTGTTTAAAATGATCCCATTCTTTCTCAACTTCAGTAGTAAGCAAACCATGACTGTCATAATGACTAAGTAACCTATCATTGTAAGCTTTGGCTATAACTGGATCTTTCAGAGCTTCAGTATTAAAAGTAAATTTTTTAACCCTAGCACAACACTTTTTAAGTTGCAACACACTTTTAACAAGGTAATGGTCAGATCCAATTTCAGCTCCCCTATATGCCCTGGTATTCCTAACAGAACTAGCCCATTTTCTGTTAATTAATATGTAATCAATCATATTCTTATGCAGCCCATCAGGTGAAACCCATGTGTACTTATTTATGTCGCGGCGTTTGTAATAAGTGTTAGTTATTCTTTATTCATTGAGTTTACCTACCTGTAGGAAACGTTGCCCATTGCCATTGCAGCTACCAATACCAAAAGGGCCTATTACTCCTCCCCAAAGGTCAGCGTCAGTACCAACTTTGGCATTGAAGTCACCAAGAACAAGGGTAATATCTCCTTTCTTGACAGAATTCAAAATATCCTGAAGTTGTCCATAAAACCTATCCTTCTCATCGGCATCCTCAGTGGGGGCATAACAGCAGATAACATTCAAGTCTTTAATGTTTGTGTGAAATTTTGCTGTAAAAAACCTTTCATTAATGCACTCATATCCTAGAAGAGCATCACTAGCGTGTCTGCTGAGAAGCGGACGCACGCCTTGGTGATGCTTATTGTCGTCTCTCCCTGAAAAGAGAAATTTAAGATTATTTTTAAGAATCTGACCTTTATCTGTCCATCTGGTCTCTTGCAAGCCGAGAATATCTAAATTATAATGGTGGAATTCTTGTGAGGACATCAAGAGAAAAAGCTCTGTGCAGAGTCCTCACATTCCAACTACCTATGGAGAGAAAATGGTTAGTGGGATGTTTAAAGAAACTATGTTTATTGAGAGAGGGAATGCCGACAATATCAAATAGCCCCCTAATCGCAGACATGGAGCAAAGACCCGTTCCCCCACTACTAAAGGCTGAAGCCATCTACATTGGAAGACTTCCTCCAATGTAGAATTTGACGATGCCAATAGAACCAAAGAGTTCAGGTGCCTGCGATGACTTTTGCTCTGGATTATCCACCAGCTGATAAACATATCCTGTGAATCTATTCACTTGGGGCTGTCAACCCACAAACAAACAGAAAACACAGCGGAAGATTTTCCCTCCACAGAAGCCCACCAGTGCAGCAAAATCAGGATCCATAATCAAACTCAGAGCCATATATCTGTCCAGTCCAGTGGGTTTATATGGTCAGCACCAGGACCCTGTGTGGTTGACCACTTCTCAGCAGGGTAGAAAAAAAAGTAGTCATAGTTGTCCAGATCAGTAGGCCACACTAATCTGGTAGCCCTCCCCTTCTGTTCACTTCCACAAGAGAGTACCTCTTTTGAAAGGTACCAACAGTCTGCACCACGAGAAGGCGGGGGTCGGGACATTAGGTGCTAGGCTTGGCCGGTTCTATGCATCATCACAGGGGATTGGTGCATAGCTCTCCTTCCAGTGACTACCTAGCTACCATCTTCCGATATATTTTTTACAAAAACATCTCTAAACTTTTATTATAATTTCATCCAATTCTTCATGAATATAGATAACGATAAACACACTGTCTATATTTGGGATTATAACATACCTGAAAGGTAGGAGTAAAAGCAGCGCATCCTTTCGTTTCATCCCCCCCCCCCTCAACACACACCATTTCATTTAGTAGTATACCATATGAACACGACTCTGTAGCCTTTATGGAATGTACAGTTTCTGGCATGTTATCAGAGGCTTTCATACAAGACTTTAAAGCAAAAATTATTCAGTTCGATATGAAATCGATACTTTGGTCCTATTTTATTGATGTCTTCCTGACTTCAATGGCATACCCAAATTGAGATGAGGGAAGTATAGCTTCCCACTTGATGGCTTGAATAACTGGCTTTCGAGAACTGCCTTAGGAAATATGAGACTCGAACATTCCAAAAACTCCAATATCAGATTCAAACACCCCATTTAGGGATTTCTGGGTCCCTCAATATGATAAACTTCGTCGATAATGGTAGTAAAACTGTTTCAGGGAAGGGCAAAATAAAAATCCAAATCTCTGCACTTGCATGCAAATCCATCCACCCCCTTCTGGGTGGTGCAATTTCAATGTCACAGCGTGTACTTTAATAAATAATAGTTTATAAGTAAAAAAAAAGTATTTCAAAATCAAACTAGTGACTTTTTTTGACAGACTTATTGCAAAAACAATTAAAGGAGGGGTTGAATAAAGTTTTGGTTTAATGCAATTGAAATAAAAAGACATTTCAAAAAGCAGTAGCAAAAAGAGATCCTTTAAAGAACAATGAAACCCTACACAAAACTAGAGGATATGAAGACCCGTTATAGGTTTGCATTAGGCCTAACAACAAGTGAAAGCAATTTACAAAGAGATCAATAGTCCTGTAATTAACTTTTCTAATCAAATTCCACGTGCAGGATTCGTTTAAATGTTATTGTTATCAGATCAGTAATATGCACGGAGCTGCATGAGCTCATCTCCAGTGACGAATTCAAGTATCTGAAAGCCCCAGGTGCAAAATGCATCAGAAGCGGAAGAAAATTTCACTTTAGGTAACGAGTCCAACTTATCAGCATCCCTCACCATCTTCTGCATTTCGAATGTGCTGTCTCATTACTTGCCAGAAGGGATATTATAATATGATCTTATCAATGGCTATCAACTTTTATCTATTAAGATTTTGCCCCTTGTCATGTCAATAGTATGAAAAATCTCAGCCATTTATTACTTTTGATACCAGATAGCATATTTTGTTGGTGCTTTAAAATATTTAAATGTCATATTATAACAGCTTTGTATACGGAGTTATATAACAGCTTTGAATATGGAGAATTAAAGATTTTAATTTAAATTAAGCTCTTTCCAACAAATGAATTCACTCAAATGTTGAAGAATTATCAAGAATTAGATCAGTAAGCTGTAGAAGACATGCACACACGTTGATGATGCCTAGGCATCCACGCATGCCCTCTTTTCCATTATATATATTCTTTTAAATTTTATATTAACATGAAATTTGAAGTTTTCCCATAGTGTTTCAATTGTCAACACAGAACACAAGGTTTAGTCTTTCTGATTTGTTTATAATATCTCCTAAAACCAGATTTGTTGCCACTGTTACTATCTGTCTTACTCCCTATGAAAATTAGAATGTCAGCAATGTAAGATTGCAGGAGGCTAAAGCTTTGCTCAGTAAATTGAAGAATTCATGCTTTTAATTACTTGACAGCATGTTTCAAATTTGTTATTCATGCTTTAAAGTTCATTATTCAGAATTTGTTTGAGAGGTATGATGCAGGATATTATTAAAGTTTAAATTTCAATATATGGAAATATATTAAAAGCTTTTTAAACAGGTTTTACCATTATTCTAATGGAATTATAAAATATCAAATCAAGAACATGATTTTATATTTTGCTTTTCATTTATTTTTGGAAGATAAATATTTGTGAAATATTTGGGATGCAAGACAACTTCAATTCTATACAAAGTAATATGAAGCTGAAGAATTTTAAACTACAAATGAGAAAATGAAGAATTTATTAAAAATCTGTAAACTTTATATTAATTCTACTTAAATTGGTAGTGAAGTTTTTTACACCATTAATAGTAATTTATTTTCTTTGATTTGTAATCTGACACTTAAATGTTTGGAGATGAATAATTTTAATTTTATTACTTCATTTCAATCTTTAAAACTTCACTTCCTATTACACTGTTGTTATTCTTTAAACTTGATTATCCTTATGGTGTATAAAAACAAATGAATAACACATTTCTCATATTAAAAAAAAATCAAGGAATTAAACGAACTTGTTACGAAACATTATTTGCAATAGCGAATTTAACTATGTACATTTCATAACCATGTTTTTTTTTACAATGCAAATATATTACGACTTCACAAATATAAATATTTCAAGCTTTTTAAGTTTCCAACCAACTTCAAATGCTATCAAGCACATGGCCCACCACAAGGGGAGGCTGACAGGGCTCTAGCCTGGGGGCTCGGGATTAGAGGGGTCGCAGTGTGGTGGGTGGACAAGGTAAATGAGATGAGAAGACAAAAAGCAACTTTATAAAATGTTGACTTTTGTCCATTGAACTAAAATTAATTATTTTATTAGGCACATTACATTATCCTCTCATCATACCGACTTTATGTTTCGTCTTTGTGATTTACCGCCATACATACTCAATTTTGTGCATAGAAAATGATTTAGCTAAGCAAGTTGATTGTACTGAAGTTATTGAAAAATTTGCGATGACCAAAGTTAGAAAACATACTTTGAGATAATTTTTAATATTATTGTATTTTATTATGTAAATCCATATAGTTTTTTTAAATAAATATATAGCCATCCCGTGGCCAAGTGGTTAGTGTGCTTGGCTACTGATCTAAGGGCCCTGGGTTCAAGCCCCGGATAAGGCATGGATTTTGTGTTGTTTTTCTGCTGAGGTCCTGCCATCCTCTCAGACCTTCTACTATGGCATATAAACTGACAGGTTTCCTGTCAGACCTCTGTGGCGTGCAGCTGCTTGAGGGGGTATTTATTTATTTTTTTTATATAAATATTACTTTTGTGTCATTATTTAAACTGACTTATTTTATCTAAAATTCTGTAAAGCAGCACGCTGCACTTAACCTTAGCGTAGGTAGGGGGGGGGGGCAAAGATCCTGGGGGCCTGCTTCAGGATGTGGGGGCCCTGATCAAGCAAGATAGTAAGCGAAATATTTAATGGAATAATTATAAACATATTTCTCTTTAGTCTCTTACTGATTTAAGAGAGTCATAGCTATAACATTCAATTGTTGATATGCTACCGCTTGGAACCCAATTGAGATTTCATTGTATTAATCTTTTCCGATAATGTTCTATTCATTATTCCACACAGGCTTTGAATATGGTTTAAAGAATTTATGTCTTTCTGTTCAAATGCTGCCTTTGCTGCTTCCTCCAGCATTCTGGAATACAAATAATTCTGTTATTGTTTACACTCTTAATGTTCAATTAAATGTAATACATTTTTCACTGAAAATGACTAACATTATGTCACTAATGTATAACATTCGAATTTAATATACATATTGGGTGAAGAAATACATATTTTATGTCTGCTGTATTTTAAAAATAAGACGAAAATTACTCTACTTCCAGTGAGAAAAAGGACATCACCTTTCAGATGGAAACTACTGTGGGCTCATGATGGGAAGCCAAATATAGCACACATTAAGAAACTGAATATCTTTGATGAGAGGTTTCAATCTGTCTTGTAATAGCTGTCCAGTCCCTTCCCTTGTCAAGCTCTGGTTCTTTGGAGTCTTTGTGACCTGGCCATTTAGGCCATCGTTGCACAAAGTTGCTTAAATTCGATGTAAATTTAATCACTTACTGCATGTCCAGTACTACCTTTAAGCTGCAAATTTTGGCATCTATTTCTGTAAAATTTGACCTAGAAGCAATGTGCAAAATTTCATTCCTCTAGACCAGAGGTTCCCAAGCTTTGTGACATCATGCATTCCTTTTGATTTCTGAGAAATTCTCTCATTATCCCACCTTTCATTTATCATCAGCCAACTCCTCTTCCCTATTAACAATTTCAATTCATAATTAAAAATTAAAACTAAACACAAAATTTCATATCCACACACACCCTTGAAATATCTTTATGCTCCCTAGTTTGGGAACCTCTTGTGCTAGACTTCACTATTTGAGCTTACACTTTGAGACAGAGAGAATGACAAACATTTAGGAATGTATTATAGAGATGTTTTTTTTTTGGTGATCTTGCATTCCTCAAAAAAAAATGCCTATGGCATATTAAACTTACAGGCTCCTGTCAGTTTATGCCTTTGTGAAGAAATTTATTTCATTATTATACCAGAAAATTTTGGTAACTAATATTCCAGTTCTTTCGAATGGTTGTGCTTCGATAGCTTTCAGTTTAATTACTTTGGAAGGTGTGTGAGAGATAACAGTGACGTAAAATTTTAGTTTTCTTGTTACATTAATGCTAGAAATTAAGAATCTGTGGAGAGTGCAGAAAAGTAGTGAAATTTAGTCTTTCCAACTATACTATTGTAGTGTGGGGCGGGGGTGGCTCAGTCGGTAGCGCGCCAGGCTCGTAATCTGTAGTTCCCAGGTTCGAGTCCCAGCTGGGTCAGTGTTGAGATTTATCTCCGCAAAATTCCCCGCCCTGCCCACGGTCAGAAGGGGACACCGATGGGCTTGAAAAGGCCGCCATCCGTCGGATGGGACGTTAAGCCGTGGCCCCGTGTGCGGGAGAGCCATACCCTGTGCACGTTAAAGAACACGCTGGATGGCCTTGACGGGAGGCTACCATCTGTCTCCCAACAGCTGTTCCAGTGGGTCCACTCTCCCAACCTTCTCTGAGCCTTCGGGGTCCATGTGACCTGGCCATTTAGCCCATGGTGTGCAAAAAAGTGCCGCTCAGAGGTAAAACAATCCAATCCAATCCAACTATTGTAGTGAAACTTGAATCCTATGTAAGCACAATAACAGAAGCTTGATACATTTGACACCAAATGTTTACACAGTATCTTGTATAATGATGAGGTTAGATGAAGACATCAACTGCCTGCTGTTTAATCCTGCTCTAAATATTAGGGTCCTTGTGAATTGTCCACTTAGCTAAGTGGACAATTCACATAAAAAAGGCTAGGAAAGTCAAAAAAGTGACACTCAGGATAAAACAAGTTAATATAACTCAAAAACCAGATTATACCATACAGAACTCACATAAAGTAATATAAAAACAGTTTCATCAATATTTTTTCTGCTAGAAAAGGATCTTGTTTCCCAAAATTATTAAATTATATTTGAAGCACTGACAATGGGCTGCTATTTATATTGACATCTATCCGACACTGAATAAAGTTTACTCACCCAGCTTTAATGCTATATTTAATTCGGTTTTCTTCTTTAACTTTTGATAAATATTTCTGAGCTTCAAATCTATTCTTATGTTTCATGCACACATCAACAAATGGCTGAAATTAAAAAAAAAATTAGAAACAATTCAAGGGTCCTGTTTTCTACACATTAAAATATATACTGTAAGTTTCTACAGTTTTAACTGAATTAATGATATTAAATAGTTAACTAAAAAAATACATTTCTAATGAGTAATGAATTGGAAATATTTTTAAGGAATCAAGAAAATATCTTGATTAAAAGACAGAAATATACGTTTTTAATGAGTGCTATGAATTGGAAAAATCGTTTAATTATGCATCTAAAACTGTTTGATCAAAAAAACTGGAAGAAATAAACCAGAAAAAAAATTCATGCTGATTTGTCACAAGTATATTGGGATCATGTCTATTCATATGTACAGTAAAGGGATGAATGCACAAATTCAGTGGATAGCAGAGCTTTGAAGATCTCTCTTGTGCTGGAACAGAGAAGGATGCCGTAAATGAAAGAACCCTCACTGCTGTTCATGAAACATTATGGAAAATCCACACATCACAATCCAGGTAATAAGTTTAGATGATAGTATATTGATTGGCAGAGTGGAAACAATTATTCATCAACATTTAAAGTTCCAAAAGATCTGTACCAACTGGGTATCCCACAAACTAACAGAACAGCAAAAAAGGGCTAGAATCGACTTGTACAAGGAGATGCTAGAAATGCTTAAACCTAGTGGTCCCAAACAGTTAACAGACATTGTCACAGGTGATGAGATGTGCTTTTATTACTATACAACTCTTAGAAAGATTGATAACTATGTATGGGTTGTGGAAGATGAACTGCATCCTAAATCCTCTAACAAGACTTTTGCTCAAGGAAGAGTATGTTCACAATGTTTTTTCAATTCCCAAGGGTGGTAGCCATGGACACCTTACCAGAAAAAAAATGACTCTAAATGGCCAATACTACATCAACATTGTTTTGCCCAAAATGGTTAAGGAGATGAAGGCGCAGTATCCAACAACAGGCATGTTAAGGGTTCTCCTCCTTCATAACAATTCCAGTACTCACAAAACCCAGCAAGTTATGGTCTATGTGAAGCAAGAAAAATCAAACAGCTACCCCATCCTGTATATTCACCCGATCTTGTACCATGTGATTTTTGAATGTTTACAAAAATTAGAAAGGAACTTGTGGGAAGCCTTTTTCAAGGGTGCAAGACCTTGCAAAATGCATTCATTCAGAGTTGCATAGTATTCACCAACAGGAGTACCACCTAACATTCCAGAATTGACATAGACATCTTTTAACTTTGCATAGATGTTGGAGGGGAGTACTTTGAAGGAGAGTAAAAGTTTTGTTGAGATAAGTGTAATGGTTTTAGTTCTGCAGATGCATGTCAAGAACTTTTTGAATGCCCCTCATATATATTTTATCATAAAAAAGAAGTTTAGTAGTTTCTTCAATTATGAATTTGAAATACATTTAATATTTTTTACTCTTTCATTAAAAACCATAAACGATAACAAACTTAAACTTTGCACAATTACTGCAATTATTTTTCTGAAACAAATAAACTAATGAAACATATAAATTGATATTGTTATCAAACTCTTATAAAATATGATCTATGAAAAATATGCTGCAATGAAAACTATATTAATATTTTTAAAACATTCTGATTTCCAACTACAATCAGAACAACTATATGTATTATTTAATGACATTTAAAATTACAACATTCACTGTTAATTATTATGTAGCATTTTTATGGTTAAAAATTAATAAATCAAATCAGGAATAAAATTAGGGTAATAAATAATATTTATAAGCTGTTACATAAGGCCCAGATATTCCACTTTCTGAGACAATATATGCGACTTGGCAGTTTTTTAACACTGCATGTTCTTAGTGTTGGGGTTTTATCTTGTTTATCAAATTGCCTCTACCCCCCAAATCCCACACTGTAATTTTCCAAATACTTGAACACCTACTCCAAAATTTGGCATATGTCTTACTCCTGGCTCCCTACCCCATGATATGTTAAAAATTTGTCTTTATCACTTATAGAACTTTAGTTAGAATTTAAGACCACTACCATCCTAGTGACCAAGTGGTTAGCATGCTTGTTTACTAATCAGAGAAATCTAAGTTAAAGCTCCAGGTAATGTATGAATATTTCTTTTCTGTGTTATCATTCTACTGAGGTTTCTATTTCTTCCTATATCCTTTCTGTGGCATATAATACAGGCCTCATCAGACCTCTGTGGCAAGTAAATCCTTGAGTTTTTTTTTTATTTATTTCCACTTCAAGGACCCATTAAATTTCAAAGAAAAATTTGCTAGACTCTATGTAGTAACTTGCTTATCAGACGAGAAAATTTTCTTAAAAGCATTAATTTTGCACACTGTCACATTCAACTGATATATAAAATTACGGGAGAATACTGGAGTTAGCATTTTTGATTTGTTTGTTCTGAGCCACTATCTAAAGGTATGTTTTATTCATTACTAATCTGCAAATGTAAGTTACAGGTGTGGTCAACAAGTGTTAAAAATATACAGGGTGAATCTGAAAAAGTGGGCAAAACTTTACGGGGTGGTAGAATGCAGCTATACGAGCAATATTCGTCATAGAAAGTATGGGCGGAACGCAAACGGCGAGCCGATAGGTGGCGTTGGAAATGGTCTAAAAGGGTCGGTCCTCGCACCCAACGGCATTTCTACCGTGGATTGCCGAGAGGATGGCTGGTTATACTAACCACGAAATGGCGGATATGCACTTTGTGTACGGTGCGGCAGACGGGAATGCAAGTGAGGCACAGAGTATCTCCTCTCCTTCTTGTGTTCATTCTTTAAATGTGACAGTGGAAAACTACCTTTTAAATTCTCACCGCTTGCGTTCCGACCATACATTCTATGACGAATATTGCTCGTATAGCTGCGTTCTACCACCCTGTAAAGTTTTGCCCACTTTTTCAGATTCACCCTGTATATCTGATATCAGTGGGAAATAAGATTGTGTGCTGCTCATTTTGAACAATTTTATACATTAATTTAGCGGCTGAAAAGATTTATTTCACTCAAGTTTTGAAAGATTTTTGGTTGCACAGAATGTTTAAAAAATTCTTCACATTACCATTTACTGGAATATAAGAATCTGCATTATTCAAATTAACACATTACACACTCCATATTTTGCTGTTTTACCTTCTAAACCAAAGGCATCAAGCCATGAAATAATTTCTATTTCTCAGTTTAAATGCAAAAATCAACCTCACCCCATTATAAAATAAAAATCTACCTCATATCCAATTGGAGACTTTTTGGATTTCGAAAATTTTTCCAATTCGAGCCATTCACCACCATCAGCAAGAACTGATATTTTTAGCCACCAGAATCTGCAAAAATATATTAAGAACAACAATATTACAAGCACACCCCCAAAAACACATCATAAGAGAGAAATAATTCATTTATATTATTAATAATATAAGAAAACTGCATTACTAGAATTTACCAACTAGAATTATTTAGAATTTACCTCTACTGCAAAAGAAAAATGAAGTGGAATAGAATTCATTTATCTGACTACATTTTTGTACCTTTCTTCATAAGAGTATCTGCATAAACTTTAGGCATTTGTAAACTTAATCATGTTAGCTCTCTTTCCAGATAATACAAAATAAACTTCCCACATGTATTTGGTATGAATTTGTAATTGGGCAAAAAAGAATCACTTCTTAAAAAGTTATCGAATCCTAAATAATTACCCAATACTATCTTTACCAAACGATTTTTAGTTCACAATTATTTGAAAATCATTAGGCGTGCAGTTATTTTTTAAATATTTAATGAAAGCTCTATGAATACAAAATAATATATATATATATTTAAATTGTAATGGTTGAAAGATCTTTGTCAGAAATAATGAACAGAACTTTTTCTGGAATAGGAAGTAGGTTGATGTCTAATTACCAAATAAATGTGATCATTTTTTTGCAAATAAGAAAAGTTATAGCTTTAAAATAATCCTTAAGAACATCACTTTTATGATGTTTCTTGCTCAAAATGGTCCCATTCATCCTCAACCTCAGTTCTAAACAAACCACAATTATCATGGTTAGCTTTAGTTTATTTTTGGGGCTTTAGAGTTAGAGTTTTAAAGGTAATTTTTTTAACATAGCACATTTCTTAAGCTTCAGCTGCAAGATACTTTTAATGAGGTAATGATCAAATCTAATTTTAGGTCCACTGGCTAGAGGCAATCTGAAGGTGGCTTCAGCAGAAAGACAACACAGAAAAGAAACATACATACTTTACCCAGGGCTTGAATCCAGGTCCCTTTGATCAGTAGCTAATTATGCTAACCACTCAGCCACCAACAGGTAGCTGTGGAAAGAAAATGGTTATTAGGTTTTTTAAAGAAAGTAGATTTATTGAGTGAGGTAGTGCCAATGTTATCAAATAACCCATAACATTAATTTGAATTACCAATGCTAGAGAGTGTTAGAGGTGGAATGTGACAAAAAATATCTGAAAATGAGTATGGCATTTCATTTATTACCACTTTCTAGTTTTCTGCTGAGAACACTTCAAGATTAACCTGCCACCAAAGTTGTTTTGGAAAATTGACATTTTAAAGATTAAAAGTGAATCTTGCATACTTCTCTGTAGGAAAAGCTGAACACAATTCATACAAAAAACAATTCTGACCTGTAATGGTACAAAAATCTACAATATAACGAATGCTACATTACCTCCTGTCTGGCACTTTAAATTCTTTCCTTAGCTCTTCTGCTGCTTTGTATTCCCTATCAGATAAAAGCTGTCGCATTGTCTGATGAAGGGAAAGATCCACATAGTGTGGAGAAAACTTTTGTTCAAGCATTACTTGATATTTCAACAATTTTATCTGTTCTTCAGTATGCTGAGATAAAAAAAAATTACTCAATTCTGGAATAAAATTATTAAGACAATTATTGCTTTAATTAACACCAATTCTTAAAACAGTCTGATTCTTAATAAAGTTCCCTAAAAACATATACAAGTACATACATATTCAAAAATTAAGAACTATCTAACCTATCCAGGGCTGGATCTGAAGAGGGGGGGCATGACTCCCCCTATGCTAATAATGATAATAGAGGCAAAAAATTATTAATCTTATGCATATTTCAAGCATTGAAAGAAATTACTAAAATACCTCAATTTTTTTTTCCTGCATTGGATATATAATTAATTATACTGCATTGGAAATCTAGTCTCTTGCCCCTCCCCCATTCTTTTCTAGATCCAGGTCTAATCCAGCTATCAAAATCTGTTTCTATAACAAAGTCTTTATGCAGTTTTATGTGTCAACATAAAACTTTAAATAAATTTATATCAACATAAAACTTTTGTTTTCAAAATTTTCTGAGTCTCTTAGATATCTTTTATCTGAACATTAGTTTTTGTCCTTTTAAAATTACTGGATATTTTAACTGTATTTAAATTTTGTTGATCATTGTAGATTTATGCTTTCACCTAGATTCTTTACATATACAGTTGTTTGGTTGTTTTATATCATTGTTGTCACTTAATCCTTAATTTTTATAATCTTTTTTCCACTTTTTTTTATCCTATTTGTGGCTTTTGCCATTTAACTTTGAGCTGTGAGTTGTATATTCTGCCCTATACCTTGCTAAGCTTGAATACTGAAACTGTTCCCATCTCATAAGATACTTCAAGTGCTTCTTTCCCAGTTCTATAATATAGAGATATATTTGTATGCATATAATGAAAGCATATCCAGAGGAAATATTTATCGGCATCTTCAATTACTATGGGAGACCAACAACTTGTGCTCCAGATAGTATTTATATCTGTTTTGTATAAGATCAACTGATTTTTATTTTAATAAATTTTAAATTGTGACTAGTAAATTTTTTGAGTGTTTATAATGAGATGATATTTAAACATTACACAGCATAAAATATATAAATAATTAAATCTTAAACAATTTGCTGTATATATACTGTTAAAAAACATTATACCAATCTGGAAATTTATCTAGTGTCAATATCTTATAGACTCTCCATTTGCATGTAGCAGTGGAGGCTACAGGATATGATTACAGGTGCAACTTATTTAAGTCTCTGCCTAGGCAGAAGTGCAGAAGATGATATTAGTATGAGACATTCGAAGAAGCTAGCATTTTGTGGCTACCACGTTTCTTAAAGGACATGTTTAAGATCTTTTTAAGCTTTCTTAAATAAAAAAAATATAATCTGGAATAACTGTCCATAAGCTAAGTGAGAAGTTGAACAACTAGTATGAAGCAGTCATGAGAAGAAACTATGAGTTACCTTAGTAGCAACTGCATCCATGGTAAATGGACTGGTATCATTGACTGCTGCAAATGTAAAAGACACGACAGCAAACAACAAGAGTATGCACATCTAAACATCATCAGAAAAGGTTGGAGTTGGAGAAAGTCAAAGAAAACTGGCAGAAAGTATAAGATTTCCATAATCAACCAATAACAAACTCTCACTCATACTGATGCCAACTTCTGCATCTCTGCTTGAGCAGAGACAACCTTTCCAGAGTTAGTTATAAGCCACTGGTTTATATCCAGAGGCTAAGCTATATTTTCATCACAACTTTTTCACTATAATTTTTCACTTAATAAAATATTCATCAAAAGCAAAAATTAAATATTATTTTTCATGTTTGAATTATGTATTTTTATAAGATATATATATGAAAATTAAAAAAAAGAAGTTTTATATGTTGTACTAAAAAGTCTTTTACACTTTTTTTTTCTCTTGTACTTTCAGTCTCTCCTTTTAGATTCTGTCAATGTGTATAATCGATAAGGGTTAAGTAAGTTGCATCATTAAGCATATTCCGTAGCCTCCATTGTTACCTACAAATGAGTAAGTCCATAAAATATTGATGTTAAATTTCCAGATTCATATAACGTTTTCTAAAAGTATATATACATACACAAAATTGCTGTAAATTAAATGATTCAAAAATTTTTTAACATAGCACATTTCTTAAGCTTCAGCTGCAAGATACTTTTAATGAGTAATGGTTGTTTTAACTTTGGTTCTAGATTTATGTCTTTCACATCTTCTTTGTATTTCATGTGGTGCTCTACAACTTTAATTGCTAGTGTACTGTAAAAGCCCAACCAACCAGCCCTCAAATGATGGAATATAATAGTAGTGGTTTAATTATATACATGTTGAATATATATTGAACAATGCATATGAGGAATAGCATTCAACTAATCAATAACAATAATAAGGTTATATAATATGTAAAAAACTTCTATAATTTTAGCAAGCAAAAACTACAGATACTGGACAGAAAAATGGAAACAGTTTCCTGTTATCTCAATAGAAAAATCATCATTCAGAGCTCAATAATGTCTTCAATATGATTTTTAATGAAAATACGTCTGAAGATAAATTAACGATCTCAATCAAATCTATCTAAATCTTGATTTTAAACAATATTTATTCAGTATTCAAAGATTTATGAATGCTGCAATACTTAACACACTACAAAAAGTTTACCCCAAAATTGAATTAAAACATTAAAACAGATTGAGATCTAGTAGAGTACTGGGTGCAATGTGGGGTGGGGGTGACTCAGTTAGTAGTGCACCAAGTGTATAATCTGCAGTTCCCAGGTTCAAGTCCCACCTGGACCAGTGCTGAGATTTAGCTGTGCAAAACCCCCATCCTGTCCTCAATCAGTAGAGTACACTGATGGGCTTGGAAAGGCTGCCATCCTTCAGATGGGACATAACTATTACACTGTGCACATTAAAGAACTCCATGCCCATATACCCTGTGCACATTAAAAAATATGCTGGATGGTCTTGACGGGAAGCTACCATCTGTGTCCAAACAGTTGGTCAGTGGGTTCTTTCCCCCAAGGGGTGGGGGTGGTTAAGTCAGTAATGTGCCAGGCTCGTAACTGCAGTTCCAAGATTCGAGTCCCAGCTAGGCCAACATTAAGATTCATCTCCACAAAACTCTCTGCCCTGCCCATGGTCAGTAGGGGACACCACTGGGCTTGGAAAAGCCACCTTCAGTTGGATGGGACATTAAACTGTGGACCCATGTATGGGAGAGCCATACCCTGTGCACTTTAAAGAACATGTTGGATGGCCTTGATGGGAGGCTACCATCTGTCTCCCAGGTAATAGCTTTCCATCAAGGCGATTCAAAATTTAAATGGGAGGCTACTACCTGGGAGACAGGAAGGTTCAGAGAAGGTTGGGGAGAGGACCTTTGGTGAGGGAATATTTTTTTTTAATTAGATATATTTGATTATGAGTGACATATTTTTGATTAAAAATCAATTGAAGAAGTTATTGAGCTCTGAATGTGATTTTCTATTGAAATAACAATAAACCGTTTCCATTTTTCAGCCCAATACCTGCATTATCTTGTATATTTTTATTTAAATTTTATATTGTTAATACTTTTTTTAATACCAACCATTTGCACTAGACGTTTCCAAATGTACCTTTTGATTATTTGCTGACAGACATTTCAAAATTTCTGCCTTCTTAACTCTTAAACGTATTTTTTCACTGAAATATTGAAATTGATGTATCCAATGTATGCATAATGTAATTATTTTTGATAGTCACAGAAATCTAACCCATTTCTATATACAATTAAAAAATGTGTTGAAATATCAAGTCATTTAATGCTAACAATATTTAGGATTTCAGAAGAAAACAATATACTTACTTGAACAGCAAAATCATTTCTGCCTTTCCTGTAGCAATCAAGTGCAGCTTGCAAAGAACTGGAACGACGTTCCACTCTCTTTAAAAATTAATACATGTATTTGTCATCCACATCACAAGTAAAAAACAGCTTTATATAAAAACAAAATAAATACAAATGAAACTAAATACATGACTTCAAGCTATTATAACTTTATTGTCAAAAGGGCAGAAGTTCCAAAGGAAAAACTCTAACAATCCAAATTTTCTACACTACAGAAATTTGAAACAACAGAGTAGAAAACAAAACTCAAGCAAAAAATACTATCTATTAGAATAAATCATTAAAGACCTGACAGTTCCCCCCTCTTCCCAATCTAAGTAGTAAAAAAAAACCCTAAACGTTCATGTGCTAAAACAATTTTGGTATTTACAATTTAAATTTTCAAAACAATAAACTGAATAGATAGGCATTTATATTGCTTCCTAAGGATGCAATTTAAAAGACGAAAAACATTAGTTTTATAGCTGTATTATAACACAATGATCAGATAAATTAAAATATAGATTAGTTTACTTTTTTAAAAATTATTTTGTAATGTCATTTCACAAGCTGCTCAAATGTTTCTGAAATATTTCAAAATAACAAAGTAATATTCGTCATTGAAAAATAGATTTTTTAAGCACTTTTAGTATATTAAAAAAATCTGATTTGCAGGGGGAACAAGAAAGGTTATGATATGATATGAGGAAACTATGTTATGGAATTTAATGGTTCTAGCTCTGACCATTTAAGAGTTCTTCATCACACTGAAAAAAATTCTTTATTCCTGCTCATAAACTCCACAATGGATTTTTCTGCACCTGGTGATGGGCAACTGTTCATCACCCACCATACAGTTCAGACCTGGTCCCAATGTATTTTCACTTGTTTGGGAAGATGAAGAAGCATCTCCAAGAATGATACTTTCCATTGGATGATGGTATCAAAGAGGAAGTCACAAAATAGCTTCAGGATGCATCCTTTTATTAGCAGGGCTTTTATAAACTGATTGACTGTTGTGCAAAATGTCTAACCAAGTCTGCTGACTAAGTGGAAATATAACACACATGTGAAACATTTCCTGTATATTGTCTTCAGTGTAATTAACTACCTTACGCAAAAATTAAATTGGAACCTTACATTTTCACTTACTTTTGTATAGGCAATTTCGACATAAAATAATTTTTACAATTCCAACATGCCAAGCAAATTTTATAGTGCAGTTATGATTTTGTTATGCCTGGGGAATCACAATATTTGGCTCTATATTCAATATAGATTGATTTTTTTTTTGCCAGTAAGATGTTTTTCTGATATTTTAAAGTTTTGTAGCAATAAGCTCTTAAATATAATTTTTAAACAATAAAATCACATGCAACCAATCATACCTGAAATGCATATACAACCAAAAAAAAAATTAAAGTAAATTAAATAACTGAACATTTAAGCCAGTAGTTTCTAATGTGAGTGCCACTGGTCATTGAGACCTTTTAGAAATTTGTACAGATTTGGTTTGTCAAACCAACAACAGGGATGCAACCAGTTTAAAATATAGTTTTATAATGGAAACAGTTCTATTTCCATGACGCGGGTGGGGCATTAGAAAATAATTCTTGGTAAAAGGGGTATTATAAAATAATGCTTGGAATCAAAATGTTTGGGAACTACTCATTTAAGCAATGACAAATATACACCGAAAGGACAATTTATTATACACACCCACCTAATGTGTGGGTCCACCTTTTGCCCTTACAACAGCAGCAACACATTGTGGCATGGACTCTACCAGGTGTTGGAAACATTCGGATGCTATTGTGGTCCATGATTCCAGGACAGCCATCCATAAAGGGCTGAGAGTTGCCAGTGGTGGGATTTCAGATCGAATGCATCACTTCACTTTGTCCCACAGATGCTCAATAGGATTCAAATCTGGAGAGAGAGAGAGAGCTATTCGAAGATGAGAGCTCACTGGAACCAGTCCTCCAACCAGTCCTTCACCAAATGGGAGTGATGAGATGGGGTGTTATCTTGTTGAAAGAGGTATCCTGTTGTGGGAAATAGCCATAATGGGTGTAGGTAGCCAGTGAGTATGTCAACATAGCCTTGTGCAGTGATGGTGATCTCAACAGCAGCAAGGGGCCCCAAGGTGGCCTGCGTAAACACTCCCCAGAATATTACACTGCTTCTACCAGCCTGTAAAACCCCACCTTGACAGTTGGGGTCCATGGCCTACATCATACATGGAACCTCCCATCGGCATGTTGCAGTTGGAACCTCAATTCATCAGACCAAGCTGCCGTTATCCAGTCTTCCACAGTCCATTGGTGATGTTCCTTTTTCCCATTGCACCTGATAACCCAGTGATATGCTGTTAACAATGGTATGATCATTAACAAAGTACTCAATGTGGAGTCAGCTGCCATAGCTCAGTCGTGCCATCGTATGTCAAATGGTCTTTGCACAAACCTTTGTAGGTCCCCTGTTGTTGAATGCTGACATTATTATCTGCACTGTGGCCTTCTGTTCCCAACATTACAATATGGGAGAGGTGGTACTCACCTCACTCATCAGCAGCCTGGTTGCACCCATTTTGATGTATTCCTCGTATATGCATGCGATCATCGCACACAGAAATCCCAGATGACCTGCAGTTGTGGATATAGAGTACCCCATCTTCCTCGCACCAACTATCTGCCCACAATCAAACTTACTCAGGTTACTGTGTTTACCCATCATAACAGTCACATACATCACTGTACAGCAGGTATAGTAGCTGTTATAGCCCAAAAAGGGTTTCAGATGGCCCAATTATTGTGGCAGAGTAGGGCAGGTTTATGGATGGGTGCGATGTGTATAATAAATTGTGCTTTCAGTATAATGAAATATTTACATTGGAGTAATGAAATTAGCTAGAAAAAATGGTAATTATTACCTTTTGGAAAAAAAAAACAGCAGATTTTGTCTGTATATAAGAAACTATCCTCTCCCCCCCCCCTATGGCTCTGTCTTAAACAACTAATAATGCTAATCCTAATCTCCTTTCACACACAATTAAAGGAAGAAAAATAAATAAGACAGATGATTCATTAAATATAATCCTGTGTTAGAAAAATAATGTAAAATATTTCTCTACCATTCACCTTGATGATTTTTTTTATTTCAGTACATAGAATTAAATGCTATTTATTTCAGTGATAACAATACATATATCTGCTTTTTATTTCAGAATAAGGTCCTAATGTTAATTTTTTATCCTGAAAACACATTAAATTAATGCAGTCAGCAGGCAAAGTTCAATGTTAAAAACTTGACACATTATGCTAGAATACTGGTTCCATTAAACAAGACAGATAAGATTTTATCTGATGTGTATTTATCTGATGTGTAACCAAGAGGTATGTATTCAAATTTTACTAAAGACAACAATGGTTTTTATGGCTTACTTAAAAATAGTTGTTTCTACTACAGAGGCTCATTGTATATTTATAGATCAAGATTTTTTATTTTAATTAGAGCTGCAATTACATAATTATTGTTTTTACATGCTGGGTTTAGAAAAAATTAAATTAAAATTCACACAAAATATTTATGAAGCAATGGAATAAGGCATAAAACACTACTTACAGTGGTTTGGTAGCTTTCAATAACACGACAATCAGCTTCACCATTAAAGTCATCTTCTTGATAGTAAATGTCTCTTAACAATTCCAGATTTTGCTCTTTGCATAACTATATGGTATATGAAAAAGAAGTAAAATGAGCATTTATAAAAAAAAAAAAGTTTAAATTCTTATAAAGCAAAAACTTGACTACTACAATTTAGACTTTAGCAAATCAAGACTAAAAAAAGATCATATAATTTTCAACTTCACTATTTGAAATTAGGATTGCCAGCTTAATATGGCAATAGGTAGTTAACATTCTTGATTCCTAAATTAACCTACTGAATATGAACTAAGAAAAATAATAGTTTATATGTAAAGCAAATGGAAGAAACTAACATTTGGTACATATGCATGAATACAAAGCTAAAGATAATTGAATTGTTTACATTTCTGTCTCACGGTGGAACAGCAATTATCTTCTACCTGCATTAAATGACTTTATTACCACCATATTTATGGGAAAGCAGTATATAATAAAATGAAACAATAAAGTGGGTATTAACTTTAAGAAAAAAACAAAACAATAAAAGGCATCAAAGGTTCTTATAACAAAATCGTTTTTGATACTAAAACCTCAAGTGTTTATTGTCTCCATCTAAAATAGAATCAGGAGTGGGGGTGGCTCAGTTGGTAGTGTGCCAAGCTCATAATCTACAGTTCCCAGGTTCAAGTCCCAGCTGGGTCAGCGTTGAAATTTATCTCTGCAAAATTCCCCACCCTGCCCACAGTCATTAGGGGACATTGATGGGCTTTGAAAGGCCAGTCTGTAGGACAGGACATTAAACCATGGTTCCATGTGCATTTTGTCCACATTCAAGCAATCCTCTGGTTTCAGCTAACGAATTTGATCTGAATTATTAAAACTGTAATTTTGAAATGCTCCCAAAAATTTACTAAAAGCTGTTTTTAAAAATTGAAGGATTTTTTGGAAGCAATTTGCAAACAAGCACTTCTATTTCACTTTCTTTCTTACCCTTTAGAGTGTCCAAAGCTAGTTAACTAATTTTTAAAATTAGGCTTAAATAGCTTTCATTTTAAACTGAAATTGCTGTAACTTTATTATTCAGAATGAAACACTCTTTTCATTTGGTAAGTAACATGGCCTATACATATATGTCATTGCATGATAAAGTTCAGCTGCTTTTCTGCTGAAAAGGTTTTATCTCAGCCACAACTTGCATGCATTTTGAGAAACCTGCCCCTTTATGGATTAAACCTATTTTAATACTCCTATATTTTTTATCATTCATTGCTTTATTTATCTTATTATTTCTCAAAAGTGAAACCAAAGCCACTGAGTGCATTGGTTCTGTGAATGCATAGTGTTCAATGGAGCAAAGATGCAGCTGCCACTAACTATAGATGTGTGCCTCTTTCCAGAGTCAGCTTACCTCTAGCAAATAACTGTATTATTAGATATATTTGTGTTAGCCCAATTGTTGTGGCAGAGTAACCTTTACACCCATTTACAACTTTTAGCCTGGTTACACCCATTAACAACTTTAACAATTCAAAATGGGTGTAACCAGGCTGTTGTTTTCATTTTCATAAATTTATTTATAATTATCAATCTTTTAAAGTTATAGCTATATCTTTGCCATTTTTTCTTACATCTTGTTGCAATGGATGATTTTTTTTTTCAACTCAGTTTAAGTTACTTCTAAATTTTATTATTAATTCTTGGCTTTCCAATATAAAAACTAAAATATTTTATTATTTCTTATGAGATCACAGATATGGAAGAGGCCTTCCTTGGTTCGAAAATCAGTCCTGCCCCCAAGTGATAGAAGGGGGAGATGTCTTACAACTTGGTTGATATTTATTTCTTCTCAAAAGTTGTAACCAAAGTCTAAAATTAGTTTTGTTCCTGATATAAACTCTGAATAATTTGCATTAGATTTTTTAGTATCCTCTCTTTTTCATTATTTCCTACAGTTTTTCTGGGCAAGGGTTGGTTCAGTAGGTAGCAAACAGTTCACAATCTGCAGTTTCCAGGTTTGAGTCCCACCTGGGCCAGCATTCAGATTTATCTCTACTAAATCCCCACCCTACTCTCGGTCAGAAAGGGGACACCAATGGGATTGGAAAGGCCACCATCCATCAGATGTGATGTTAAGCAGTGACTCCATGTGCATGGGAGGCATATGCAGTACATCTTAAAGAACACGTTAGATGGCCTTAATGGGAGGCTTCCATCTGCTAACAGCTATCCAGTGGGTACCTATTCCCAACCTTCTCTGAGCCCTTGACCTAACCATTTAGCCTATTGTGTACAAAAAAAAGTGCCATTCAGAGTTCAAACAATCAAACCATATTTTTCTCTATGAATACAGTCAAAGCTTTTTCAGAATCAATGAGTGCTAGATACATTTGTAAGTTAATCTTCTTCTACTAATTGTTTCAGATTCATTATATTTAAATACATATTTTTGATACACAGTAAAGTTGCTGGGATTATACTGTTATTTCTTTTTACCTTAATGTGGTAAATAAAAAATTACTCCTCAGTAACATATCATTAAATAAACAATTATAACAGGATTGATATACTGTAAGACACCCTTTTTCTTTTGCTGCTATTCCTGGAATTTGGTGTGCAGTTAGATTTGAATAGATTTCGACTAAAACCTGCATTTTCTTATAAATTTTATTAATACCTAATTTGCAGCATTTATTGTTTTCTGATTCTTATCATTTGTTTCAGATTTGAATTCTGATAAATTTATTTATTCCAAATTCAGGGCTATCATTCATTATTGACAATTAATATAAGCAAAATCAGAGTTGTAGTTCAATAAAATTTACAGTATGGCTTAAAAGTAAGTTAAAATACAATGTAAAGTTTGAACTGTAGTAAATATCGTATTTAATATACCAACCTTGAGATAGAGAGAATAGGCCACTGGAAAATTGCGAATCATCATATGAAATTCTCCTGGTGACATAGTATCTTGCAGGTGCAGAATCACAAAGTACACTTGGGAAATAAAACACTTTTATATCAAAATTATAACTAATACAATCTTATATCATTTAACTGATTATAAAATGATAATAAATTTTATATCGTTCTTTGGAAATATTACTTTCAAATAATTAAAACTAGTTTAATAATAATTTATTAATAAACTAATTTAATTTTTATTAATAAACTATTAAAGAGAAATATATTTTCTGGTATGAACCATTTTAAAAATCAATTCTTTAATGAATAAATATTCTAATACAGTTGTAATTTTGCCCTTCATCCAAAATTTTATAATAACTTAACTGTTTTAATCTAATTACTTTGTTCATGACTTTATTACTGAAAAACTTACTTAATAAAGTAACAGTCTCATCAATCATTTTGAGTAAATTAGACTTGCTTTATAAATGGCTATTTCCTAAGAATTTTAACTGTTAATCACTAATAGTGGAGAGGTGGATACATAAAATTCGATGTTTTATTATAATGTTATTAACATCATATGAACTGTGATATGTCATTTGTATAATAAGGTAAATGATGGCTAAGCAATGTAAGCTTGTTTTAAACAGTATTGCAGTCATGTAAGCTTGTTTTAAACAGTATTGCAGTCATGTAAGCTTGTTTTAAACAGTATTGCAGTCAGAGAAAACCACAGGGTAAACTATTTAAGCTGTTGCACAAATCAATGGGGTAGACCAGTAAAACATTGAAATGGAACTTAGCAGAAAACTGTTCCATTTGGCAAAAAAGGGGTTTTTAGAAAAGCTATCTTAATTTTACAAAAAGACAAAATTCTACTTGAATTATTTAATGGTTCTTTTCATTTTTATTATATAGATATACACTGAAAGCACAATTTATTATATACACTGCATCCATCCACAAACCTGCCCTACTCCACCACAATTATGCAGCCAACCAAAACCTCTTGTGAGCTATAAATAGATGCGATACCTACCTGCTCTTTAGCATACCTGTGAATGTAATGATAGGTAAAAAAGGCAACCTGAGCAAGTTAAATCATGGGCAGATAGTCAGTATGAAGAAGACGAGGGTGCTCCATATCGGTGGCTGCAGAATATCTGGAATTTCTGCATGTGATTGTCACATGTGTACCAGAACTATATTAAAACTGGCAAAACCTGCAGCCACTGGGAAAAATGTGGCCATAACGTGGCTGTTGATGTTTGAGATGAGAGCCACTTTCCCTGTATTGTAATGTCAGAACAGAGGGCCACAGTGCAGATAATAATGTTAGCATTTAATGGCAAAGCAGCTATGAAGGTTTGTACAATTATTTTGTACAAACCTTCAATTCAACGAAATTTTGAAACCTTCATAACTTCATAGCATTAAGACCATTCGACAAACAATGGTACAACTGAGCTATGGCAGCTAACACCCACATCAAGTCAATATCACATTGTTAACAGCACATCACCAGGCTATGAGACTGCAGTGGCCAAATATAAATAAAAAAATAAATACCCCCTCAAGCAGCTGCTTGCCACAGAGGTCTGACAGGAGCCTGTCAGTTTATATGCCAGAGTAGAAGGTCTGAGAGGATGGCAGGAGGACATCGTAAATGAACCATGGAAGACTGGATAAGGGTAGCTTGGTCTACTGAATCGAGGTTCCAACTACAACACACCGACAGGGTGTTGCGTATATGGTGTAGACCACACACAAGGTCATGGACCCCAACTGTCAGTTGTCAGGTGTAATGTTCTGGGGCATTTACATGGGACACACTGGGGCCCCCCTGTACCTAATGAGACCACCACCACCACACAAGGTTATCTAAACATACTCACTGACCATCTACACTTGTTCAAGGCTATCCATTTCCCAGAGCATTCTCCGTATTTGAATCCTATTGAAGTGGAGTGATGCATTCAAACCCGATGGGCAGCAATACCAACCGAATATTTCCAACACCTGGTAGAGTCCATGCCACAATATGTTGCTGCTTTGTGAGAATGAAAGGTGGACCCACATATTATTAGGTGGATGTGTATAATAGTTATTTCAGTGTATATATGTATATATATCTAAAATATGGATTCCATATTTCTTGTGCAAATTACTTGGTTGCACATTACGATTTTTTTGTGCACACGTTCTATATATTGTGATGCTGTAATCAAAGCACATTTACTTTTTGCTCCCATGTGTGAATTTGTGTGATTTCTAATTATTATCAAGTATTGTACTTTATCTGAAAATCTGTGCATGTGTCTCTACTATCAAGATATTGATTAAAAATGGAACTTTTCCTTCAATTCAATCTTTGTTATTGACTTTGCACTCACCATTTCATATTTGCTAATATCATATTGAAATAATTTTATCCTCTTTTACACAACACTAACTTATATCATGTTATTGGTGAAATTTCTATTGATTATTTATACATAGATATTATTTCTACATATATGGTTCTCTTTCTTAATTACCTAGATCTGTATCACCACTGTCAATAGCTTTACTCATTGGCTGCCGATCCTGTTTCAACTTTATTAAGAGTGGAACTTGTTCTGATGCTCTAGTTTCATAGTCCAACAACTGAAAAGATAAATAATGTGTGTAACTCTGTAAGAAATTAATTACTTCAGAACTGAAATTTCGCTGCATTTCAACTAAAACTTTTTGTAAATTAAATAGTCAGCCTAATCCTGAAGATTATAATATTAACTCTACCTGATATACAAATTAATTTTAAGGTTCCAGTACCAAAATTATTTTTCCATTTTTCAGTCACATGTTTATACATTGGATTATGATGCATAAATATTCATTCTTTTGCTGTCAACAATAAAGGGTAATTTAATAAGGGAGTGTAAAGGAAAATGTTTTGGATTTAACTTATTGTAATGCCAAATTTTTAACAATGCCTGGTGTCTAAGTTAAATTTTTTTTTTAGAAAAAAAAAAGTAAATATTAAAGCTTTATTCTTAAGTCATTAACAAATAGAAATAGGTCAATTATACCACAAACAAAACAGCATTTAATTTTGAATAATGTAATAAATTCAAAGGAAAAGAAAGCTGCACAGGCCCAATTTTGAAGAATGGTTTTTCTGGTACTTTAAAGCTAAAAAAAAAAACAGAAAATTTTTGTACCCAAAAACGATAAATATAAATCCAGAAAGTGCTAAACAACTGAATATATATATATAACTAAATATAAGCATATATAATCCATAGCATATACAGTTTAATTTAATTATCAAAATCAAAATTGCTTCCAAACAAGTTTGCATTATTTGCTAAAGAAAAGTTTCATTTAAAAATTGCCATATGTATTTATAAACTGATTAATATTAAAACGAGTTGTACCAAAAAAGGTTAACTATTAATCTAAAAAGAGTAAAACAATTTTAAAAATGAAAATATATTAAGAAGAAAAAATATATACATATACCCCTTAAATATATATATATACCCATAAATTACCTTCAATAAAAAAGAACAATTTTTATTATTATCTTTTTAAAAGCTTGCAAAAATGTTAGAAATTAAGAGATGGCAACAGTTCAGGGCCCATTATCAGCCAATATTTTAATTCCAAAATGCTAAAAGAATGAAGAAAACAACTGCCCATATTCAATAAGATCATAATGATCAAGGATTACTGCAAAGGCAATTTTCTAGTCAATATTTAAAAAATTTCATTCATTTTTTGAACAAAAAAAATCAAACAAGCAAATTTTTATCTTGAGCTAAAATTTAAAAATTTTCAGGCTGAATTAAAAATAGCTGTTAGGGAAGATGATTTCTTTATGGTTTATGTAGAAATATAAATTGTTTACTGTCATGTCTACCGATTTTAGCAAAAACAATATCAGCTTTAATATACACAGTCGTATCAGAATAATATGCCCACCTACCATAGTATATGTATGGTAGGTGATCATATTATTCTGATATAATTGTGTACAGTCGCTCAAAAAAGTATCCGAACACTAGGGTTGATTACAAAATTTAGGAAAAATATCTGGCAACGAGTTTTTTAGAAATTAGTGATCTGGCAACCTTCGTGTCACGTGACACGCAGGTTGCCAGATCACTAATTTCTAAAAAAATCGTTGCCAGATATTTTTTCTGAATTTTGTAATCAACCCTAGTGTTCGGATACTTTTTTGAGCGACTGTACATCTTGGGGTAATGAGCAAAAGGTTTAATTTCAGATACTAATGGTATTCAAAATAAAAATAATTTATAAGAATAACTAAATCATCATATGAATAAAGATATATAACTCTTTATCACCCCTGAAAAAAAATAAAGCTCATATATATATCCCATTCTTATTTATGATGACACACAAACAAAAAAATTGTCAAAATGGAAATAAAAATTTGACAGTTTTAGTATGTTTGAAATCAATAGATGAAGTACATAGCAATACAGATAAAAACAAATGCTCATGTAAGATTACAATTCATAAGTTTATGAATAAAAGTGCTACAAACATGAGACTATTAGCAAAATTTGGCATGAGGCAAGTAGACATGCTACATTAGAATCACAACAGAATTAAAAATATTCATTGGTGCTTACTAAGCATCATTTGCAAGTTACATGAAGACTCTGATTTATGTGACCTCTGGACACATTAAATTATTAAAGAAAGCTTAAAATAAGGCCATGTCAAGAGAAAATTTAAGACATTTCACAACATAAATTCTTTCATTTAATATGCATTAGGAATATTGAATTTTAATTAAATGTATAAAAATCTTAACTGAATGTATATATTTGAATTTTAATCAAGTGTGAAGAATATTCAAACTGAAAAAATATTAAATTATTTAAAAGTTACAAATAAGCTAATTAATATATGTATTACCTTTATAGATAATTGTGTGTGTCCATATTCCATAGCTTTGTTAGCTATCTCCGAGTATGAAATTCCAGCAGTGTAACCCAATTTCTCTGCAATTTCTCTTGCTGTCTGCTCTGGATCTAAATGAGTTCGTTTCACCTAAAATCATTTGCTTATTAAAGATCAATTACATACACACACAAAAAAAATAATAATTAGCATGGGCAATAAGCCTGAGGACTAAACTTAGGCTATATAATAATTTGGACTACGCTTGATATGATAATGAGGTTGGGCCCTTTGTAAGCAAGCTTAATACTTTTGATTCAAGAGTTATGCAGTATATTACATATTTAGTGGTTTATATAAATTAACTGGAATTATAACTGACACCATAACTAGGAGCTATAAAAAATGCTTCTGGTAAATATGTAATGCCAATTTTCAAAGAGAATGAAGTTTATCTTTTCTAATTTTAGCATCTAATAATGGAAATTCCAACCAATAGATAATTTAGAAAATAATGTTTTATTAGTACCTATCAAACACAGAATTTCTCATTTATCTCTTTAAAAAATGCATATATCATTCCCCTGGGGATAAGGAAGTAAAAAGCTGCTGTTAACGTAAACACTTTCGCCACCACACTCTACCATCCAAATTTCTAATTAAAAATATTAATTTCAAGTTTTGCCATTTTACAACATTTTTTAGCAATTTTTTTAGCATCCTCTAATAGCGAAAATTAAACCGAGGTGATTCGGAAAATGGAAATCTTGATACTTTATTAGCATTTATCCAAACAGTATTCTCCTAAAAAAAATGAGTACAATTGAGTGTCTACAGACAGACTACAAAGTGAAAATGGCTTGTTTTTTGAAAATGAGAAAAATCAATTAAAAAGTCAACCACCTGTAAGCAATACCTAAAGCAAAGAGAGAATGCACTGGTTTAATATTGTGCCTGCAGAGTAATGTAAGTTAGAAAATGGAGTTATGAACAATATACTTAGAGAAAAGGGCAAAATATAGAATGAGATGGATGGTGAATGTCAAACAAGACCTTATTAGAATTGGGCTGCAATGGCTGTTTAGAATAAATGCATAATGGAGAAATACAATTTGCTTGGACATCCATAGCCTATGGATGCTTGAAAAGTAGATGGATTACTGAGTCTGTAATTGTAATACCTTATAACAAAAGGACAAATAAACTTTTGATCTTCATGATTGCCAATGATCAACCACAATGAATTCTAACAAAATGTAGAGTCCTCCACGATTAACACCTCTATAATCTGAAGAAGAGTGTTTAATACAAGTGAAAGATATTTTCCCCAAACTTATAACTAAATGATGATACCTATATTTTCCATAAGCTTACATAACTAAGAGACTAAATTAAAAAAATATTGAAGTGCAAACCTTATAACATGCCCAATGAGCCAGGATGCGGCTAGCACCTTCAGTATCAGGAATTTTGAGATATTGGCAAATGCAAATAGCTAAGCAGTAATGACGTCGTAACACTAGACGATCTAGAAGAACAGGTAAGGTTAGGAATTCCAATCTATTAACAGAAGTTAAGAGATAACAATACAATTTTTTTTGTTCATTTATATTACTTCTGACAATTTACATGAACACAATTTATCAGTTAATGGGCGATTCCATGTGAAATCCACACACACACACACAAAAAAAAAGAATTACCATTTTTTATACTAATGAAATTTGGTACATTTGTCTTTCTTACTGAAAAACTTCTATAAACGAGATTTCAGTTTCCAAAAAATAGATTTCAAGAGATAGTGATTCAAAAAAAATAGGGAAGTAGCAAATTTTTCTAAAAAATAAATAATAAAATAAATACCCCCTCAAGCAGCTGCTTGCCACAGAGGTCTGACAGGAGCCTGTCAGTTTATATGCCACAGTAGGAGATCTGTGAGGATGGCAGGACCTCAGCATGAAAACAACACAACATCCATGCCTTACCCGGGGCTCGAACCCAGGTCCCTTGGTTTCATCTTCTGGATCTTTTCTGCACCTTTAAAATGTACTTAAAATGACCATGCCTTACCCAGGGCTCGAACCCAGATCCCTTTGATCAGTAGCCAAGCACTGCTAACCACTTCGTTACTGTTTGGGTTCAGAGTTTCCATATTGTCCATGAGCTGAATATGTCATAAAAATATAATTTGTTTCATCAATTGTTAGTGCAGCCACAGAGATTAGTGGAGTATAAATCATCTTTTAGGAGAGATGTTACCTTTTGAGGCATTGTTTCATTTATCATTAATTGGCAAGAAGTTGATGGGACTGTTGACCAAAAAATGTCTGCCAACATAGTTTTACACCTACATGTTTCATCTGCTTCAAATTAATAAGAAGCCAAATATTGATATTTTATTAGTATATAGATCATAATATGATCATGTGCTGTTTGCTACAGGAAGGGCATACAAATAATAAAGTGAAAAAAAATAACGCTGAATGTAAAAAGCTTATTTAAAAGATTTAAATTATCTCAGAAGCAGCTGCTTGCCACAGATGTCTAACAGAGCTGGTCAGTATAATACATCAGAGAGATCTGTGAGGAAGGCAAAACTTCAGTAGAAAGACAACAAAAGAAAGGAAACATTCATACATTAATCAGGGTTTGGAACCCAGGTCCATTTGAATTGCAGACAAGCACACTAACAACTCAGACATAAAATTATTTATCTCATTCAAAATGGCACTGTATATAGTTTATAGATATAGGGCAAACCTCAACATATGAATGTAATGCATACCTTGAGAAATGTTTTTGTAAGCTGAATTGATTCTTCCCATAAAAACTATTAAATTCACTATGTTCTCCTTCATTGCTACCAAATACAGAGTGTCCCCTAGTTATGAACTCCTGACTTACATCCAATCATTCCAATACACACATCCTGGGTAGATCTGGGGTGGAGGTGGCTCAGTCAGTAGACTGAGCCACCTCCACCCCAGATCCACCACTCCTCTCAGTGTGCAAGGCTTGTAATCTGCAGTTCTAAGGTTTGAGTCCCAGCTGGGTCAGCATTGAGGTTTATCTCCATAAAACCACAGTAAGTAGGGGACACCGATGGGCTTGGAAAGGCTGCTGTCTGTCGGATGAGACATTAAGCCGTTGGCCCATGTGTGGGAGAGCCATACCTGTGCATGTTAAAGAACATGCTGGATGGCTTTGACAGGAGCCTACCTCTGTCTCCCAACAGCTATTCCAGTGGGTCTCCTCCCCCAACCTTCTCAGCCCTTGGGGTACTTGTGACCTGGCCATTTAGATTACGGTGTGAAAAAAAGTGCCACTCAGAAGTAAAACAACCCAACCTGGGTAGATCAAAATGGCTACAAGTTTGAAATGGTAGGCACTGCTTTAAAGCAAAGATGACTGGTGCTCTGCCATATGTTCTTGAAATGGCCATTCTTATTAATCAAACTTTGAAAGTTTCAGGATTTAATTTTGTTATATTTGTCTCTTAATTATGGTAACTTTAAGAAACTAAATTTTTTAATCATTGAAAGTCTAAATTTCCTCAAATGTTCTAGAATAAAGCATGCAAAATAATCTTAAAGGAAAAAAATTGCTAACCCACAAAAAACTAAAATAACAAAAAATAAATCTTGGATTAAAATAGGGTTTGCAAATTCACATTTGTGTGTGGCACTCTACGAATGTGACACATGAACATTGGATAAAAAAGAACTGGAGCCATTTTAAATACAGATCTGGAAGGGAAGACAAAAATTGGTTGTAAAGAAAATCTAATGAAGTTTTAAAAATGGTTCATGAAAGAAAGATCATTATTCAGAAATATACTGATATGAAAAAAAAAATGATTAAACGTGACAAAAACATTACAAGATTATTCTAAATGAAATGCTGGAAGGTAAAAAATCAATCTAGATAAAAGACTCCTATATGAAACAAAACCAATGCGAAAACCACTTCCTATAAGAAATTGTAGAAAACATCACAAGAAAGACATAAAAGACTATCAGTCCATTAATTGAATAACAAAAAAACTGAATTATTTTAAGAGAGGCAAACTTTAAAAATTTCTCAGAAATATGTTCTTTGAAAAAAAAAATTTTTTTTTGATAGACTCTATATGTGCTTTCCTTTCTACAATACTGCACAATCTGAGATCTATACTGGCACAATTCATGGTATTCTTTTTAGGTAGCTTCTAAGCCGTCCTGTAGCCGAGTGGTTAATGCGCTTGGCTGCTGATCTACGGGACCTGGATTCGAGCCCTGGGTAAGGCATGGATGTTTGTGTTGTTTTTCTGCTGAGGTCCTGTCATCCTCTCAGACCTTCTACTATGGCATATAAACTGAAAGGCTCCTGTCAGACCTCTGTGGCAAGCAGCTGTTTGAGGGGGTATATTATATTATATTATTTATTTATTATTATCTATGCAAAATCAGCAAAATGCAAATGTGATTCCTGAATGAAAGGCCCCATGCATTGGATTGACTATTAAGCTGTGATCTGGATGCATAAAAATCACATTCTACACATTAAAGAATATACTGCATGGCTTTGATGGAAGTTTTACAAATATCTTCTAAGTGCTGTCCAATGGATCCTCTTCTACCTCAGTTCTGAGCCAATGGGGCCTTTTTGTCCATTGTGTACACAAAAATGTTCCAGAGAAAAAACATTCAATTCTAAATAAAAATGGTGTTTCAAAAAAAAATTGCAAAAAAAAGGCATACTTTTGAGCAATTCCTAAAGTCTACAACATACAAGTTACAAATAAGATATAAACGCTTCTGTTTTAAACTGCATTGAGAAAAATGCAGTTTAAAACAGCAGATTTTTTATCTTTATGCATCCTCTTAATGATACCTCCTCAGCAGAAGACAAATACTCACCATTATAATCTCCATCAACAAATACTAATTATCTCAGCAATGAAATGTTTGTTACTTCTATAGAAAATGATAATGGATTGCAAGCATGTATACATTTTTTACCTTTCTACAAAGTTTCACCTGAAGCTTACAAATCAATTATATATGTGATTTCTTCCCTTAAGACTAGAGAATACATTAGAATCTTTAAAAATCGGATTTCCTAAAAAAACAAAGTGATTAAAAGAAATGAGTTAAAAAATTTTGATTAAATTTTGTCCAGTATTACTTTAAAAAGAATCAGCACTTTCAAGTTTATATACTTTCCTAAAAACATAGTACAAGGGCAAATTTAGCAGAAAAAAAAAGTGAATGATAATCTGAAACTACATTTCACTAAATATTTCACAATCATAAGATAATCTACTCTTAAAGGATACTGGGCATATGTCAAAGGCAAACCAATAGTGTTTACTCTGATGGCATTCAGAACACGCAATGTCTGACACATGGTCACAAAAGATTCTGGATTCATATCAGGAATAAAACATTTCCCAAATGAAGAAGCCTGAAAAATAGTAACATATATATCGACATTTTTATTGCTTTTATCTATATAACTCTCAAATTAATATAAGCTACATATATTTAAGCTACTGAATGAGGTGAGAAAAAGTGTTTAATCCTCTAGCACATACTATCCAAGATTTAAAATGGATTCACCAAAATAATGCCATTGCTTTGTCTATTTTACTATTTACAAGGTGTTAGGGGCATTAAATGGTTAAAGATGATCTATGGAAGCAATCTGGCTTAATCTAATGTATACCTTGTCTTATTGTGCTTTTTTTAATGTTCCCCACAAGATTTTTTTTTTACTGGTGAATTAAAAAAATGGCCACCATCTTTTGCTCTGTTGACTTGATTTTATGTTTTCTTTCTTGGAGAAATAATCTCATACCTTATATAAAAAATGTAAACTTTATAAACACAAATATAATTTACTTTTATAAATCTCTGCAAAAGGAGAAATATTTCTTCTATCTACGGAGAATAATTACTATATGGATAGCTACAAAGAAAAGCATTAGAAATTAAGCTTAATCTAGAAAGATTCACTACTTTAATTCTACATTTCCAAAGAACATTCTCAAACTTAATCTGTCTAGAATAAACTAAACTGTAGATTATTGAAAAACTCAGATGACCAGAATAAATGTTTGCAATTATTGGCTAATAATTGCAAATATATCATGAAATGCCACCATAAGTACAATAATAACTTTTTATAACTTTAAAATGTTTAAGTAAAAAATAAATACATAAATACAAACTTACTCTTAGCAGCATTTTCTGTGTTGAAGACTGAAATTCATGGCCAGCAGCCTGAATACATTGAGTAACTGCTTCTTCCAACTCATTCTTTTCACGGATCATTCTCATATATTCATCTGCTTTATGACTCCTACGCTGAAATACAGTACAAATGCAGTTTTTAGAATACAGTCAAATATTAACTGCTAATTTTTTAAAATTAATAATGCAACAAATAAATAAAAAGATAATTTATGCAAAAGAGCACTTGATAGCACAACATATAGGTACATAGACAAGAGCACCTGTGCAAAACCAATGATAAACTAATAGGCATTGTACATTATAAAATGCATCACTAGTTTAAAATTGGTGTTTTAAAAGAAACAATCCAGTTTATCGCAGTAGTAATGTAGGTTCAAGGTGTGAGTTTTGGTGAAATTAGCCTCCAATAAGGGGCTCCCTACATCAGATACAAATATAAACATATAATAGTTTTATATATTATACATATAATTACAAGGCACAAGTCCCTTGTTGTGGCATTAACCTTACAGTATTATACATATAAAATGCACACTATCAACCATAATGCATCAATGAAAATGACTTACAACAGATTGAACAGATTAAGGCATGATATTGGTGGAATAGCAATAAAGGCAAGTTCCATCTCATTCCTTAGTCCCTTCACAACTGATGATGGCTTTCTAGCATATAATATTCTTTAGATTACCTCACAATAAGAAATCTATTAGGTCAGGAGAATGAAGTAGATACCCCTGCTTCCTCTCTGTCCTGTCTTCCGGGTAAATGTGCATTAAGAAACTCTCCAATATTGTACTAATAATGTAGTGATACTTCATCAACATCTTCACTGTTTCATTCCTCTGTATATTTACATATTTTTATGAATATCCATAATGTGTATACATACTAAGGGACACTCTACATATATCACAAGGCAGAAACTTGGATCCAAATACACATATATAATTTATCAAAAACTTTCTAGGGTTGTACACTACCAACTTGCAAATAAGAAAATACAAAAAGTGAATTTGTAATAAACAAAACTTGCCTAAAACGGGTTGGATTGTTTTTCTTCTGATTGGCACTTTTTTGCATATAATAGGTCAAATAGTCGACTCACAAGGACTCAGAGCTGGGTAAGAAAAGGGAGCCTATTAGACAGCTGTTACGAAACAGATGGCAACTGCAATCAAGGCCATACAGTATGTTCTTTAACATATAAAAGGTATGTCTCTCCTGAAATGGGACCATGGTTTAACATCCCACCTGATAAACAGCAGCCTTTCCAAGTCCATCAGTGCTCACTTTCTCACTGAGCACAGGATGGAGGTTAGCAGCATATCAATTAAGGCAGTGGGGACTTGAACCTGGGAATATCAGGTCATCAGCCTGATACACTCCTGACTAAACCAATCCTTCTTGTCTAAAATGAAATATAATCTTATAGTAGTTCTTAAACATATCATAATAAAATATAGGTACAAAGCAAAATTTTCTATAAAGGCAAAGATTGCTTTTTTAAAAATGGCAATCTAACAATTAAAACTTGTTTTCACTTGCAAATAAGCAACAAATGCACTATTAAAGACTAACTATACCTGAAATTCTTTGGAAGCTTCCAACAACAGAGCACTTGGAGAAACAGAACCAATACGAAAAACATCAGCAACAGCATCTATTCAGATATATGAATTATGAGCACTTATGAAAAAGAAATATTGTATTTGACATAACACTATTATATGTTTATATTTGACATAAAACCTTAAAAATTATTTATTGGGCTCAATGTGACTTGGTCATTTAGCCCATTGTACTTTCTTACATTTCTGCATACAGAAATAAACACATACAACTAATAATCTTCCAGGGTTTACAGAAAAATAACTGTAAAAACAAACTTATAGTTAAAAAATAAATCCAAATTATATTTTATTACACTATTTGTAATAAAATATATTACCAATAATAACTCACAGGTAATGCTCCATCATCTTATCAGAACTGGAAGATTAAGTGAAAAAATTGAGTTTTGGAGATTGTGAAATTGGTTCCGACTCAATCAAAACTTTTTTTTTTTCAGTTATCTTATAATACGATATATATTATATACATTAATATAAATATTAACATATTTCTGTGGACAATTGCTCTATCCCATTCCTGGTCAAAAGATATGCTGTGGGCACTGCTGATAATGAAATCAACACTTTATAGTCAGCTAGTAGATGGATCTGACCAGTAATCTTTTTCCAGTCCTCTACAGTCCATTTCATGCCTCTCCTAATATTACTAAGCTTGGGATAGTGCAGTATGAAGAGCACCTAACATGTTTTGAGGAGGTTGTGAGCTTGGTTCCTACTTCCACTGAAACTCAGTTTTTAGTTAACCCTTCAAAATATATCAAAAATAATTAGATAAAAGTGGAAAAGATGTGTCATTGATCTGAACTTAAACCTTTCCTGAACATATGACTTAAGGTCTTTGGTGCGTTTTTTTCTAAGCACACTTGTATTTTTTCCTAAGTAATTAAAATTTAGCAATATTTTTTGATCATCCAGTATGTTAGCATCGTCTTCGTCTTCTAGCATACTTGCATCATAGTTGGAACTCATGTCAGTAACTATACATGAAAAATAAAGGCTCAAAAAACACTGTCAAGGTTAAGAAGAAGAAAAAAAAACTTGGTCATCTTTGACTAACTCAGGCAATATAAAATAGTTTACTTGCTTATATATATTATATAAACCAATTGGAAAACCTTCAATTTTTCATTCATCTCAGCTAACTGAAAGATATTTTCTTATGTATGCTTGGAAAAAAGAAAAACTAACAAAAAACACAACTTACTTGGAACTTTCTGTAAAAGTTCATGAGTAGTATTACCAATTATTCTGACACCATCTATTTCAGGAACAAGGTAGATTGAGGAATAGTAACAGTAGCTAAAACAAGGTCAAGGATTATTGTGTTGTTTTAAATGTGAATATATTTATGCTAAAAAAACAATCTCAAGGTTAATCCCATCCACCACATAATATTTATTGTATATAAGTACACTAAAATACAACCACTATTTCCTGAAATAAATAAATGGTTACACATTCACAAGAATTCAGTTATTCATGTAGCAAATACTTTTTAAGGACCATTTTAATATAATTCACAAGATTTAAGAAGCAGCAGCAAATTATAGTAAGATAACATAGCAAACTAAAATCAGACAGAAAAATTTATTGTCACAAAATGTTTTAGCAATTTAAAATTATTTCAAGGGCAAAAATTGACAAAAATTGTCAATGACAAAAAGTGTGGTATTCCACAAATTAATTTCCAGGTTGGGTTATTTTACCTCTGAGCAGCCCTTTTTTGCACACAATGGGCTAAATAGCCAGGTCACAAGAACCCCAAGAAGGTTGGGGGAGAGGACCCACTGGACAGCTGTTCAGAGACAGATGGTAGCCTCCCATCAAGGACATCCAGCATGTTCTTTAATGTGTATATGGCATGGCTCTCCTACACACAGGGCCACATCTTAATGTCCCATCCAACAGATGGTGGCCTTTCCAAGTGCATTGGTTCCCCTACTGACTAAAGGCAGGGCGGGGAATTTTACAGAGATAAATTTCAATGGTGGCCCAGCTGGGACTCGAACTTGGGAACTGCAGATTACAAGTCTGGTGCTTCTGACTGAGCTACCATTAATTTCAAGAATTTGTGATTTGAGCTTATTACAAATTATTTTAAAAAAAATATTTAGCAAACTCATAGCAATTTACTATAATACAATTTAATGTCACGATTATGCTGTAATTAAAAATACTATAGTACCTGAATGCACCATAATATCCTTAATGGACATACAGAAACCTCTTACGATAAATTTTAGAGCTCTGATATCATCTAAATAACATGCATCTTTTTGTATTGGGTGATTTAATTCATATCAACATTCAAAAATTTCACCTCAACTAATTCACTACTATCTAACTGACTGAGGCTCACAGTAGCAGCAGCACTACTAACACTGACTCAGTGACTTGTCACTTGCCATACATTTCTGATGTGCAAAACTGTGACATCTACACATCATGCTAATGAAGTCTCATTTGCATAAATGATTATCGCTTGTTCGGTTAGCTATTACGTAAGCGGGCATGTCCTTCTGCATGCAATAGTGGCTATAAATCAAAATGTGGAGTTGTGCAATCGCAATTCCTTCAACAGAACGAGTGGGGAGAAGATGGATCAACTTAAATAACACCTCAAAACGATAATTATAACATAAATAAAGTAAAACTGATTAAGGAAAAGTAAAAGTGAATGGTTGAACCATCACATGGATTACTATTATTAATTACAATCTAATGATGTCACATGGATTATTATTATTAATTATAATTTTTGATGTTCTGCTATTCTTTCAGTGGCTGTGTAGTATGTTCTGCTGATATAGCCATTCTTCCCTTGTATTTTATTTAACAGATACTCTATTTATATTCAGTACACCCCCTCCCCCCATTAATTGTAATTTATCTCTAACATTAAGTACCAAGTTTTTTATATTACTGGTTATTATTAATATATTAAATGGTACAACTAAGTTAAATTTCACTAAAGTTGTCTTTACTGAATGCGAGAAATTTTCCACATACGGTATACTTATTGTATATTGTGGGCTATCACTTTTATTTTGTTGTGCTCCGGGGTTGAGCATCTTTCTGCATATTGTTCTTCTGAGAATATTATTTATATGATATCACAGCTTAGAGCTCCGAAATTAACTGTAAGCAGATTTCTGTGTGTTAAGGACATTATGGTGCATTCAGATACTACAGTGTTCTTAATTACAACATAATCGTGACATTAAATTATATTATACTTTATTTGCATTTTTGGGCGAGTGCATGCTCATTACAGAACCTACTACCCCACCCATAACTACAAACTAAATGAACTGTTCTACACACATATTTCAACAGCATGCATCTGAGGGTGTACACTAAATGTAAGCATATAAAGCTATGATGCACACACCCTCAAGTCTTTCATTTGTTTTACAGAGATCAGAGTTCAAGTGTAGCTGAAATGTGCATGTAAAATTTAATCTTAATGTGGAATAAAAGTTTCATCAACTCTTTTGTGCTGTCATGTATAAGACTTTGTTATATGATCATTAAATGCTGGATTGTTAGAAAGCTGTGCTTGTAGCCATTGAGTAACAACAGGTGCAGTGCAGGACTCTCCCAACAACATCTGCTAGCCGTCTGTGATTGATACATGAGGAGGAGAATCCCTAGTAAAGTGGCAATGATATAAGTAGATACCAGAGCAAGTGTCAAACACAATGAGAGAACTGTCATAGTGGTTAGGGAGCTAGCTACTGTTCCAGCAGGGCAAACTTTGTGTGTTGTATTAGTTCTACCTGAGGTAGTGGTCAGAAGTGTCTTCAGTCTTAGTAAGGCATGTCCTTGTATGGGAAGACCTGTGAAAGCTAGGAGTAGCTTCTTGGATTCTTCTCTGTCCTATGTGTTGCAAAATGAAAAGAAAAAAAAAAACAAACAAACAAAAAAAAACAATAGTGTGCTGCATATTAATATTTAAGGAATCTCATAATTTTTAATCTTTATACAGTAGTAGTTTACTTTATAGATCATATTATCAACTAAAATGAATCAGTGAAAGAAAAACTAAATTGCTCATGAAATTAAAAATAATACCATCTATCAATGATTTAATTCTCTGGCACAGAAAAATGTATGCAGTTATAGAGTTTAATAGCTGAAATTGGTTATTAAAATATCAAACATTCTAAACATTAAATATTTCTCAACTGATTCTCAAACTGTCACAAAAACGTTACTATCTTCACATCTCATTTGATGTAGATTTTCTTTTTAATGTGATAATTATAACTTTTGTCTAACTGCAGAATTCACACATACACAAAAGGATACTTTATAAAGTCTTTCTCTGGTCCTACTACTAAAACAATATTGTCCCAAATACCCACCACTGCACCATTACCACACCTGAAAAAGAACCAACAGATATTTAACAAAGTGATATGTGCCATAGTTAATTCATATTTTAAGAAAGATTTACATTTTCAGAAAGAATTATTATTTTCTTAAGAAAGATACCTTTTATGTAAATCTTTTTTAAATATATGAATTTATGAATATATGAATTTTTTTTAACTTTATATACTTGGTAAACTGATAACACTGAATTAACAATAGGTTCCTTTTCTAGCATTGCATTAAAAATAAATAATATTTAGTCAGCTTTCTACATAAGTTATCAGAATGACACTTCAAGAGTTACAAATAATGATGATGACTATGATAACATTATTGCATATTATTACAATAAAGTTGATAACATTAGGTACAGCAATCATATTGACATCTATTTAAAATGTTTTTATTATGTTATAGTGTACAATCTGCATGAGGCTTTTGTATACAAGTTCCTTTTGTGCTGCATTAAGTTATTAGAAGACAGGTATTTGTTAAAAATTTCATTTTATATCTTTTTATAAACAGTTTTTTTTTTAAAACCAATAGTACTCTGAGTAAAAAGTTGCAGAGGAGACAGTCACTTAAGTGGTAATATTATAGTTTATTTCTGAAATAAAGGAATGCAGAGATAAATAAATCAATTCATTACTAGTCTTAACTGAGAGCATTACAGAATTTAATGAACAGCTAATGAACTGGTTTAAAACAATAATTGGAATCTTTAACTTGATAGCCTAGCTGACAAAGCAAACAAAATAGTTAGAAAGCACAACAGTAGAACATTGTACCACACAGCATTAGTTTCTATGCTTTTTGTGGGAAAAAAACACTCTGGAATACAATTAAGGATTGAGGAATAAAAATGATAAGGTTGTGAAGGTAGGAATTCTATTATTTTTAGGTGAGCTGAACATTTCAGAGATTTTCTGGACATGTTAAGGATTTCTGGACAAGTTAATTCTATGTACAAAGTTGGTAATGAATAGAGATGTATTATTGGCTTCGATGCTGGTCCCATATCACAATTTGAAGTTATTTTGCCTATATTAAAATTAAAGTTTCATAAGTTACCTGGTGCGTATGAAATTATTATAGAAATGCTAAGCTGGGAATGTTTCTGTTGTCACATGGTCAATTAAAATTTTAAGCATTTTCTATAATAAAGGATTTGTTTATAAGGATTTCATCACATTTATTATTACCCCTATTAAAAAAAAAACATGATCAGTTATTGCGATTATTATAGATGCATCAGTCTACTTTCTGTTCCAAGTAAAGTTCTTTGCATTATTGTGCTTAACAAAATTATGAATTTGGTTGATGAACAACTTATATGGTTCAGAAGTGGCAGTAACTGCATGGATCAAATATTTTCACTTGGTAAAAACTTGAGAAATATTTAACATTTCAAAATTTACTACATATTTTTACATATACTAGATATCTAGTACTAGTTTCATATATATTGGAGATGTTTTTGACTCTTGATCATCATAATTGTGATCGATCATGAGTCTTATGGCATGCCTTATAAATTAGTTCACATAATGATGACTCTCTATAATAGCACTGAGTTGTCAGTGAGAGTTGGTAAATATTGTAATGATTGGTTTAATGTTACCACTGGAATTTGACACTACTGTAGTGTCTCTTTTCTTCTTTAGTTTGGTTATCAATTCTGTTATGAGGAGTTCACTGCAAGGGCAAGATTGAGACATTAGATTATTTGAAAATATGTGATTAAAATTATGATTTTCCCTTTTGAGAAATGATGTTGATGAACTTGGTAATAAGAAGCTCTGGTAAAATCCTTAGGAACCATGCCTTTATCATAAAAGATATTCAGAATTTCAGTCATCCAAGTGGTAACCGAAACATTCCCAGCTCTAAGCATTTCTGTAGTAATTTCATCTACCCCTGGGGATTTATGAAGTTTAAGTTTAGAAATAGCCAAAATAACTTCAGACTGTGTTATAGAGCCAACATTAAAGCCACCAATACATCTATCATCATTGCAAACATTGGAAGTAAACTAACCACATTGTTTAGAACATCACTGAAATGCTCAGCCCACCTAGCCATGACAGAATCCTCACCTTCTATAACCTTACGTTGTTTATCCTACAATCCTTGTATACCTGTCCGTTTTCTACCACACAAAACATTAACTATCTGGTACAGCTCTCTACTGTTGTGCTGTCTAACTGCTTCCTCAGCTTTGTCAGCCAAGCCATCAAGCCAAAGATTATTATCAGCAGCTAACTGATCTTTTACATGTTTATTAAGTTCTCTGTAATGCTTTCTATTAGGACTAGTAGGGTATTGATTAAGGACGTTCCTGCAGTTCTTTCTTTTCGAAATAAGCTCACGTGCCTTATCACTCAGATAATTCTGCCTCTTCTGCTCCTTTTTTCCTAAAAGAGTACTGTTAGTGTCCAAAAAAGCTTGTTTAAAATGATTCCATTCTTCCTCAACTTCAGTAGTAAGCATACCATGACTGTCATAATGGTTAAGTAACCTATCATGGTAAGCTTTGGCTATAACTGGGTCTTTCAGAGCTTCAGTATTAAAAGTAAATTTTTTAACCCTAGCACAACACTTTTTAAGTTCAAGTTGCAAGACACTTGTAACAAGGTAACAATCATATCCAATTTCAGTTTCCCTATATGACCTGGTATTCCTAACAGAACTAGCCCATTTGCTGTTAATTAATATATAATCAATCATATTCTTATGCAGCCCATCGGGTGAAACCCATGTGTACTTATGTATGTCACAGTGTTTGTAATAAGTGCTAGTTATTCTGAAACCATTGAGTTCACTTACCTGTAGGAGATGTTGCCCATTGCCATTGCAGCTACCAATACCAAAAGGGCCTATTACTCCTGCCCAAAGGTCGGAGTCAGTACCAACTTTGGCATTGAAGTCACCTAGAACAAGGGTAATATCTCCTTTCTTGACAGAATTCAAAATATCCTGAAGTTGTCCATAAAACCTATCCTTCTCATCCTCATCGGCATCCCTCAGTGGGGGCATAACAGCAGATAACATTCAAGTCTTTAATGTTTGTCTGAAATTTTGCTGTAAGAAACCTTTCATTAATGCACTCATATCCTAGAAGAGCATCACTAGCGTGTCTGCTGAGAAGCAGACCCACGCCTTGGTGATGTTTATTGTCGTCCCTCCCTGAAAAGAGAAATTTAAGATTATTTTTAAGAATCTGACCTATATCTGTCCATCTGGTCTCTTGCAAGCCAAGAATATCTAAATTATAATGGTGGAATTCTTGTGTGAGGACATCAAGAGAAAAAGCTCTGTGCAGAGTACTCACATTCCAACTACTTATGGAGAGAAAATGGTTAGTGGGATGTTTAAAGAAACTATGTTTATTGAGAGAGGGAATGCAGACAATATCAAACAGCCCCCTAATCGCAGACATGGGGCAAAGACCCATTCCCCCACCACTAAAGGCTGAAGCCATCTACACTGGACTTCCTCCAATGTAGAATTTGACGATGCCAATAGAAGCAAAGAGTTCAGGTGCCTGCGATGACCTCTGCTCAGGATTATCCACCAGCTGATAAACATATCCTGTGAATCTATGCACTTGGGGCTGTCAACCCACAAACAAACAGAAAACACAGCGCAAGATTTTCCATCCACAGAAGCCCACCAGTGCAGCAAAATCAGGATCCATAATCAAGCTCAGAGCCATATATCTGTCCAGTCCAGTGGTTTATATGGTCTACACCAAGACTCTGTGTGGTTGACCACTCCTCAGCAGGGTAGAAAAAAAAAAGAAAAGTAGCCATAGTTGTCCAGATCAGTAGGCCACACTAATCTGGCAGCCCTCCCCTTCCGTTCACTTCTACAAGAGAGTATCTCTTTTGAAAGGTACTAACGGTCTGCACCACGAGAAGGCAGGGTCGGACATTAGGTGCTAGGCCTGGCCGGTTCTATGCATCATCACAGGGGATTGGCGCATAGCTCTCCTTCCAGTGAATACCTAGCTACCATTTACAGACCTCTACCATTTACAGACTCTCCTATGGGAATAAAAAACAATAAATCGATAGAAGTAAAAACAAGCTGTAAGGTGGCCATTTTCATACCTAGCGATATAGCATAAATCAAAGATTGGTACAAATCTACTAAATCTATGGAAATAAAATCATAATAGATCTATAGAGATGAAAACAAAGTTTTAATTATAAAAGTACAAATAATACTAATTATTATAAAGGTTATCCAAATCAGTTGATGCTATATGCACAATACACAGTTGCAGACTACAGACATTTGCTACTAATTAGTACCATCTGCTTTGCTGGGCTATGGCATATTTACTACCAGTTTCGCACAAACAGGTTATTTTCATGTGGTTTTTGTTTCAGTAGCCAGAGAGCACTGTTGAATGCTGGGATGAATGATAAAAATAATTGTAGGCATATTGAAATAGTTTTAAGGCAGAAAAGAGCATAAAATGAAAATAAAAAAATAGGCATATGCTTTGCAATTACTTCCAAAAATTTCCAATTTTAAAAATAGCAAATTTTGGTTAATTTTCAGATTTTCAAAACTTAAGGAAAAATTTGTTGATAATAGCTCCAATCAAACTTGTGAGTTTAAATCAGGGGATTGCTCCAGAGAGTAACATTAACAAACAAATTGGTAATATCATATATCACTTCTAAGAAATGCAATCAGATGGTTTAACAAATTATTTATGTCATAGTTTAGTATTTAAAATATGCATCAAATGGAAAAAAGAAAATATTATTTTTTCAAGCATTAATAATGTATTTTTATAAGATATATGTAAGAAAAATTTCAAATGGCAATTGTTTTTTTAATTGAAGTTTCATGTGTTGTACTAAAAACTGATATAGGGGTCCTTGGACTCTCATTTCAAGTTCTCTCAACTTGTATAAAAGACATGGGTCCTGGAAGAGTTAATAGGAGACAAAAATCATTTATTAGGACTAGCAAAATGTGTACTTTAATATGCATACCTTACATTCTCCTGTTTACAATAACAGTTTTAAATTCAAAATGAGAAATTATAGTTACAAAACCTAGATATTTAAAAATATCAATATTAAGTATAGGTCTGACAGGAGCCTGTCAGTTTATATGTGCATTTATGTGCTGTAGGTAACAGAAATCAAGGAAAGCAAAGCAACTTAACCCTTTTGAACCTTTGTGCATAATTATGCACAGTTATTTCAAAAGTTTGTATGAGCAATACGAACATAGATAAATGATTTCTACCTTGGGTGATAAAAAAAGCGAAACTAATATTCTCAAAATCATTCAAAATAAAAAGTTAAAAAAATTTTTTTTGTCTTATTTAGATTTTTGTCTTATCGCAAACGAGCTTATTAAACTTGTATTCTACTTATAAAATCAGACAACTTACCAAACTAATTGCTGAGGACGAGTTTTGCTTTGTGTGTCAAATTCACAATACTTTTTCTGAAATCATAGAGAAGAGTTTGTTTCATATATATATTTTTACTGCATTCAATAAATATTTGCTGTATTACAGTAATGTTACTGTAAACAACATGAAAATTTAGAACAATCAGACATTCTGATTCATTAGCAACAATTGGAAAAATAAGCTGCCTTCCCTGATTATAGATGGTGCAAGATCTGCAACATTTAACCAAAGACATAAAGGTCACATTGTGGAAACAAATTATTGGCTGGTGATTGAATTACCAATAATTGTGGAAACAAATTATTGGCTTGGTGGTTGGCTTAATCATCAGAGCACTTTGACATGTTTCTAGAGAGTCATGGGTTCAAATCCCACACCATCAGCAATAATTTTTTTCTGCTTAAGTATCCATATTTTAATTTCTTCCAGCTCTTTAGGTTTGGTTTTAAAATGATTTTGAAAATGAAATAAATTTTCAATATAATTTTATGCCTACTTTAATGGTAAATGTACGTAAGTATAAAATCTATAGGCCACAAAAATATTTTTGAAAAAAAAAAAAAAAAAACTAAATGAATGAAAGATTTAATAATTAATAAAAATATTATTGCTATATTAATTAAATAATAAAATAAAAATAAATACCCCCTCAAGCAGCGACTTGCCACAGAGGTCTGGCAGGAGCCTGTCAGTTTATATGCCACAGTGGAAGGTCTGAGGATGCAAGACCTCAGCAGAAAACAACAAGAAACATCCATGTCTTACCCGGGGGTCAAACCCAGGTCCCTTAGATCAATAGCCAAGCATGCTAACCACTTGGCCACGGGATGGCTATATTAATTAGAATGATAAAAATAGAAAACAGTAAAATTCTAAAACTATGTTTATAAAATTTAAAATGGAAAAAAAAATAAAATATAATTTTTGTCTTTTTTTTAATAAAATGTATCAAACAAAATTACCTTCATTTTTTCCCTTTTTTTTTGCTATTTAATTACTTACAATTAAATGTTCTTTCTTTTGTATGTAATATGCCCTATTTCTCTTTGTTATTTACTTAAAGAAAGATTCTTAAGTTATCAATTTTATTTTCTGAAAACACTGCAACTTTAAAATTAACCCAGCCACTTTTGCGGTTTAAGAATGGCAGTAGTGTAATACAGATAATCTATTTCCCATCCTACAGCATTTATAAAGTTTAGATAGAAGTTTTATGTTTATAATTCCTGGCTATGTAGGTGATGCTTTATGTTAATAATCACATACAATTAAATATGATAAACAAGTGTTGCAAATTATATATAATATTATTTTACTTATTTTGAATCTGGAGAACATTTGAAATCATATTTGGTTACTTTCAAAACAAAATTCAGTCTTCAGGAGGTATGAACTATGGACAAACATATTGAAATTTATATTAATTATCTGCTCAAAGTTTAATCTTCTTAGTAACTTCTCCAAGATCAATAACTTCTCAATCTCTTTTAAAAATATTGCTTTCTTAACCTTGCTGATGCTAAATCTACACCTTTTATTAAAATAAACTGTACAGACATTAAAATTTGCAAAACAATAACTTTTGTAGATTAAAAAATATCAATAGCTGTTATTGCTAAGCTAAACTTTACCTAATATTTAGCATATATTTTTCATCAACCTATACATTAAAGGCCAATTCAGAAAAAAATAGCCATTATTCTTTAAAAAATCATTACTCTTTACCATTTTTACACTATGACTTTTTTTTTTTCATATTTGAAAGAAAAGGAAAACATAAATGGCAAAAAAATTACCTGGATGGTTGCAGATCCAATCCATAGGGCACCACTATCAGTAAACAGTGCAACATGTTGATTGTTACAAGAGACAGCTATTTCAGTAATAGCATTCACTGTGCCATTAAACTCTGGAAACTAAAAAAAGATTTTTAAAAATTTCATAAAATAGATACTTTTTACAGAAAACTTTGTAACTTTTAAAAAATAATCACCTGCACACATCTTTTTTAAAGGTTGGATATTTTGGGAAGGATAGAATCTTTCTTCTGAAATAATGACCTTTTATTTTCTTGGGGTCAAAATGTTTTTTCATTCATGCAAAATTTTCTTTTGTCTAAGGTCTGATTTGCACATGGAGCATGTTGTGCAACAAAACATGGAACCATTTCATTGCATACATGCATGCTGACAGAACATGACCTTCTGAACATGTCTATTTCATGCAAATGTTTGGTGCAAATGCTTCACATGTGAATGTGCTTTCAGATTTGAGAAAAAAAAATGTTGATTGACAGTATACATGTTAGCCACAGATTAAGGATGGTACAGATAGTCAACTCCAATAGATGCCATGGTTATAAAGAAATGACAGCAGTGCTCTTTTGGTCAGGCCCTGAATTTACAAAGAGCCATCTGCCATCCACCATTTAGTACAACTAGACTTAAGAAAAAAGTAGTTTACATTTCACTTAGAATATAGTGTTAGCATGTACAATCTTTAAAATACAATGAATTGTAAAAAAAATTCTTGGCAAGCAATAATACCTCAAATATTTACACATGTGCATTTATGTGCTGTAGGTAACAGAAATCAAGGAAAGCAAAGCTAACTTAACCCTTTTGGACCTTTGTGCATAATTATGCACAGTTACTTCAAGAGTTTGTATTAGCAATATGAACATAGATAAATGATTTCTACCTTGGGTGATAAAAAGTGAAACTAATATTCTCAAAATCATTCAAAATAAAAAGTGAAAAAAAAAAAATGTTTTTTTGTCTTATTTAGATCCTTGTAACACATGTAACCTTGTAATATCCTTGTAACCTTGTAATCCTCAAATAACCTTGTAATCCTCATATCCTTGTAACCTTGTAATCCTCAAATATTTTTTATTTCTCATAAAAATAATTCAGGTTCAAATGGGCTAATGTCCTTCCTTGGTAAAATAAAAAGGTAGCAACCTACTTATAAAGCCACCAACTGGGATGATTTGTGGTGTCCCATGGAAAATCACACAGATAAATATTTCTTTCATGTCACAGTACTCTTACAGTCATGACTTGGTTATGTATAGACCAGGTTTGTCAAACTGGCTGACCATATGCAGCTCTTTCAATGCTTTTTGGTACCTGTGGATAGACAAGTGTACCAATTGGGCATTCAGCCAAAATATCTTTATTTCAATATTATTTGAATTATGATGTCATTGCAATTCTTAGTGCATATTTCAATCAATATGATGTGCAACCAACTTACACTTAAATAAAAATGTAAAAGTAATCAGATGATAAAGGTATCTATATATAAAGGTATCTAATTCAGATGATAAAGGTATCTAATATATAATGAGGCAATATAGCATGTATCAGCAATGATATATGACTGAAGTTACATAACTGATAATACTAAATTCAGGTGGTAAAAGAATTACTCATATATAATGATAAACTAGAACTTGAAACAACAAAAATAAGATCTCAAAAGTTTCATCAATATTAAATATGGAATATTAGAAGTAATGAAGCACTTTTTAGAAATTTAAGTCCCAAAAGCAGTTGTGGGTCTGGATACTGGTGATGATTAAAATACACAAATATTGCTGACAATAAAGGAGTGAGCTTTGCGAATTCCTCTCAACAAAAAATCATGTATCTGATTAAATAACTGAAATCAAAGTTTGGATCCAGGAATACAGTTGTTGAAGACTATAGTGTAAAGAACCTTAGCAAGAATGCCAAAAATATTTATTATCCCAATATGGTCCTGATGAACTAATGTGATTGATATGCCTGTAATAGACATTGCCAGTCGTTTTAGAATATCTCCTATACACACTAAAAATTAAGCAGTCTTAATATACACCTGCCTAACAATTTCAGTAAAAAAAATTATGCCAATTATTATTGGGAATATAAGTATTACTTAAACTAATAATTTTCACTCTGTAAATTGATTCAATTATTTAGAGGAAAAATTGTCTTGAGCCGGGTGGGATGCGAACCCACGACCTCCTGATAACATGTCAGGTGCTCTGGACCACTGAGCACCTGACATGTCGACCAAGATCTCCTCTAACTGATGTTATGAACATTTTCAACCTACTTTCCTAATATGTAGGGAGTGTTAGGCAATCCCGCCTCAAGCGGCTTTTCAATGCCTTTTCTTAGATGGAATGCATGTCTTACGAGTATGCAATCTACAAATAATTATTATTAAACTCAACTATTAAGTATCCACTAATAATTTTCACTCTATAAATTGATTCAAATATTTAGAGGAAAAATTGTCTTGAGCTGGGTGGGATACGAACCCACGACCTCCTGATAACATCGTGGGTGAAAATTATTAGTGGATACCTAATAGTTGAGTTTAATAATAATTATTTGTATTACTTAAAATGGCAATGAAACAAAAATCTTAATGTATTGTTATATACAACTATATCACATACTGAAATTTACTGATGACATCACAATTTATTGCATATAAACATGAAAAATGCCTTTCAAAATACAAAATTTTGTTAACACATTCACTGCCACCTTGATACTGATACTTGGAAAGCCAGTAGAACAAGGATAACTTTGACCTCAATCTGGGTGGTACAGGTGAGGGGAAGTACCCTAGTGACAACCGGTTCAACAGGAGGAACTGATGAGACTGAATGAAACATATATGCATCATGTGGCACCTAAAGCATGAGCAGCATGATGCACATACGTTTTGTAATTAATGAAAACAATGTTGAACATCATACTAAAAAAAGTATTAGTATTAAGTCATTTGTTTTAAATACTCACAACTTGAGTACATTTGTTTTCATTCTGATCCAATATGTACAACTGGGCATCTTTGGCAACTAATACTCTGGTATTTCTTTCTTCAGTTACAACTGCCCAACTGCTTGGTGGTGCATCAAGCCCTGAAATGCATCATTCAAATCATATATATTTATTAATATGCTTAATTTATTATAAATTATTTTCTTATTGTTACTCATTAACTAAGTTGTAAATAATATCACTTTCAATCAGATCCTACTGAAATAGCCGTTTATTATAACTTAAATTCCAATAACAGTCATACAATAGTGTATAGTTATGTAATTTTCTTTTACCTTTTTAGAAGTAAATTATCTGCTAACAAAAATATCATATCTTTCATCAGCGGACACCCGCAGAGGGTGACTCTCCTCTCATCGACACTGCTACATCGATTAACATTCAGTTGCTGGAACTGAGGCCTCCCACATTGCAGATGCCTCTTTGGTGAAATATAAATGTACAAAAAAAATATTTAAAAAGGCCTCTAGCCAGGCTACTCTAGCCTTTGTGATGTCACTTCTCTTGGTCATCTGCCTATTGAGATCTTTTGGAATGTCCCTCCAGTTCGATCGCAATACGCGAATGGGTGAAAGAGTCTTCTGTGATTCGAGGGAAAATGTTCAGACTCAATACTGAGCTGAATTGAATGCTCAACATTGACTGAATGATAAAGACCATAATAATGCACATTCGCCATAAATTATAATATCAGCTTACTATGCCTGTTCAGCTATTTCTCCCGAACCTCAAGTACTGGAGAGCCAGTTGAAGGACGAGCGCATTGTGATTTTATTTCTTTTGGTTGTCTGTCTATTGGGATCCTTTGGGATGTCCCTCTGGTCCGATCACAATATGCGAACGGGTGAAAGTCTTTCAACAACTCTGGGGATTTGTGGCAATTGCTGGGACTCAACACTGAGGCTCCTCCCAAATAAATGTTTGACTCTAGCCTTTGATAAAACAATAATAATATAATGATGATAACACATCAGTCTTTATTGACATGATTAACATTGACTGGTGAGCAAAAACATACTCGTAACTCATTTGCTATGAATTATAATACCAGCTTGCTATCCCCGTTCAGCTGTTTCTCGAGAGCCCAAGTACCGTTAGTTCCAGTTGGCACTTCCCAAGCTAAAAATCTTGCATCTTCACAGGCTCGTCCTTTGCTTGCCTCTCCCCTCTTCTCTTCCGTTGGTCATTGCCAGTCACCTAAATTAATTTTGCTCCTTCTGAGGCCTATAGAAGAAATAGCATGTTGTAGCTGGGAGAAGGAAATTAGTAATGTTTTTATTGTGTGTGTTCTATCATGGTTATTCTAAGCCCTTCACTAGCAATGTGGCATCTAGAGAGCTGTTAAATATTAGAATTGGGCAGATTGACAGTAAATTAGCATGTGCCAGAGAAGTTGTTGATAATTTTGAGGATTTATCTTCAGATGAATTCTCAATCATCCTCTCTAACTGGAAAAATACCTCTAGAAAACTAGAAAACTCTCAAAGTTTAAAATACACTTCTAGTAATGAGTAAAACACAGGCACATTTCTTTAGGTTGAGAATGAAAGAGAACATAGGCATTTTCCTTACACATTAAATGATGAGAAAAAGAGTGAATGTTCAGAACAAAAATGATGCTGCAAAGTTATATGAATAATTGGCGGACATACAATTATTGACAAAATCATTTTAGAAACAAATAGGTATGTAGAGCAATTTATTGCAAAACACAGAATAATGAGAAGCAGACTGCACATTCATAAATGGAAAGATACAGATAATGACAATATTATATTTTCATTTCATTATTCACTGTTCTAACATTTTTAAATAAAAAAAGTTGAACTTTTTTAATATTATTAATTTTAATTTTTTTATAAAAGAATGGATAACCTAGGAGCCCGATTAGGCTAGACTTGGTTTCTCTTACAACATACAAACACAACTCCTGGGATTCAAACCCAGACCCTATCAGTTCTAGTGTCACCACCAGCCAATGCAACGCCACTGAGGTGGCTTTTATGCAAAGGTTAATTACAGCAAGCAGAAAAAAAATCTAGCTTCAGTGGAAATTGAACTATTGATCAACAGAAAGCAACCACTAATCTAGTGTTCAAGCTACACAGCTGACAAACTCTCCCTTGTTTTGTAAGATTTTAAACATTTTATTTTGTGTAAATATTGGTTCTATAGCTTACAATGATAATGTTTCCTCCACTTGTTCTAATTAGCATCTAAAAAAAACTGTTAAGGATACATCTACTTCCATGGCAAATTTTTCCAATATTTTAAATTAAAATTATTACCTTTCTATTTAATTATAAAAGAAAAATCTGTAACATAAAAACATATCATACCAGGAACCTGAGGCATTTTTCTAATCCTTGGCTCCTTTATATTATTGACTAGAAACACACGGTATGCTCCAGTTAGAACAGCCACTCCACTTCCATACTTGTAGCTGGTAAAAAATTTACATTCCAGAACATTGGTATCTTTCGCTTCCTGTAAAGAGTTCAACTTTTTTGATAAATCTATATAAAAATTGCCTTTAGTAGAAAAAAAAAGTATAATTTTCAAACACCATATAATCTTATAACAGAATTAAAATAATGTATATTCACTCATTAAACAAGTCAAACAATAATTATCTGTTCATTGTGACTTATCTGATATAAACCAGCAAAATAAGAATCTAAACATATCTGGAAAATAAATTTCCCAGCCTGTAAAGATATAGAATTTAATATTTAGGTAGTTGCTATTCATAACAAAAAGCACTTTTTTTTTCAGCATCTTAGAATTCTAAAAACTTTTTCAATTCAGTATCATCATATATAATAACATGCATATTCTGAATGGGTGGGCAGCTGCAGGAATGAGTGGATGGGTGGGTGGACATGCAATTCTTATTTATTCATGAAGGGGGGTGGCAGATATTGGCACCTTGTAATTCCCCAGATACTTGACCAAGTGGTTCCAAATTTGGTGTGGTGCCCCCCTCCCCTTATGTCACCCTGTGTTGGGTTAAAAGTTCAGGTTCCTAGCTGCCATAGGTTAGGATTGATCCCATTCTAAATGTTCGAAATCTCTGGGGGAACTGCTGTTTCTTCAGATATTTTGAAAGTTATTAATGGAATAGTATGCTATCTATGGAGATACATTTGCTGAATGGAACCAATGGATAGGTGTTTTGTTGGCAAACTTATGGCGGGCTTAACTAGTAAACATATAATCGGTGATAATTATAATTCTAGAAACATTATAAACAGCTTTTAAATACTAATAGATAAAAAAAAGATAAAAAAAAGTAATGCTTTTTTTTTAGCAAGCCTAAACACCATAAATCAAAACAGTAGTATTTGAGGACCAGTCATTGACAAATTTGCAAAATATTTGCAAAAAATAAGAGGAAGTTCACAGTTATGATACAGTAAACATTTAGATTTTAAGGTTCAGTTGATTTATTACTTGCAGAAAAATATAACACTAGTGGCTAACAACAAATACACATCAGCCAAAAAGAGTTCTTGCAATTAGTTGGGAGTTACATTTGTGGGAATACTGTACACGACATAAAAAGTAGCATAAAATACTTACATTAATAGTAAGAGTAGCATAAATACTTACATCACTATCTCCGCAAAATTCCCCGCCCTGCCCACGGTCAGTAGGGGACACCGATGGGCTTGGAAAGGCCGCCGTCCATTGGATGGGACATTAAGCCGTGGCCCCGTGTGCAGGAGAGCCATACCCTGTGCACATTAAAGAACACGATGGATGGCCTTGACGGGAGGCTACCATCTGTCTCCCAACAGCTGTTCCAGTGGGTCCCCTCCCCCAACCTTCTCTGAGCCTTCGGGGTCCATGTGACCTGACCATTTAGCCCATGGTGTGCAAAAAAGTGCCGCTCAGAGGTAAAACAACCCAACCCAACCCCTCCCCCAACCTTCTCTGAGCCTTCGGGGTCCATGTGACCTGGCCATTTAGCCCATGGTGTGCAAAAAAGTGCCGCTCAGAGGTAAAACAACCCAACCCAACTTACATCACAGTGAACATTTTATTTAAAAAATATTTCAAAACCCAAAACAAAAAATAGAAATTGACTTATATACTGCAATATATGGTTTAATTTTAACCACTATTATAACAACACAGAAAGTTTTGATCCATTTTTCATAAAAGAATTAAAAATTTTTCCTTCATACACTTAATTAAAATATTGAAGATTGCCACTTGCATCCCTTTTCTAATCCCTTCACATAAAAAAGGTAGTTACATATAAATATTTTGCATACAGATTTTGGAAACCATTTTATATAAAAATACTAAATGACTGATCAACTGACAACCACACACACTCAATTAATTCCCAATTATTTGAGCTCATGTTTAAGAGTCTTAATTAAAAATTGCGAATAACAAAAGAGTATATATTATATACATATTATCATTTAAATACAAAAAGAAGAGTATACTACTAAATATCACAGTCTATTCATTTATTCTTAAATTGCTTTTTTTTTCAACTACAGACTAATTTTAATCTTTTCTCATTTTCTGAAATTTAAAAACATTTTGCTCTTCAACAATCAATTTTTCATTTTTAGTGCACGAATAATACACTACACAAATAACCTGTACATGAATAATAAAGCATTTGCTGTGTTAATATTCAGACCTATACAATGGCCCTGTTAGTACTTCACTCTATCATATATTATTATCAGCTCATTTAAATTAATTTCCAAAGTATCTGAATAATGATAAACATAAAAGATATATATGGAAAGTAACTAACCTGGCTCATACTAATAGAACTCTGAAAGCTTCCATACATATCATAAATCAGAACTGTTCCATCTTCTTGAATGCAGAGAAGATCTTCACTAGATGACCAATCCATATGTATTAGCTTTCCACTGTTCCACTAAAAAACACCTGTTGTTTAATTCTTTAAACTAGCTTACATTGTCTCATTATTTGTCAAACTATTCTTGTTACAGTGGATTGCATTACAAATAAAAGGTGTCTGAAATTTCATACAAATATGATAAAGAGCTTAAAAATAATGTAAACCTGATTTAAATGGAAGAGAAACAAATTTATTGCTACTTCAGAGATAATGCAAGAAAAGTAGAACAAATAAAAATTACAGCAATAAATATTATACAGCCAGAAAAAAATCTTTTTGCAACCATCTCTGTTGGGAGAGTGCTGTTACTCAGGTTGGCAATCATTCTTCATTTGAGCACATTATCCACCCATGAACCGAAACATTAATAAAAATAAGAGATAATCAAGAATGAATAATAAATTTCTTGGCAATCAAATACATGAAAAACTTCTTATATCCTGACTGAAAAAGTTAAATTACAAGCAGGTTAGCATGAAATTTTAAGCTGTAGTGAAGAAGTTGTCAAACATAAACCTAATGCTTCTTATTGTATCTCACTAGTTGTATTTTTTTTCTCTCTTCTTCATGTATCTTCCTAATTGAAAAACAATTTACTTCCTTATTTAAATATTGTTTAGATATTATAAATTGTAAAAAACTACTAATTGAATGTACATATACAATGTGGGTTATCTTATTAGTATTTTATACACTACAGTATATGTCTGTTAAGATAAACAATAAGAATTTATTTTTCTTTTTATCACTTTTATATCCTGTGAATTGTCACATAAATTTCTAATGTTACAAGACATGATATAAAAAGGATAAAAAGAAAAATAAATTCTTATTGTTTATGCTTAACATACATGTAATGTATAAAATACCAATATACCAAATGTTAGCTCTGTAAAAATTCTATATTTATAGGTTACCTTTATGGATGAAATAACTTGTCCAGAAGAGGAAAAAATATGAATATTTGGTTTCCCACTCATTTGCACTTTCTGTAACTTCTTTTCATTTCGAGTAAGAGCTGTAAAATAAACAAATTCATTTTTCTTTCCTAGTCAAACAATATAATGTTTCATCTTTGGCTTTTGCTTATAAACTAATAAAAGAGCAGCATTTTTAATTTGCACACTAAAACACAACTCAAATTAAAAATACGAAATAAGCATTTTATTTTACATAAGTTTTTTTTTCTAAAAGAACATACAAAATTTTAGTCTTTTTTTTGTTAAAGGAGACAAACTACTTATGATGTAACACATTTTCAGAGCAACTCTACTTCAAACTACATTTTACAAAATGCAAAAGGCAATTTTTCAATCCTTTGTAAAAAGTGTTAACATGGCTTCAATAACAGATCAATGGAAGGGAATCTAATTAGAGGTATTACTGAGGATGGCTACAGCTATTAAGTTTTTGATATTATCAAAATCAAGTACATTTCTAAATATATAGCTCTAGCTGCAGAGGATTTCCATGTTCTTCAGACACAGTCCTTCTATAATGAGGAAGACTTCCCCCCCCCCCCCAAGGTAAATAAAAATGCTAATTGAATTTTGCTCATTTCTCCTTTTAAACAACAGATAACTATTTTATATCTTTTATGTCTTGTAAGTATTTTATATCTTTTATGTCTTTTATGTTTCATAAAATTCCTCAAGAGCTCAGAAGGTTTGAGGCAGAAACTGGACGATCATTGCAATGTTGTTATTATTATCCACTTCTGTATACATATATATGTCTGTATATGCTATTGGTAAACTATATCATTTATATCCAGTAAGTATGAATTTATGTAGCAATTAGTTTATATTCCATAGTAATGTCCACTATAGCCCAATGCCATGCCTTGGCATGGTATGGGATCATTAGAGCATTTTATTAAGGCTGTACAGAAGGACTTTCAGACCATACTCTTATTTACTACTTGCTGTTGGCATAAAGCAATCAATTTATTTGGTATAATGTATTTTTATTGTAGTTTTAGCAAATAGTTCAATCATTATAGCTCTCATTATTCAAATGTTTTAGTATTTTAATTATACGCACCAATATTCAGAAGAAGGAAGAAGATTCCCTTTCCTAGGAAACTTCATTTCACTCCCTTGTGGCTGTAAAGGGATAGGTCGACATTTATATAGATCGACTGATCGATCAGTTGGTAGTGCACCAGGTTAATAATCTGCAATTCCTAGGTTTGAGTCCCAGCTGGGCCAGCATTGAGATTTCTCTCCACAAAATCCTCGGTCTTGTCTTTGTTCAGTAGGGGACACTAATGGGCTTGAATATATTTTATATTCAAATCTGTCAGATGGGATGTTAAGCTGTGGCCCTGTGTGTGGGAGAGCCATAACCTGTGCTTAAAGGACATACTGGATTTAACTCAGCCAATGGGAGGCTGCCATGTCTCCTAACAGCTGTCCAGTGAGACCCTTCCCCCAACCTACTCTGAGCTTTTGGGGGTCCTGGTGACCTGGCCATTTAGTCCATTGTTGGAAAAAAGTGCCAGTTAGAGGTAACCCAAACCTGCTTATGATGAACTGAAAGGAACGTGACAAAAACTTGGTTATAACTATAAAATTTCTAATATCAATAAAAAATGTAAAACAAAAAGCAGGTCCTTTAAAAAACAAATTTCAAAACCAAAAATTCAGTATATATTGCTTAGTTTACAGCATGACAATACAAACTTTTCTAAAAAATCACTTTCTTAGCTACATCATTCTTAACATATATATGAGTACTCCACATATTAGGAAGCTGCTGAAAGTACAATGATTATATATATTGATATCATCTGCATGACAGTTATGGAATCATTGTTGTATTCTGATGGCTCATAATGTTGAAGTTGCACTTGAAATTATAATTGTGCAAACTGAAGTGGCAATTAAGCTCTAAATCATGTTCTGGATATGACAAAAAAAAAATGGATAGGAAGGAATCAGGAAAGTGATAATTAATATTTTGCCTCACCACAGATCATTGTGATTAGAGCAATGAATGGGTATCTGCAGCAATGTATAGTAGACAATTGTTTTGTTTCTGGCTACAATTTGCAATATCCAGAAAATTTATTATCATTATATAAAATGCTTGTACATCTAATTTTCTCTGTATTTTCTCTGTAGTTATATGCAAAGCATATAACTCACGCCTTGCCAGTATTGAACATATTAAATGCTTGCAAACATTCATTTGCCACCTAATCCTCAAGCAGCTGTGATCAACCTGACTGTGCCATTCAGTTCTCCAAATGCACTTATCCTGAACAACAACTTCATATTGGCCCCTGTCCACCCCTGAATATAGGGGTGCCCTTTTATTGGAGACTAGGCACATTTTTTTATAACTCTCTTCACTAATTGAAATTCTGCATATGGAACTCTTTCATCTAATCACATCATCATTTACATACAATAATACTGAGAGAGCTGAGTAAGCATTTGGAATAAAAAGTGTAGAGCTTTCTGTTCTTTTTTACTTTTTCCTTAAAAAGGAACAAGTGTTTCATTATCAGAGCAAACTTCAGAGATATAAATGTACATAGCCTTATACATCTGTCTATCTCTTCCCTCTCTCAATTGGATAGGGTTTGGTTCAGTCAGTAATGCACCAAGTGCTGTAATTTATATAGTTCCAAGGTTTGAGTCCCAACTGTGGGCATTGGGATTTATCCCCTCAAACACCTTTTCTGCCCTTAGTAAGAAAGAAGACACTGTTGGGCTTGGAAAGAATACCATCTGTTGGATGGAATGTTAAGTCATGGCCCATGTCCAAAATAGCAATACCCTGTGCACATTAAAGAACATATTGAATAGCCTTGATGGAGGCTATCATCTGTCTACTAACAGCTGCCCAATGGGTCCCTTTCCCTTAGCCTTCTCCGAGTTTTTGAGATCTTTGTGACCAGGCCATTCAGCCCATTGTGTGAAAAAAAGTGCCAATCAAATGTAAAACAATCCAAACAATCCTCTCTCTATCAGATATTAAAAGTTTCAGCTTCTTCAAAGAAGTTCATGAAAATTACCATGCTGTAAATATAATGAATAATAATTACCAATTGGTCCTCCAAACTGTGCTGCCGCAACAATATAATCTGCTAGATTAACTTGTTCACTCCATTCCATTGAATACAGTTCAATTTTCCTATTTTAAGAAATTAATACATAGCAGTATAAAAATAAAGTAATGAGTAAGATCCACTGTATACAATTTAATATTCAATAAATAAAACAAAAACTTATGATTTCTGAAAGCACTATAGACTTTTTGCACACCACATATCTTAAAGTAGTTACTGAACACAAATACTGAGCAATTTGTTTCTGCTTTACGTATAATTGAGAGTAAACAGATTGAGAGTTTTTATAATAAATGAGAGTCAACAGCAGTTCCATGTCAAACAGTAATATTTTTATTTGAAAAAATATTATAAGATATTGTTGGCCCTACCTATCTCAATAAACCTAGTTTCTTTAAAAATCCTACTAATCATTTTCTCTCTGCAGGAACGTGGAACGTGAGGACATTATATAGAGATTATTCTCTTGATGCCCTCATGCAAGAATTTCAGTGCTATAACCTACATATTCTAGGCTTGCAAGAGACCAGATGGACAGGTAAAGGTGAGATACTTAAAAATAACTTTAAATTTCTCTTTACAGGGAGGGAGGATGGAAAGCATCACCAAGGCATCTGCTGCTCAACAGACATGCTAGTGATGCTCTTCTAGGATATGAGTGCATTAATGAAAGGTTTCTTACCGAAAAATTTCAGACAAGCATTAAAGACTTGAATGTTATCTGCTGTTATGCCCCCACTGAGGATGCCGATGAGAAGGATAGGTTTTACTGACAACTTCAGGATATTTTGAATTCTGTCAAGAAAGGAGATATTACCCTTGTTCTAAGTGACTTCAATGCCAAAGTTGGTACTGACTCTGACCTTTGGGGAGGGGTGATAGGCCCTTTTGGTATTGATATCTGCAATGGCAATGGGCTCGTCTCCTACAGGTAAGTAAACTCAATGGTTTCAGAATAACTAACACATATTACAAACATCGCAACATACAAGATAATAGAATTAAGAACACATGGGTTTCACCTGATGGGCTGCATATGAATATGATTGATTATATATTAATTAACAGCAAATGGGCTGGTTCTGTTAGGAATACCAGGACACATAGGGGAGCTGAAATTGGATCTGACCATTACCTTGTTACAAGTGTCTTGCAACTTAAACTTAAAACGTTTTGTGCTAAAATTAAAAAATTTACCTTCAATACTGAAGCTCTGAAAGACCCAGTTATAGCTAAAGCTTACCATGATAGGTTACTTAGTCATTATGACAGTCATGGTTTGCTTACTACTGAAGTTGAGGAAGAATGGGGCCGTTTTAAACAGGCTTTTCTGGAAACTAACAGTACTCTTTTAGGAAAAAAGGAGCAGAGGAGGCAGAATTATTTAAGTGATAAGGCACTTGAGCTTATTTCAGAAAGAAGGAACTTCAGGAATGTCCTTAATCAGTACCCTACTGTCCTAATAGAAAGGATTACAGAGAGCTTAATAAATGTATAAAGGATCAATTAGCTACTGTTAAGAATCTTTGGCTTGATGGCTTGGCTGACAAAGCTGAGGAAGCAGTTAGGCAGCACAACAGCAGAGAGCTGTACCAGATGTTAATGTTTTATGTGGTAGAAAACGGACAGGTAAACAGGGATTGAAGGATAAACAAGGTAAGGTTATAGAAGGGGAGTATTCTGTCATGGCTAGGTGGGCTGAGCATTTCAGTGATGTTCTAAACAATGTGGTTAGTTCTACTCCCATTGTTTGTAATAATGATAGATGCATTGGTGGTTTTAATGTTGGCCCTATAACACAATCTGAAGTTATTTTGGCTATTTCTAAACTTAAACTTCATAAATTCCCAGGGGTAGATGAAATTACTACAGAAATGCTTAGAGCTGGGAATGTTTCAGTTACCACTTGGATGACTGAAATTTTGAATATCTTTTATGATAAAGGCATCGTTCCTAAAGATTTTACCAGAGCTATTGTTATCCCTATTTTCAAAAAAGGTGATCGCAGTTCTTGTGATAACTATAGGGGTATCAGCCTACTCTCTGTTCCAGGTAAAGTTCTTTCCATGATTGTGCTTAATAGAATTAAGAATCTGGTTGACAGTCAATTGCATGATGAGCAATGTGGATTCAGAAATGGTAAGGGATGTGTGGACCAGATATTTTCACTTAGGCAGATTCTTGAGAAATGTTTAGAGTTTCAGAAACCTTTGGTTGCTAGCTTTGTTGATTTCAAAAAGGCTTTCGACTCTGTTGATCGACATAATTTGTGGTTGATTGTGAGATCATATGGTATACCAGACAAGTTAGTTAACCTAATGAAAGTTCTCTATAATAACAGAGTCGTGTGAGAGAGTTGGTAAGGCTCGTAGCAATTGGTTTAGCATTACTTCTGGTGTTTGACAAGGGTGCATTTTGTCTCCTTTTTTCTTTAGTTTGGTTATTGATTATATTATGTGAAATTCATTGCAAGGGAAAGATTTTGGCCTTAAATGGTCTGGAGATACTAAAATTTCTGATTTAGATTATGTTGATGATTTAGCCCTTTTAGCAAATGATGTTGATGAGATGAACTCTTGCAATCGAGCTGTTGATGAGACTGGTAGTAGAGTAGGTTTGGTTATAAACAGAGAGAAAACTAAAGTGATGAAAATTGGTCAGACAGGTTGTAATTCAGTTCATATGAATGGTTGCAGCCTTGAGCAGGTGTCACAGTTTAATTACCTTGGGAGTTATGTAACAGATACTGGTGATATGCGGCATGAGATTAACTTATGAACAGGGATTGCTGCTGGTACTTTTAAGAATCTATGGAGATTGTGGAGAAATAGGTGTATACATCTAAAGACTAAAATTAGACTGTATAATAGTTTGGTTCTTTCTAGGGTTAGTTATGGTAGTGAAACTTGGACGCTGTGTAAACAAGATAACAGGAAACTAGATGTTTTTGATTCTAGATGCTTACGTAGTATCTTGGGTATTAGGTGGTTTAACTTTGTAACTAATGATGAGGTCAGGCAAAGGAGTCTGCAACCTCCTTTAAGCAGCATATTGTGCAGAGAGAGACTCCGCTGGTTTGGCCATGTTGCCCATGTGGATAATTATAGATTGGCGAATAGGGTTATGAACAGTGTGCCTAGAGGTCTCAGAAGGAGGGGGAGACCCAGGATGCAGTGGGCAGACAATGTCAAACAGGACCTTGTTACAGTTGGTGTGCAGTGGCTGGATGCAGCAGATGTAACTCAGGACAGATATGCTTGGTGAATTAAACTGCATGGTCTGGTTGGACCTCCGTAGCCCATGGCTGCTTGCATCATCTTGATTATGATGATGATTTTGCATATGTGGACAATGATTCAATTTATCAGTTGGTGACAATATGCTCAGTTCTTGTAATTTATTTTTTGTCTTCACATCAGTTTTAGTACTTCTGAGCATGTAGTGTAGCTTTCCTTTAAAGTTAGTGAAATAATTGCATTCCACCTAAATATTGCAAGCCCAAAATTACCAAATTAATCATTTTTGATGAATGAAATAGTAAGCTGAAAAAAGTTTTTTGTCATGAGTGGGTGTTTGTGTTGTTTTACCTTTTACTGATTCACTATCTGTTTTTCAGGCTGGACACTGGAAGGGTTAAACATACAATATTTCAAGTGTGCATGAATTTCTTACAGCAAGAGTCATCCAATTGTTCTGTATGCTCTCACTGTCAATTTAATTATTGTCCCATTTCACTAAGGTTAGTCCTATGAAATTCAGTTTCCTTTTTTTTTTTTGTTTTACATTAAACCTTCATTTAACTGAATTACTTCTAAGCAAACAGCCACTTCAAGTGGTTGGGTTGTTTTACCTCTGAGCAGCACTTTTTTGTACACCATGGGCTAAATGGCCAGGTCACAAGGACCCCAAAGGCTCAGAGAAGTTTGGTGAGGAGACCCACTGAAACAGCTGTTGGGAGACAGATGGTAGCCTCCTGTCGAGGCCATCCAACATGTTCTTTAATGTGCACATGGTATGGCTCTCCCACACACAGGGCCACGGCTTAACATCCCATCCAACGGATGGCAGGATTTTTAAGCCCATCGGTGTCCCCTACTGACCGTGGGCAGGGTGGGGACATTTTGCGGAGATAAATCTCAACGCTGACCCAGCTGGGACTCGAACTAGTTCCTAGGTTCGAAGTCCCAGCTCGGACTCGAACCTGGGAACTGCAGATTACGAGCCTAGCGCGCTACTGACTGAGCCACCCCCGCCCCCAATCATGAGTGGGAATCGAATCTGTATCTCCTAGTCTATGTTACTAGGAGACATGGGTTTAAATTACCCTCATGGCAAAACCAATATTTTTCAGCTTATTATTTCATGAGTCCCATGTCTATAGGACATCTGTGATACTTTACTACTGAATTAATCATTTTTGTTTTGGAAAAAAGGAAAGAAATCTTGTTACTAACTCATAATCAGTCAATTAATGTTGATTGAAGTCTAATTTTATTATTTTCATATTAATATATTTTAGCCAACTGGTAGCTTCTTCATAACAATATAAAGGTAAAAAAAATTTCTAACTTAAATTACTTTCAGAAAAACATTAATAACCCAGCCTTTAGAGTAGAGCTAAAGAATTACTGAGTAAACTAATAAGTACATAAAAAAAACTATTAATCCATGAAATATGGAATTATGTTTCTCTAACCATTCAAAAACAAATAACAAAATATTTGTTTTTAATAATAAATATATAAGTTGAATAAGAAATAGCTTAAAATGTACTCACTAAATAATATTTTATATATTTTTTTTATATTTAAGTCACACACATTTTATTCATCTGATTTTTCTATACTATCATTAAATATATATATATAATTGGTATACTCAAGGTTCAAGGTGTGTAAATTCATGGTGAAATTAGCCTCCAATGAGGGGTTCCCTACACCTTGACAATGCCAGTGCTCACAAAACCCAACAAGTTACGATCTGAAGCAAAAAAAAACAAAACAAATAAAACAGCACCTGCACATTCACCTGATCTTGACATGTGATTTTTTCGTTATTTTCAAAAATGAAAAAGGAACTTGCTGTGAAACCTTTTTCAAGGGTACAAGACCTGGCAAATGCATTCATTCAAAGTTGTGGAGTATTCCCCAACAGGAGTACCAACAAGTGTTCCAGAATTGGCATAGATATCTACAACTTAGCATAGATCTGGGGTATAGTACACTTTGAAGGACAGTAAAAGTTTCATTGAGGTAAAGTGCAATGGTTTTGGTTCTGCAGATGCATGTCAGGAACTTGTGAATAAATGCAGTTCCAATATGTGGTGGATTCTGATTCATGTGAACAGTATTTTGGGAAATTTGACATGTAGTCATATAACAGATTAAACACAGCTGAGTTAAATTAATATCTTTATCACTATCCAAGCTATTTTATTATTGTTCCAGAAGACCAAAATAGCATTTTGATCGGTGAATACAGGATAGTAGGGATGTTATTCACTTCTTGTCGAAAATTTTTGAAGAAAGTCCTTTCCTCTTGCACGGATCACACGATATTTAGAGCACCGAACTTGACATGTTTCGACTATTAACGTCATCTTCAGAAGTTGGGTAAACAGTTCTACTTCGGAGATTGTATGTGTGCGAGTTGTTGTGCGGCTGCGTCATATGGTTTGCAGCAGGTGGCAATGTTGCGGTTTCGTGGTCTTGCCCATGTGCCTTGAGTAAGGGTGGGGGTGTGAATGCTTTAGCAGTGCTGTGCTGATCCAGGAGCAGTTTCCATGGGTGGATTGGGTGATAGATTTCTTTGTTGCAGCACGCTTCTCTATTTTGGTATATCACCGGTTGTTCAGCGAGATCCAATTGAAATTTAGTTGGGGGAGCACAAATAATTTTGGTGAGGTCAAATTGTGGGGTCATTCCGGTATTACAGACCACTCTTGCCAATGAAGTGGTTTGTTTTTTTCACCATACATCCCTTTCATGTTCTTTTATTCTAGTTTGGCAGGTTCTTTTGATTTTCCCATAGTAAGGTTTATTGTTATTGTTGGTGTTTTCTTGTAATGGTATTTTATATACTCCTCCTGTCTTCTCGTTCTGGTCCCGATCGATTTTAATCCCTACTATCCTGTATTCACCGATCAAAATGCTATTTTGATCTACTGGAACAATAATAAAACAGCTTGGAGAGTGATTAAGGTATTAATGTAGTCATATTTTTTCATTGGCTCAAGTTCTTTGGCTCAATTGTCCAAAGTGAATTGGCTCAATTCACTTTGGCTCAAGTTCTGCAGGTGATTTTTCCAAAAATGTGCAGTAATGAAATTATGAGCATTTTTGTTTCCTGATTCCTCACTTTACTGATTCACTACCTCTGTTACTTCTTTTACAGGTTTTTGTTTTTTACAATGTGGGTGGCAAATTCAAACGAAATGAAAATTCACAATTATATGTTTGATAATTTATCATAAAATAATTGGTTAAGGAGTGTACTAGCAAGTAAAGGTTATCATTTTTATTGGTGTTATTTTTCAATAACAGTGATATGAAATGCGCACCATTTGCATTAATAAGTTTATATTAATATTTTAAAATATTTAATTATATAGTCATGAATTCTCATTTCATATGAACCCATTGGCTCATTATTAAAAAAAACCTCTAAAAATATAATGTTACAGAGGGAGTGAATTAGTAAAGTGTGGAATCAAAAATCACTCAATCTCATTACCAAATGTTTTCATAAAAGTGGCAATATTGTCTGAAATTGAACATTTTACAGTTCATAGTTTGGTGTGTTGTTTTAGTGAATTATTAATATTATTTGGGGATAGTTACTAGATTTTTTAACTCTTTAATTTATGCATATTTTAATGCATATTATGTTTCCAAAACAGCATATTTATCTCTTCAAATTATTCTTCTTGTTTCTTTTTTTTTTTCAAAACTGAACAAGACTTTTTCAAAACTTAGATTGACTTTGGCCCGTGTAGTGATTACGGTCCTCAGCCGATAGATGGCATTGCTCAAGTGGCGTGTGACGTCGAAGTGTAAAGTATGATGTTGATTTGTAAAGTATGATGTAAAAACGTAACTATTGGTTATTGGTGGCCTATGGCTCTTTGATTTGTTTCTTTTGGGTAGGTAATATAGAATCACGTGTTATGTGTGTGATTTGACGAGAGTGTGAAGTTACGTTTGGTTTTTTTCGCCATTTTCGCTTGATGACTTCTTTGGATAACATACCTATATGGTAAGAGGTAAGTTCGTGTGTATTATATATTTAATATGTGGGGGGGGGGGGGTTCAGTGATAGGTAGGATAGGAATAATTAATATGTTCTAGCTTTTTTTTAAAAATTGGTTTGGATATGGTTTGTAATTAGTTATTAAAGATATTTAGGGGCCCATGTAGTGGGGGAGTACGCAAGTTTTTGCGTGTGGGATTGAAAATGGCGATAGTAAAGAACACGTGTATTTTGTTAGAATAGTTTGGGGGTGAATTGAATGTTTTTTTAGTAATTACGTGTAGTATGGTAATTATTAATGTATTATAGTGATTTATTAATTTTGTTGTATATTTAGGAGTCTTTTAAATTTAGTTATATGATTTATCGTTAATATGTGGAAGCGTCTGGCGACTTTTTGATGTAGTAATTCTGGGTATTGTAGAATTGTTGGTGTGTGAAAAAACGGCAGTTTTTGATGGAGTCAAGAAAGAATGAAAAATTTAGAGGTGGGGTGAGAGTGGCGGAGTCGATAGCGTGCCAGGCTTGTAATCTGAAGTTCCAAGGTTAGAGTCCGAGCTATGTCAGCGTTTAGATTTATCTCGGCGTATTTTCAAACTCGGCTCATAGTAGGGGACACTGATGGCTTGGAAAGGCCGCCGTCCGTCGGTTACGATGTTAAGCCGTGGCCCTGTATGTGGGAGAGTTATACTCTGTGTACGTTAAAGAACACGTTGGATGGCCTTTACAGGAAGTTACTGTCTCCCAACAACTGTTCTAGTGGGTCCCGTACCTTCTGTGAGCCTTCGGGGTTCATGTTATCTCGCCATTTAGCCCATGGTGTGGGAAAAAAGTGGGGGCTCAGAGGTAAAATGACAATGTAATTTAGGGGAGGGTTTTTTGAGCTGTAAGATGTTTTTTTTGTCAGATTTTTGTTTTGGGGCTTTTTTTATATAATTCAGTCGGCGGTGCACTGTTTCCGATTCTCGTGTTTTTTGGTTTGTGTTGTCTTGGAGGACATTATTTAGTTTTGGGGCTTTTTTATAATTCGATCGGCGGTGCACTGTTTCTGATTTTCACGTTTTTTTGGTTTGTGTTGTCTTGGAGGACATTATTTAGTTTTAGGGCTTTTTTATAATTCGATCGGCGGTGCACTGTTTCCGATTTTCACGTTTTTTGGTTTGTGTTGTCTTGGAGGACATTATTTAGTTTTGGGGCTTTTTTATAATTCGATCGGCGGTGCACTGTTTCCGATTTTCACATTTTTTGGTTTACGTTGTGTGCGAGGTTGGTTTCGTGGAATTGTGGTGGTTAAGTGTATATTAAGAGAAAATAATTTTTTGGGGTAAATTATATTTCGTAAGAATGTGAGTTGTCGCCATGCTTGTGTTGGGTATGAGCTGGCTGATTTGCATATTGGTATTTTGATTGTGCTTTATTTGGGTTGTTGCGTATGAGGTGGTTGATTTGCATATTGGTATTTTCATTGTGCTTTATTTGGGTTGATGCGTATGAGGTGGTTGATTTGCATATAGGTATGTTGGTGGTGGTTTCTTATAAGGTTGGAGTCTGTTGTACTTTTAGTAATATGTGCAATGGCTTCCAATAGTTTAGATGTAGCGGCAGGTGGACCTCGTATGGTCTTAAGGGACTTTACCCTGCTGTTTGAGAAATCAAAAAAAGATGGAATTATGTTTTTGCAAGATATTGGTTTGCCCGCAGCAGGGTATGAATGTCCAAGGTGTAGTAAGGCCATGGTGCTGGCCCCGACTGATACAACAAGTGATGGTTATAGGTGGAATTGCCGGAAGAGGATTGGCGGGGTCCAGCACGATAGTAGAAGGAGTATTAGAAAGGGCTTGTGGTTCGAGAGGTCCCATCTGTCGCTGGAAGAGATTGTGAAATTGACGCACATGTGGGCGTTTGATTATCCTCAGAGGATTGCCGAAATGGAACTCAGGATAGGATCTCGCAACACAATATCTGATTGGTATTCTTTTTGTCGAGAGGTGGCAATAGATGTTGTGGTTGCCAGGTCACAGCCGATTGGTGGGCCCGGTACTATTGTCGAGATTGACGAGAGCAAGTTTGGAACCAACAAATACCACTGGGGGAGATACCGGGAAGGTCGTTGGGTGTTCGGTGGAGTGGAAAGGGACTCCGATAAGTGTTTTCTTGTTGTTGTTCCTGACCGCTCTACTGACTCCTTGCTTGCTGTTATCAAGGAGAAAATTTTACCTGGGTCTATGATTTATTCAGATTGCTGGCGATCATATAACTGTTTGAGTGAGGAGGGTTTCGTCCACCTCACAGTCAACCACTCTGTTTCGTTTGTTGACTATGAGACAGGGGTCCACACTAACACTGTGGAAGGAATGTGGCGGCATGCAAAAAATGAGATGACTAGAGGCCGTGTGGACGATGATATGTTTGACAGCTATCTGGCTGAATTCATGTATAGGAAGCGGCTGCGGCACCAGTCAGACCCGTTTCTGAGTTTCGTGGAGGACATTAAACATCTGTATCCACCCCATGTGCGTGATGAAGTAGCATGAACCACGAGCTGTGGTGAGTAGTATTTTAGTTTTTGTTTAAGTTAGTAGTTTTTAATTTTATGTTTTTGTGCTTAAGTGGTTTTGTTTTTGATGTTAGTAGGTTTATTGTGTTTTGAAAAGAGGGGAGGGGGAATGGTGGAAGTGGTTTACTGTATGTAGGAAGGCAATCGTTTTATTTTTTTTGGATTTGCCATTTTTATGAGCTTTCATTCTGTAATTGACGGTTACGAGGTTTTTTTTGCGGTAATTTAATTATTTTTACGTTTGTTTGTGTTTGTTACTATGGTTACGGTGCGTTGCGTTTGACGTAAACTCGGGTTTTTCATTACTATGGTAACGAAAAAAACAATCTTTTTTCTAGAAACCCCTGTTTGGGTTAGGGTCTCGGGAGTTGGGGGAATCAACTAAAAGGGCCGTTTTGTTACGTTGCGTCAAAAACAAAATGGCGGCTGAGGACCGTGAACTGTACTACTGCCTTGACTTTGAACTGTAAGTAGCTCAAACATCATTTCAGCAACTTACAATTCAAAGTCAATCTAAGTAAGCATAGTTAGGTGGACCAAGATCAGCTTACTTGATATGGAATAACTAGTTTGCATGCAAAACCAACACCAGTAAAATATTATACTAATAAATATGATTTCTGTTTAGTAACAAAATAATCCGTGTATAAACAATAATATGATAAATAATCACCAATAAAAATACCATATATACAAATTATATATACAAGTGTATTTACATATAAAAAAAACCATATATACACGTATATTTACCAAAAAAAATTGTAAATTTAAGATGTTAAGCCAAATTCTGGAACAATAAAGATATTACCAGATATGTGATAACATATGAAAAGTCACCAAATGAATGATAGTAAGTTCATTTCAAAATCTTCATGATTAAACACTTATAGTTCATATAGATGGAGCAAAAATGGAAATACTTGTTAACTTTATGAAACACGCACAAATTTTCAATAAGGTAACATCAATAAACACGTAAATCAAGGTAAATGTGATCAAACATTATTACAGTTAATAAGAATATTAATAATATGTGGTATACCATATAAGCAGGCTGAACCAAGGTTGCTCCAAAAAAAATTCAAAATTTTTAGGATAGAAAAAAAGGGCATTTGAAAAATGTTTCAAAATTTTTGGTTTGACACTTTTGACAATTTTTTTTTTACCTTGACACTGTAATAGGGTAAAATTAAGTTGAGAATCACTATTAATATATAATATGGTCGCATCTGGGAAATGGAAAAAATCTAGAAAAAATATCGAAAATGGGTGGGGATAGAAAAACTAGTAGTTTCAACTGGTATTTTTTCACTTTGGAAAATTTTCTCCCGAAATAATATAATGTTTTGTCCCGTCTGTTCCAGTAGTCTTTTCTGGAAAATATTCTTATAATGTGTTTACTATTTCTTTACCTCGGTTCCAGCCGTTTGCTGGAACCGAAGTTTAGGAGTCGAGGTTAGGTTAGAATTTTATGCATAAACCTACATTTCAAAAGTTTATTTAAAAGCATACGCCACACTTGATTACAGCTTACCTATAATATACATTTTTCCCTAAAGGAATCCAGTCTGCAGTAAAGAGTGCCATCTTCTTTTCAAAAGTTCAATGAAACAGTCCCACAATCAAATGAAAAATAATTTAAACCTATAATTATACATTATTTACTAAATCAGCAACTAAAATCCACATCACACCCCCCTTATATTACCCGATGGTCATTGAACTACAGTTACGGTTTATTTGCTTTATTATTTCTGAAGGGGTCAGGGTCAAGCCCAGGGTTTTATTTTAATTGTACAAAACGGGTCAAAATAAATAAGTAGAAATTGGCATCTCAAAATTGGACGCCATGTTTTTTCGTTTCTCGGATTGTTTTGTTTGGTGTGCATATCTATTAACAATAGCTTATGGGTTACGGAAAAGTGTACGGTAGTAGTTAATGCAGATTTCAGTACTTATGATGGGGTAATTTGAACATAAGTTACAAAATAATATCATTTTCACACTTTTAATTGCAAAACAAATTTCAAGCTCCGGATCTCTAACACTTTTTTCACCGAAAAATATCACTGCAGATAAGTTAAAGATATGTTGAATATCTATTTAAATGATTGATTTCATACTTTTCTCACTATTTTTTTACCATTTTTCGATTTTTTTAATGTATTAAGCGACAGTTTCCTCAACACAGGCCTATCATATGTTTATAGACTACTGTGAATGAGGGGGACAAGGGCAGAGAGAGATCATACTAATTCCAGTTAATTCTAGTTATAATGCAGCAGTAGTAAAGCTCCAAAAATTCACCCATATCCAGTAATCCTACAAAGTCTTCAACTCCAAATATAAATTACGCAGAGGTCAACCCTTGACATACAAGTGGTAGAAACATTAAAATTATTGCCTAGGGGTGTTTCGTATTGTAAATATCAGAAACAATGTGAAATTGTACGTCTGGTGAGTCCTTCGAGGTTTATTCCGGTAATAAATTTCAAAAACTTATCAATTTTTTTTCAACTTATTATTTCAAATGTTTCTTTCTACAGGACTTTTCCTATGATAATTTGTTATTGAATAGTTTATATAATGCTGCAGGCGTGAGTGATAAATTGTCGTCGTTCGGATTGTTTGGAGTGCAAAGCACAATGGTATTGCATGAATACTTATGGATTCCGGAAAAGGGTAGGGTAATATTTGGTACAGATTTCAATTCTAACGATTGGAAGTACTTTAGAAAACGGCTAAGAAAAAAAAATAAATTTTAGGACTTTTTTAAAAAAAAAGAGTTAACAATTTTTGCTTTGTCGTCTGTTCATTTGTAGATAACGGACTTTTTCGTTTATACAGATAAATAAAAAATTCTTTTTGTGATGGATTGGCATTAATGATATATTAAGTTTTGCATTTTTCGAATCTCCCAAAAGTTATAACTGCACCCTCTAACGGTGAAAAAAGTTGAAATTTCCAAAATTTCAAACGAATATTCCAACCGATGTAGCTATGAACTTGAAATTTTGGTGTTGAAATGTGAAGGTTACGAAGTTACCCTTGGCAATCATCACTTGACCTTTTAGATCCAGGGGAGGGGGAAGCAATTTTTTTACAGAAAATTGTGTTATTAAAGATTAATTAAAAATTCTTTTTGGGTTGGACAGGTATCGATGAAATAATAAAATTTTCATTTTCCGAATCTTCCAAAAGTTATAATTGCGCCATCTAACGGTAGAAAAAAATCGAAAAATTCCAAAATTTAAAACGAATATTCAAAACGATGTGGTTATGGTAGAAATTTGAAATTTTAGTTGTGGAATGTGACAGTTTTGAAGATTCATTGACAACAAAGAGTTGACCCTTACGCCCAAGGTAGGTAGGAAATGAGGCGGTTTTGTTTTAGAGATAATTGGAAATCTCTTTTTAGTTGGTACTAATGAAATATAATTCGCATTTTCAAAGGTAGTTTCAATTTATAATATTAGAGATCACTAAATATTCAAACGGCAAAACTGAATTGATCTGTTTGTGGTAGAAATTTCGACGATAGAACTTTGTTATGGTAGAAATTCGTCTGACAGTAATAATCTGCGACTATTTTCAGAGAGGTGGGAGAAAAGCAACTTTACAAATTTAAGAACTTAAAGACAAATATTTCTTTTGTTGATAATTACTAATAAAATACTACTATATGCATTTTACCCCATCAAGTGTGGTGGGGGTAGCTCAGTCGGTAGCGCCAGGCTCGTAATCTGTAGTTTCCAGGTTCGAGTCCCAGCTGGGTCAACGTTGAGATTTATCTCCTTAAAATTCCCTGTCCTGCTACGGTCAGTAGGGGACACTGATGGGCTTGTAAAGGCCACTATCCGTCAGATGAGACGTTAAGCCGTGGTCCCGTATATGGGAGAGCCATACCCTATGCATGTTAAAGAACATGCTGGGTGGCCTTGACGGGAGGCTACCATCTGTCTCCCAACAGCCGTTCAAGCAGCGCTTGACACAGAGGTCTGACAGTAGCCTGTCAGTTTATATGCCACAGTAGGTCTGCAAGGATGGCAGAACTTCAGCAGAAAAAAAACATAACTGAATCTTTTAGCAGAATTTTCAGCAGAATTAACATCCATAATTAAAACTCTTAGAGTAAAAAAGTAGGCAAAAGAACGTCATTCTCTTTTAAAACGAAATTCCCATATGCACCAGAGGCGATATGCATGCTTCTAATTATTTTACACATTCAGTACCCTCTGACAGTGGAAATTCAAACTACTGCATAACTGGGAAAATAAATTATTATATTAGTACCCGTACAAGAAAAAAGTTTTTCATTTATCTTTTGAAGCACAAAAATTGCGTTTTACCAACACCCCTTGGTATAAGTGGACAAATCATTACTATTAGTGTAAACCACTTAAAATTTTGGTGAAAGAATGCAATGGTTAAGTTTCTAGCATAAATAGATCGTTTGCAATATTGGTTTAAAATTTTGTATTTTTCAGCTTTTTCTGCCGTTAGAGGCCACCTTTCGGGTTTTTATTTACCATCGTTAACACTTTCTAACAGTGGAAATTCCAATTGATGAGGATTCGAGAAATGTAAATATTAATATTTTGTTAGTACACATAAAAAAAAAAAATTTTCGTTTATTTCTTAAAATAAAAGTTTCATTTTCCCACCATCTTGGGGGCTAAGAAAGCAAAGCCTTGTTGCCATTGTAAACCTTCTCGCCATAACACTATATTATCAAAATTTCAGATTTTACGTGTAAATAGCTTGCTTGCAATATTCGTGTGAAATTTTAGCAATTTCCATATTTTTCCACCGCTAGAGGACGCTATTAAATCTATTAGATTTTAAAATAGCGAATCGCAATATTTCTTCGATACCTATCCAACACAAAAATTTTTTTTCAGTTATCTCTAAATGTAAAAAAGTTGTCTATAAACGGACCGACGAACAAACCTTGGCATAAGCAGACGACAAAGTGAAAACATTAGTTCGTTTTTCAAACGAACCTTAAAAGAAATTATTTGTTGGTTTTCTGTTACCTCGTTTCACTTTTACAGCTGATTGCCGTCTTCTGCGGAGTTTTTTCAAAAAATTATTCATTATTTCTATGAATTTTTACCCCCAAATGCATCGCAAAGAGGCATTGATAAAATGTGGAAGATTCAATAGACAAAAAAATGGTAGAAATGTTTAAACTGTAACAACTGAGAAGCTTTAACTAGCTAGGTACACACACTAACTCATAGGCTTTCATCTCACGGCACGACAAAACATGGAGCCCATAAACCATGTGACTCAATCAGCCAATGGCAGTCAATCACCGAGATGGCCAGCGTCTTAACTATACAGGACCTCTAATCATCAGGAAGGCTTATATATCACTTAGTTGAAGAAATGATCAGTTCCTCAGTGGTCTAGCGGTTCACACCTGGCACGCTTCTGGGAGACCTAGACTTTTCCTGTCATAATTTATTATTGAATAACATATTACATCTGGAAAATATGAGTTACTTGTTTTCAAAGAGAATTAATTTTCTTTATTTCACACATTCAGCACCATCTAAGAGTGAAAATTTAAATTAATAGTAATTGGGAAAATAAAATATTAATATTTTAATAGTACCTGTACAAAACAAAAAATATATTTTATACTTCTCTTAAAATATAACCGTTGCATTTTACCTCCCCAGGAATAAGGGAGGAATTCATCACTGCTAGTGTAAACCATTTAATCATCACACTCTATCATCAAAATTTTAAATTTCTGTCATAAATAAATCATTTGCGATATTTGTTTAAAATTTGGTTTTTGCTAGCTTTTCCACCGCTAAAGGACCTTTTTTTTAGCTCCATCCCCTGAAGCAATCACATTTCCCTCTTCCGGTTGGGGAGCGGTAAGAGGGCAAAGCATTGTTATCAATATAAACCTCCTGACCATGAGAATACCAAAAAAAAAAAACTGCAAATTTTCTAGCGTATAGATCGTTTAAATATTCATTTAAAATTTTAGCATTTTCCATCTTTTTTCACCTCTGATAACATTTAAAAATTGCCATTCATAATATTTAATCGACAACTATCCATCCTTAAAAGAATTTTTCATTTACCTATAAAAGCGAAAATGTTGGATGTCTATTGAGGACGGGCAGGTGGTAAGATTGACTGGCTGACAGACAGACAAACAAACATTACCATAAACAGATGACAAAGCAAAAACATTTGCTCGTTTTGCAAACTAATAAAATTAATTTGTTGTCTTCCTTTCATCATCTATTCTTTTCTATAGCGTATTAAACTGAGAGATTCCTTTCAGACCACTTTGACAACCAGTTACTTGAAGGGGTATTTTTTTTTTCAGTTAGTTTCACTTTTGCAGCTAACAGCTGTCTTCTGAATGAGTTTCTTGGAAAAAAAATCATTAATTTACTTTTACAAGTGGGATTATTACATGTAATGCATTGAGGCATTGCTGAAATATGGGAGCTTTTATAGACAAGAAAAATGGTAGAAATATATAAAACTGAGGATCTTTAGGTATACACACTAGCTCATAGGCTATCCCATCACGGTACAACAAAACATTGCGCACATAAACCACGTCACACAATCAACCAATGGTAGTCAGTCACCGAGATGGCGTCTCTAAGTATAAAAAATATCAATCCAAACCACAGATATAGTAAAAGCAAAGGGAATTGTGTAGATGGTGCACCCATGGGTGCACCACCAGCATTTTCCTTTTGGCAAATTAATGCCAAAATTTTTAAAACCACGATCAATGATCGTCACCGAGATGACGGTTCCTTAGTTCGTGTTTTCGCTCCATGCGATGTTTTTTCTCAGCAGGACATTGTCCACCCACACAGTGCCGTCTTAACAGTATTGTAGGCCCCTGGGCAAGCAATGCATTGGGGCCCCTTCCCACCCACCTACGGGAATAAAACTGTAAACGGTCAATAAAATTAAGCCTACAGATTTATTGGTACTTTAACAAAATCAATATTTAAACATAAAAAACATGCTGTAAAGCGAGGATTAATCAACACAAACTTTTGCGAAAATTTAGAATCATGGGGCCCCTGGGCAATTGCTCAGTGTGCCCATGCCTTAAGACGGCCCTGCACCCACATATGGTTCTCATATCCCAACAGTGCCTACATATGTCGATTTGCTTCCTTAGCCTGCACATTCCCCATATCTGTGGCCATCGAATTGAGCATGGGACGTCCACCACCACCTCAGATTCCTACCACTGTTGCCCAGCTCATGGCACAGGTGCCTTTTGAATTCGTCGTCACATTTGATTGCTTGCATCGCTGTTTGTGGAGGCCACACTTTTTACGCATACTGTATTTTCTTAATTACTATTGATTTTATATAAACTTAATCATTTCTTGTCTACAATGTTATCCGTCTCATTTGCTTTCAGCTCGAAACGATTGTAGTTCAAAACCTTGTAGAATGGGGGAAATTTCAGTGATGAGCAGCGTATATTCTAATAACAAATATATAGTTTTTCTTTGAATAAATTTAAGTGATTTTAAAGTGTCATATTTTAGTATTACTTAGACATTTCTTACACAAATTACAAGCATTAAAAATATGTAGAAAATATACCTTGTTTTCATGGTGTCTGTTATATACATGAGTACATCTACAGATTCATCATCATCATCAAATGAAACTTTAAATTATTTAATATGTTTATTAAATATTCAGATACAAATTTTAACAAATGAAAAAAAAAAATAGTAAACACTGAAACGAGGTGCAAATTCTGAATAAAGTCTTTAGTTTAACAAAACATTATCAACACATTTCATTAAATGTGAAGTAGAATGTACAATGTAGAAATTAAGGTTTCTAATTTGAAATTATGGCACTACTTAAATTTTAATTTAATGAATATAAACTAAAAGTTTGTCACTTTATAAATATTTTTAGCAAAATTTACCCAAACATTAGTAACATGCACAGGCTATTGAACATTTAAACACATTTCATATTGATTTCAATAGTGTTTCTGATTTTTTGAAAAGTTAGAAACTTAGCAGTTTTCATTATGTTTATAAACAGTTCAAACTTGATTTTGCATGCCCAGCTATGATTAGATTACAGCAGCAGCTGACGCATTTTCCATACAATAATCAGATTAATAGTGTGCATTTGAGTGAAAAACTAGTTTATGAATCTTAATAGCCACGGTTTTTTTTTTTGATAAGTTTACATGTCATGGATATCGAACATTTTTTAAAAAAAACGTTTTTTAACTGAAAGATTATTATTATATTTGTCTACACATTAAAAAAATGTATGTTAAAATAAGCATGCAAAATGTATACATGTAAATTGGAAAAAAAAGTTTAAAAAGGCAAAAAGGGAACAATCATTTTAAGCAGAATTAAAAGCAATATTTAATTTAGGTTCTTTAGTGTCATATACTCTTCAACTGTGTCAGCATGAAGAAGAAATTACTCACCTGTTTGTTTCAAATTTGTGTAAAAGGTATTGTATAAGAACTTCTTTATTCTGTTAGTATTACTGTTTGGTGCATGTATGATTATGAGTTACCAGAATTGTTTTTCATAAAAAGAGTATATTATGCAAGTAGAGTAACTTTTTCATAGATTTTAGATTTTAGATCCTTGTGATGAAGTATCAAAAATCTTTCAAACAGCATTTATTAGTTCATGTAATCTTTTATTCTTAAACATTTAATTCACTATGTAACAAAATGCTTGTTTTATTATTAGTACATGTGTATATGGGAGAGCAGATAAATTATTATTCCCTATAATGAAATTTTTACTAGTTACGTATGTGATATATTAAAAAAATGCTTGTGCAAATTATTTTTAATAAATTAGTGATATATTTTATTTGCACTGCAATTCAAAATAGCTTTACTTTAAATAGTTTATATTATTTAAAAGCGAAAAAAAAAACATAAAAGGCTAAAACAAGTTCAACATATAATGGGGGTGGGGGGTGACATATAACCAGTCATTATAAAAATATGCAAAACTTTATGAAGATGCAAATGGCTTCAGTAATTAATAAGACCAGTGTAGTGTGTGCTCAGAGTGAATATCAGGTACTCACTGAACAGATTAAATATTGAACAGTATGCAAAGAAAATTCATCAAATATTATTTTTATGAGAAGGTATACATAACACTTTAAAACACTGAAAAGCACAAATGAAATTGGGCTTGATTTTTGCATTTTATTAAGATTACAGCCACTTAGAGTAAGTGTTAGTAGCCAGACTTAAATTCCTTACTATGCTGTAAGTTAAGGGAATGCATGCATCCATTCATTCATCCATCCATACATTCATTCAGGTAACCCCCACTAACATGGATTTATTCTTGGCATATCTGTGTTAAGTGAAATCCACATTTGCCATTATAGCACTATTTTAATAAGACAGTCCCAAGTAAATAATTATAATTCATAAAATGTAAACACAGAGACATATACAATAAAAAAAGTGTAAAAAAAATTAGTAAAATATTTAGTTACAGAAAATGAAAACTAAATAAAAAAATACCACAAACTCTCTCAGAGCTTGTTGCTTAACCAAATTGTTGCCTTGGGAAATCTGTCACCTTAAGATGGAGTCCAATATAAACTATTTTGATTTTCTTTTGCTACATATTTATGGCACTTGGGTTAGCATGTCACAGCTAAGTTTTGCAGCACTATCTCATGTGAAGTCAGAGTTGTGCCCCTCTGACAAAATAATGCACTGATTTTGGAAAAAAAGTGCCTCTTCAATGACTTCGATAGTCAACTCTTTCATGAGACCTCTCACTTAAGATAATGCCTTATGGATAGACTGCTTCACCACCCATGAGTTATTTATGCTGTGTGTAAAAAACTTTTGACTAAAATAATTATTTTTTAACAATTTAATGCAAAAAAATTTTTAACACTGTGTTATAGTGAATCTATGTTGGCCGAAGTCACATTAAGGGGTTACCTGTGTAACAAATTTCAGCAAACAAATTAACTTACAGTTAGAAAATTACAATCCGAATGAGCTAATTTTAATTGCAATAGAGTTGAACATGATGCAGAAAATTCGCAGTTATATGTATTTGCCTAACTACTGGCATTTATGTATTTTTGTCAATTTTAAATGATATGTACCTGCACTCATGTTCCAAGCAGGAAATCACAAAAGCTCCATGCTATGTCAAAAGGAAAACCAAATTCAACGTTCCATAACTTCCACACTTTTCATGAAAGATTGAGATTAAAAATTAACTTAATTATTAAAATTAAATTTAACTATCTAGAGTTTTGAATTGTATTCAGTTTTTAAAGACTTAATGTTAAATATTCTCACTTCCATAACATCAATCATGATAAAAGAAATGAAAAATATTTAAAATTTGTTTTTACAATGATAAAACATGGTGTTATTCATATTTCTACAACTGTTGAATACACATGCTGCATTTCCTTTATGGCATTTTTTCTCCTTTTTTCTAAACATCAAAATCTTAATCTTTACTTCAGCATTTCATCAATTCTGTAGTAAGCAATACTACTAAACATAAAACATTTGCTACCTTAATTTAGTATTATTGCCATTTTTGATTAATTTTTTTGTGATACATTTGGATATATTTCTGTTTAATATGTTACAAGCACAATACATATTGATCAAATATCTTTTTTGTGTATTCACCACCATTAAATTTGAGATATACAGATATACCAAAATTGAGACAGTTTGAAATTTACATAACCGTATTATAACTTTTTGATTTCAAGCTTGTTGTTGCCTAATTTAGTTACACACAACCATAATTGTTTCATCCCATTAACTTTGACACAGAACTTCATTTCTAATCATGCATTTATGAGATGTTAAAAAATTTAAAATACTTTAGCAGCCAAGGAAAAAAATTAATTACAGTCCTTTCATAGTTTTAGTAAGTGTAAGAACATTTTATTTACACACAGAAAATGAATAGAAATTCTTCATGTCCAAACCAAATTTTTATGTACAACTCAGCTATTTTTTTAAATACTAGTTTAATTTCAAATTTTTGCTTTTCCTTAAAAAAAAAATGATCTGTGAAAACCATCATTAATTAGAAAAAAAGTATTCTGACAGAATTAGCAGCTGAAATCCTAACTAAAGTCACATGATACTAAGGATCACAGAGTACAATTTAATGTGTTTTAACGTATGGGAGCTAAAAATGTACTAGGTGTTGAAAGGGTGCTAATGGTATCCATCTCTTGGTCAGCTTTATTGTTTTCCAGTTCTTGTAGCGTATGCACAAACCGTGACCATTCATCATTCTTGGGACTGGCCAGTTGCTGAAAAAGTAAACATGGAAATAGTATAACACATATATATATATTGCTATGATATGATATGCACTGAATTTCATTTATTCTGTTCATTGTTCATATTAGATTGTTAGAAAATAAACCAATCAATATCAGAAAAAAATACATTTGTAAACATCTTCTGAATAAATTTCCCATCAAGAATGCCTCTAACTTAACAATTGTGTTAAGTAATAGAATTATTAAACCAACAAACTAAAATTCTGAAAATACACAACACAATTTAAGAGAAACAACTGAAATAAGCAAAACCCGGAGTTAATCATTTAGTTTCTGACAAGCCATATACTAACGCTGTATTTCAAAATCATGCAAAAACGCACATTTAAAAAAGATATTAAGTAGCATTAGGTTAAATTCAGTATATATCCATTAACTTTTTGCAGTTTGCAATTCTACATTTCAGTTCATTTATGAATGTATAATTTCATGAATATATTTATAATACTGATTTGCAGTTTTAACATTAGATCATAAAAAAGCACAATAGCTTTTTCTATATTTGCTGATCTAATGTTTGAAATTAAGTTTTGTCAACTGAGTAAAAGCTAGTTTCATAATTGCAAAAGTATTTATATTCTAATAATTTAGCTTCTGATTTAATATTCACTCTATTAGATACATAAGCTGTCATATTTACTTTGTCCATTAAAATTTAAAATAAGATAATATTTTAATAAAAATATACATATTAAGTATCTCAAAACTAGAGATCCAAAACTTGAGACTTTTAAAGCTTTATAAAACTTAATTAGAAAAAACATAAAGCTCTTTTTATGTTACAAACAATAGCAAAGTATTACATATGGGTTGTTCAAATGAAAAGTGGTCATTGGATATGAAGCATATATTATTTACTGATCTGTTCAAATTTGTCATATCTATTAAGACATTTGCCCCAGCATGACATTAGTAATATAATACCTTCTCTCCTTGAACAATTTTGCCTGTTGAACAAAGAAATCTGTGACAATGCACTGTACCTATTCTCTCACAACTTGTTCTTTCCACGATGTTTTTTAGAGGTACAGAAATGCGAAAAACTAACAGGGAGGACTCCAGGAACTCCCAAGCATACCTGTTCATTATTGCTATTATTTTGGGCAGGATGGATGCTGTCATGCAATAAAACCATTTTACTCAAAAATCCTGGGTGCTTTGACTTTATTGCCAGCCTCTGAATGCCCATAGTTTTGCAATATTGTTGTGAGCAATTGGTGTCAACTCAGTCATATATTTAACCAACAATGGCCCTTGACAGTCAAATCAAAACATCAATGTAGTGCACATTGTTCAGCTTTGGATGCTTCCATGCAGGGTTTGTCTGCAGCCACACATCTGTCTTGTTCAAGCCAATATTTGCCATTGATTCTAGTATTGATGAGTTCCTTCTATGCACACTTGTTTCCTTGTGTGAGGGTACAAAAATCACTGTCCATTACCCAGATATAGGGGCTGTCCACTTTTAATTTAAATGTACTTTGTATTATAGAACAAATTAACTTTATTTAAATATTAAATTCAAAATTAAAATGGCTAAATACAGAACTTGAAAATTTTTCATTGACACTTTCAGCAGTCTTTTAACAGAGATAAAAAAAAAATCATTATTTATACACCTAGCAACTAATGGTGATATTAGGGGCAAGCCCTTCTAATAATGAGGATATTAATTAAACTATCTGATTATTTCACTGAAGAAAGAAAACCATATTTTCAAAAAGATTTTGATATTTTCTTCCTACAAATCAGATTGGAAAAGTATTTTATGGCTTTAATATTTTAGTAACAACTTTCATTTTTAGAAATATGCAATAATTTTCTAATTTTGAAATTAGAATCTAGCAATTCCTGCTACTTCCATAGTTTTCCCCTATTATTGTTACTTACCTCACCAACATCATATATGTAAATCTTTCCCAGATCATCTCCTGCAGCTATCTGGTGACCTGATGGTGTCCATATCACTCGATTTAAAGCAGGATTTCCATCAACCATAACACTTACAGTAGGAAGCTGAAAATCGTGAACACTTTGGATTATTGGTTATTAAAAATGAAATAAACTTACACTAAAATTATCAATAGAATATATTCCAATTTCCTAGTAATGCACCAATTACTGTAGAGTTCAGATGCAATGCAGGCATTCCCATTTCATTTAATTTCAAGGTTAAATATTTTTCTTACCTTTTCCTTTGGAATGAGATCAATACATATGAAAAAAAAAATCAATAAGTAGCATTTTATGGCATCTACTAAAAGATAAATCAAAATCCAGTCTTAGTTAATTAAGCTAATATTTTTCCGAATATTTCACTATCATTTAAAAAGTTAGTTACTACAGATTGAGAGCGACCTTTCAATCTTAATTTAAGAACAGATAAGAGTTTGTTGGAGTCAGGTCAGGAGAATAGTGTATGATTTAGTACTGCAACCTTTTTTTTGTCCAAAGAGTGTGGTCCAAACTTTGAACAAATTTTTCTCTTACTCAAGTCTGTGGTAATTATGGGATTTATCATTTCTCATTCACATTTAGTTCACTTTCCATCATTCTGCATATTGAATGACAGTCTTGTGCAGGTAAATTGTGTGCTTTGTCCACCAATTCTGGGTTGGACATTGTTTTCTGTCTCCCACTGTGAGGGACATCTTCCACATTCTCTCTACACTCTTGGAAAAGTTTAAACCATCAAAATGTTTACACTTTGGACAGTCTCATCCTCATAAGCTGTTCATAATATTTCTTACGTTTTATGGAGCTTTTCTCTAGCTTTACACAAAACTAATGTTGACACATTGTTCCAGTGATGGTTTTCTGAAGGTGAAGTAATACACGAAGCATAGTCATATGATACAACAATGCAATCCCAACTGGTTACAGTTAGTGTGACTGACAAGATCACACTTTAATGTCTGTAGTGGCCTCTCCCTGTAGGCAGATTTGCAGAATGATACTTGTAAAGGCTTGTACTGTATACTTTTTTATTTCAGTCTCATTACTTTCTTGATATATTGTGTGTGTATATAAGGTAAGTTGTTAACTAATTTCTGAAGAGCAACAGAAATGCATCAGTGGAAAACAGGTGATTTTTACAGCAGTAGATGCTAAAACAAAATTAAGATGCTACAGATTTTTTTTTTTACAAAAATCACTGTACAATAGTAATTTTGAAGTCAAATGTTAAGAATAAAGATATGGTGCATATGAACAGATATAAACTACAATATTATCCTAGCATCAATGGGTTGGGCTGTTTTATCTATGAGCAGCACTTCTTTGCACATCATGGGTTAAATGGCCAGGCCACAATGACTCCAAAGGCTCCGAGACGGGGGAGGGGACCCATTGGACAGCTGTTGAGAGACAGATGGTAGCCTCCTGTCAAGGCCATCAGGCGTGTTCTTTAACATGCACAGGGTATGACTATCTCACACATGGGGAAACAGCTTTATGTCCCATCTGATGGACGGTGGTCTTTTCAAGCCAATTGGTGTCCCCTACTGACTATGGACAGAATGAGGAGTTTAGCTGAGATAAATTCAAAGCTGGCCCAGCTGGGACTCAAACCTGGGAACTACAGATTACGAGCCTAGACCACTACCGACTGAGCCACCCTTACCCCAGCATCAATGGTAGTAGTGTCATAGAATAATGACTTCAATGGTGAGTATATATAGAATGGTGTTAAAAGGCTCTGTTTTATCAAGGTCATTCTAGTGCCACTTAGAGAGCCCTCTCCATGACATCACAATGGGGATAGGTTGTTCATTTTTTCATGTCTATCTTTGTTATTGGCTTGGTGGATATTTCCCTCTGTGAGTCTTTCAGGCAATTTTAGCTTTTTCATCTGATGTGGGGATGACTCAGTCAGTAGCCAACCAGGTTCATAATCTGCAATTCCCAGGTTCCTGTCCCAGCAAGGACTGGAATTTGCAGATTATATACCAGTCTTTACAAAAACTGCAGATTATATACCAGTCTCCCCAAAACTCTCTGGCCTCAGTCAGTAGGGGACATTGATGGGCTTGGAAAGACCATTATCCATTGGATGGGAGATTAAGCTGTGGTCCCATGTGTGGGGTAGCCATATGCTGTGCACATTAAGGAACACACTGTATGACCTTGGCAGGAGGCTTACCATCTGTCTCCTAGCAACTGTCCAATGGGTTCCCTTCTCCCAATCTTCTCTTAGCCTTCAGGGTCCTTGTGACCTGGTCATTTATCCCATTGTGTGCAAAGAAAAAAAATGCCAATCAGAGGTAAAACAACCCAACAACCCTCTTTTATCATGTCCAACTGTTTAGTAGCCAATACCATAAATTATATTTTAAAGAATAAGAAAAGAATGTATCATATTCATTCCCATCAGGAGAAAAATTAGTAAGAAGTTAGTGATACAGTGTCAACATCAACACAAATTCAATATGCAGCATGCTAATATAATTAGTAAGCATTTTTGAAATGCTTATTACTATTGTGACCTATGAAGTGATGTGCCTCTTAGGGCTCCTTTTTAAACATAAACTTAAAAGATAAATCGATTTCAGATATAAACCTGCTGCATGAAAATTCAGTCTTAGTTACGATGACCACTTCTACTCAAATCAAATGATTGTTGTCTTGGGGAAAAACACAAAAAGAGAAATGAAAACTGGGATATTTTAGCAAGCATCTGTTTTAGTCAGTTTACTGAAACCAAGACACAATAATGAATTCAAAATATAACAATATATAAAAGGCTATGGATATCTGCAATAACTTGGCTGGTTTCCATTGCTGTTGTGATGCTTTAGATTACCTTGGCAAATGTTTCATGTGACAATCATGGGATACTGGAGTGAATGTAGTACTAAAACATTACAACTGGATTAAACTGGCCAGTCATATAAATGCCCCATACTGTTGCAAGGGATGGAGCTTGTAAAGGGGGGGAACCAGTAAAACTCTGTAGATTATCCACTCAGCTGGCCTAAATCTTTTTAACTGTACTCAGAAAAACAAAGAATGCTAATAAATACAGCCATACCATGTTATATCCTAAATTAAAGAGATTATTCTGCATCTCTTTAATTTAGGATTATCTGCTGATATTTGTAATGGCTTTTCTCCTGCTCTACGTTATCCCAACAGCTCTGCACTTGGTTTACACATTGAAACATCAGTATGAATGTTTGGAGTTTTAGCTTTCTAAAAGATCATATGCTCTCTAGAGGTAATTGCTATAATTGAAATTGTAGGAAATAGCAATGTATATGCAAAAACTTTATGTTGATGCTTATAGTTGTTCTGCATGTTACAATTTCTCTAACATGTAGCATATTAAAAGCTAGGACTCTTACATGTCCTGTCTGATCAAGTTCTTAATCCTGTTACCTAATAGAAGGGATTGTATAATGTTTGGAACTAACAAAGATAAAATTGTTTTTATATCACATATCATGCTCAAGGGAAACATGACAATAATTATCTATTTGTCTTATGGTATATTTCCAATGTATTTAGCTCTTACAATGGCAATGAATAATCCTAAAGACAATTAGTAAAACTAAATCTCAAAAGTGTCTAGAGAAGGACCATATGAGACATTTTAAAATACGGAGCTGGCTAGACCAATAATAGATATAACGGATGGATAATGGGGTCATTCGCACTTCCAAGATCATGGTAGCAAAAAAGAACTAATTTAAAAAATACCATAATAACAATAATAAAAAAATTACATATTGTACAGTAAATTATGCTGTAAAACAGTAAAAATAAGAATGCAATCACGTTTTATTATACACTTTACTCAACAATATTTTAATAACTTTGAGTTCATATGCTCAGATGCCTATATGTTAGTATGAATTTGTCCCTCATGTGTAAGAATGTGATGTATAAGGCCATCCCATTCATTTTATATTCTCAAGAAAGAGATACTATATTTGTACTGCCTGATAATTTTCACAAAAACTTGCACTCATATTGCCACTAATTTGTCAACAATGATTCTCTACCCAAAGTCACTTGCACAATCACTTGAATAACTTTACATTCATGAACTATAATTCAATTAAACAAAGGTTTAAAGTAAATGACACACACACACAAATAAAAACAGAAAACTTCATAGCAACAACAGCTTGTGAAAAAGTCCAAGCCCATCAACCACAGTTTCATTGACACTACAAACACAAGAGATACATATCAGCCAGATGAAAGTTAGCAGCCACTCTCAGCACTGGGTTTGCTTTCCACCACATGAACATTTAAATGTAAAGTATTCTTTGTACCGCTTGTATTGGATATAAAATTGATGATTTTTTATGTTAGGCTGTTTCACTTTATTTAAGCATCTATCATAACAAATGCAATTGACAAGGGATTGCTGTAATAGTGCTGCAGACTGAATTGATATACTTGGCAGTCCAAATGTGGCCAAAGGAAGTAGTTTGGAGACTCCTGATTTAAAATTATTGATATTTCATTAGATGAACTAGCACTTACACAATCAACAAGTTTGTCATGTTCCCCTTAGCAATTACTTCAATTGTTGTGCTGTGTACAGCTGACTTTTGATAGCAACAAAACTGGATTTTGTTTACAATGGAATTTTGAAATCAAAATGATTTCAAACATTAGTGTACATTATTATTTTTCCCCATTATTAACTTTTTTTTTTGCACTTTAGATGTTAATTGTATGTATTTACTATTATAATGCTTAATAAAACACTAAAAATGCTATAAATTTACTGATGAATGAATTTAGTTTTTAAATTCATGAGTTACAAATTATTCAATATACTCCATCCTTCGAACTGAGGGATTGGCTTGCACATAATGTATATTGCAATAAACCTTACTGTTATTGTGATTAATTTGCTCATGTTACTTTAAACAACAAGCATACATTAGATTTCACTTTTCAAACACTTTGTAACAATGAATATACCATTGGATATGGAAATTTCTGTAAATGGATGTAATTACTGGGTAGGCATCCAGCAAATCACTTGAAACTGATGGATAAAATAATCTGAACATGATTATCACAACAGGCTTTAAAGTAAAACATAAAACTTGATATGTGAAAAGTTCTCAGATTCTACACAATTTTACTTTATATTAATATGTACATTCATATCCGTAAAAGATGTAAACCTGTATAAACTAGGAACAGCTTTTAAGTTTTCCCATCTTATGCATATAACAAATTATAATAATTCAATTTTTTTAACCGTTGTTTTGGTAGCAGCATTTTTTAACTGCTAAAATAAATTTTTAATTTAGAGATATAGCTACTTACATCTATTGTGCTTTCTATTCAAGTTGAATGGAAAAAAAAAATGTTCTAAAGCAATTAATTATTAAACACACATATTATTAGCATCCAATTATTGATAAAATTAAATACCTCAGTATCATTATTTAGATTCCACACATCAAGCCTTCCCATGCCATCTACACATGCAAAAAGGGCAGGATGAATAGGAGACCACTCCACATCATATACATAATCCCCATTGTCTTCAAATGAATATAATGGTTTGCTATCCTGAAAAAATATTAAGACTCAATATGAAACTTTTATTTCATGAAATACATGATGTAATAACTGAAAGTTCACTTAGAAATAAAATTTGAAAGTTTATCCTTCAAACCATTAACATATTAAAAGTTTTCAGGAGCAAGTTCAGAAGCTTTTTGGAGCAAGGACAGCACTCTGTCTTCAGTGAAGTAACACTATGTGGTGATATTAGGACTGTTTAGAACTCGTTTGCACATGTTATAAACTTAATTTAATTACAGTATCACACTGTTTAATATATATATTGAGTACAAACTAAAGATCTTAAAATCTGCTAAGCTAAAGTAAAGTATCAGTTGCTTGTAGCTTATATTAGGATACACTTACATTGGGTATTTTACCACTGAGCAGCACCACTTTAGTGCACACAACTGGCTAAATGGTTAGGTCACAAGGATCCCAAAGGCTCGGAGGTTGGGGGAAGGAGAGCCAATGGACAGCTGTTGGTAAATAGATGATAGCCTCCAGCCAAGGGCCATACAGTGTGTTTTTTAGTACACACTGTATATACATTATAGGGTATGGCTCTCCTGCACACAGTGCCACAGCTTATGTCAAACCTAATGGATGGCAGCCTTTCCAGTCGGGTTGTTTTACCTCTGAAAGGCACTTTTTGCATACCATGGGCTAAATGGCCAAGTCACAAGGACCCCGAAGGCTCAGAGAAGGTTGGGGGAAGGGCCCACTGGAACAGCTGTTGGGAGATAGATGGTAGCCTCCTGTCAAGGCCATCCAGTGAGTTCTTTAACATGCGCAGGGTGTGGCTCTCCTGCACATGGGGCCAGAGCTTAACATCCCATCCAATGGATGGTGGCCTTTCCAAGCCCATCGGTGTCCCCTACTGACCGTGGGCAGGGTGGGGATAAATTTCTGGGGGGGGGGAGGGGAAGTGGGCAGGGCGGGGAAAAAGTTTTGCAGAGATAAATCTCAATGTTGACCCAGCTGACTGGGATAGTGTTAATAATACAAGACAATTATGATGATTAACAGGATCAAAAGCCTGCTTAAAATCTACAAAGCTAACAGTTTTCAAAACTCTAAACATATCTTAAGATTCTGCCCAAGTGAAAATATTTGATCTAAATGTCTCCTACTACTTCCAAACTCACATTTTTCATGAAATTTTCCATCAACCAAATTCTTAATTCCATTAAGTACAATAATGCAAAGAACTTAAGTACAATATGCCTGGAATAGAGAGTAATGCTCCTGTAATTATCATAAGAACTGTGATCACCATTTTTGAAAATGGGAATAATAATATATCTGGTAAAATCCTTAGATGAATGCCTTTATCGCAAAAAAAATTTCTTCTTTTATATGTCAGCTCAAACCTGGGAACTGCAGATTATGAGCCTGGTGCGCTACTGACTGAAATCACTTCCGCCCCCAAGGAAATCGATGTCCCCTTTCTGATTAAGGTAGAGTGGGGACTAGCAGAGATAAATCTCAACACAGTCAGGACTCAAACCTGAAAACTGCATTTAAGAACCTGGTGCACTATCAACTGAGCTGCCCTGGGATACACTTGCAGCATTGTGACTGATGCAATAATACTGTACTATCTATTAAAATTCAGTCAACAGAAGACATCACCATCTTACATTATAAGAATGTCCAACTGTATTGTTAATCTCAATAAACGAACTAATTGCCAGATAGCAATTTCAGAAATCAGATTAAATATGAAGACAGTAAAAGAACAGGTGGTGAATCTGCCAGAAATATTAAATTTCTCAGTACTTCTGTCAATTGTTTGGCACCATTTTCTACACACATGTACCACTGTGCACAGTTCTTTTTTTTTAACTTAGATGTTTCAGAATGAAATTTTCAACCAGGATTTTTTTTTTGTAACGCTTTTTCATTTTATTTTTTTTAAATAATGGTTATAAAAGTTATTTTGGATTGAAAATAATTCACAGCTTTTAGAAAGTACAAGCTTCGGTTAAATACTTTATTTTCATTGTTAATACTGTTTAATTTTGGATTAATATTTTTCAATAATTATATATATATTATTTGAAGTGAAATAATTAAAATTTTAATATGTGAAAGCAAAGATGTTAGTTTTATTTTCCCTTGTGAATCACTATCATATGTCTATGGATATCTTACCTTTTGAAATGATAAAATTTATTTTCTTAAAATTTTTGTAACAATTGTTGCTTAAAGCATTATTTATTGTTTCATAAATGTATATTTTGACTGGCTGACTGAAATTCAAATTTTTTTTGTGATAAAGGCATTCATCTAAGGATTTTACCAGATATATTATTATTCCCATTTTCAAAAATGGTGATCACAGTTCTTATGATAATTACAGGAGCATTACTCTCTATTCCAGGCATATTGTACTTAAGTCCTTTGCATTATTGTACTTAATGGAATTAAGAATTTGGTTGATGGAAAATTTCATGAAAAATGTGAGTTTGGAAGTAGTAGGAGACATTTAGATCAAATATTTTCACTTGGGCAGAATCTTAAGATATGTTTAGAGTTTTGAAAACTGTCAGCTTTGTAGATTTTAAGCAGGCTTTTGATCCTGTTAATCATCATAATTGTCTTGTATTATTAACACTATCCCAGTCATATGGGAAGGAATAATGAATAACAAAAACACATTTATATATAAAGGGTTAAAGACTAGTTTAAAGTAGTACAAGAAAAAATAAAAGCCAAAAAGCATCCCACACAACAGTTAAAATTGCATTTATACATTTCTTTATGAATTTTTGGATAAAATCTCAGCATAGATATTTTCAATTTTAACTTATTCAAATACCTGCATAATGCATTACAAAAATACTCCAATAATATTCATAAAACATTTTATTTTTTACTTTCAGAATCATTTACTTTTTTACTCATATCCACTCAAAAAGCTAAGTTTAAAATTATAAATGTCTTTAGTTGTTGACAAAGCATTGTTTCCAAATTTCAGAATAATTAATATTTACTCATTACTATTATTAGAATTTAAATAGATTTTTAAGAAAATAAAAACATACTACCTTTAAACTCCATAATTTAACAGTCCAATCAATAGATGAAGTTAGGAAAAGATGGGAAAAATCTATATGCCCTTGAGCACTATGAGCATCGATTCCTGTTATTGGACCTTGATGACCGTCAAAAATATCAAGAATTCCAGCTTTGCTCCCATGCCGACAAGCTGCCATTAAAATAACCAGATCAGTTACTATTGTTTAGGTTGTATTAAGTTCTTAGAAATAGCAAATAAATAAAGTTTTAAATTTTCCATAAATAAATCATAATACACATTTCCTTCCTAACAATCTAACAGTAATTCTTTTATATGTCATGAACATTTGGGAGTATCAAAAAGAGCCCAACTGTACAGGGTGTTCCATAAGTCGAGCATCATAGGAAAAATATTTAAAAAAAGTCAAAACAAAGGCTTTTATTCACAGAACTTGCCCAATATGTCCACCATTATTCTCAATACACAAATTCAGATGCAATATCCAGTCAGCAAGCACATGGTAAATGATGTCAGGGTTGGGTTGGGTTGGGTTGTTTTACCTCTGAGCGGCCCTTTTTTGCACACCATGGGCTAAATGGCCAGGTCACAAGGACCCCGAAGGCTCTGAGAAGGTTGGGGGAAGGGACCCACTGGAACAGCTGTTGGGAGACAGATGGTAGCCTCCCGTCAAGGCCATCCAGAGTGTTTTTTAACGTGCACAGGGTATGGCTCTCCCGCACACGGGGCCACGGCTTAACGTCCCATCCGACGGACGGCGGCCTTTCCAAGCCCATCGGTGTCCCCTACTGACCGTGGGCAGGGCGGGGAATTTTGCGGAGATAAATCTCAACGCTGACCCAGCTGGGACTCGAACCTGGGAACTACAGAATACGAGCCTGGCGCGCTACCGACTGAGCCACCCCCGCCCCAATGATGTCAGGAGTAATGATGTTACATCCCTCAAATGTTCAACACTCCTAATTTTCTCTATGTATACCAGTGCTTTCAAGTGGCCTTTGAGATAAAAAATCTAGTGGTATGAGATTTGGACTTCTTGATGGATGCCTTGATGTCCTAGCCAATGACCAGGAAATTATTGGTACAGGAATTCTCTTACTTGTATGATGTAATGTGCAAGAGCACCATCTTGCTGGAACCATGTTGGGAAATCTTCATCCTCGTTCGAGACACTAGGAAATGCTTCTTCCTCGAGTATACATAAGTAGGTGTCTCCAGTGATATGTTCATTAAAAAAGAAGGTGCAATAAAAAATATGATGCAATCCTTCAAAATGCTACACCACACACCAGAAAAGTTGCACCTTGTTCCTTTGAAACAATATACCAGTGAGGGTTATTTTAAGATCAGTAGCAGGGGTTCCATTGATTTACCTCACCATTTCCATAAAAAACAGCCTTGCCACTAAACAGAATGGTGGACAGGAAATTGGCATTTTGAGCATATTATTCTGTAGCCCATTCACAAAATTCCATTAGTCAGTCAGGATCATCTTTGCTTAATTTCTGTAGGAGCTGAGGTTTATATCAATGCCATTTGTGAGCCTGAAGAATGCAATGGATGCTACTTTTTGACACTCCTGTCTCAGTGATAATCAGTGAAGGGACTTTTGGGGGCTTTTTGGGAAAATGAGTTGGGTTGTTTTACCTCTGAGCGGCACTTTTTTGCACACCATGGGCTAAATGGCCAGGTCACATGGACCCCGAAGGCTCAGAGAAGGTTGGGGGAGGGGACCCACTGGAACAGCTGTTGGGAGACAGATGGTAACCTCCCGTCAAGGCCATCCAGCGTGTTCTTTAACGTGCACAGGGTATGTCTCTCCCGCACACGGGGCCACGGCTTAACGTCCCATCCGACGGACGGCGGCCTTTCCAAACCCATCGGTGTCCCCTACTGACCGTGGGCAGGGCGGGGAGTTTTGCGGAGATAAATCTCAACGCTGACCCAGCTGGGACTCGAACCTGGGAACTACAGATTACGAGCCTGGCGCGCTACCGACTGAGCCACCCCCGCCCAGGGGAAAATGAGCAAAGCTAGCAGTCACTGTATCATCATTGGTGGACCTCCTTGAAGGTCCACTACATGGTTTATCTTCTATGGATCCTGTTTGCTTAAGCTTTGCAACAAATCAGCTAACACAACTCTATTATTTGATCATTGATGATCTGGATGCAGTTCATTAAATTAAGCAGCTCTCTGATTTCCTATGAGTAGAATTATTTGGATTTGTTCTTCCTTGCTCAGAGAAATTATGGGACACCTTGTATTAATCACTACAAATCAATTTAATCAACAGCAACATTAAAATTTAAAAACTAGCCAAGATCATAAATGGTAAGCTGCACACTGAATACCACACATATCAACACTTAGGTAACATTAATAAGGAATAATAGAGAGTGCAAATGGTGATACCCTTTCTTTGTGAAATAACTGTTCTCTTTCCAGAATACATAAAGACAGACACTACCACTTGATGGTAAGACTCGGGGAATGTCCTGGAGCAAGCTGGCATATCTCAAGGTTAAGTTGGGATAGATGTCACATCTTGAGATACTATAGCTGTCATAAATAATAAATAATCTTGATATATTTGGTATTTACCTATAAATTACCACTTTGAAGTTGATTTAAATTTTAGAGGAAAAATTGTCTTGAGCTGGATGGGATATGAATCCATAATTTTGAAGTAGATTTAAATAGACTTCAAAGTGATAATTTATAGGTAAATACTAAATATGTTGAGTTTATTTATTATTTATCAACTGTATTACTTGAAAGAAAATACTTTCCATCTACATGGCAGGTGTCTGCCACTTGTGGCGAAATTGTCAGAACACTCCCTACATATGATGTAATGTAGGTTGAAAAGGTTCATATCATCAATTAGAGGAGATCTTGATTAGCAGCCAGTAGCTCAGTGGGTTGGGTTGTGGGTTGTTTTACCTCTGAGCGGCACTTTTTTGCACACCATGGGCTAAATGGCCAGGTCACATGGACCCCGAAGGCTCAGAGAAGGTTGGGGGAGGGGACCCACTGGAACAGCTGTTGGGAGACAGATGGTAACCTCCCGTCAAGGCCATCCAGCGTGTTCTTTAACGTGCACAGGGTATGTCTCTCCCGCACACGGGGCCACGGCTTAACGTCCCATCCGACGGACGGCGGCCTTTCCAAACCCATCGGTGTCCCCTACTGACCGTGGGCAGGGCGGGGAATTTTGCGGAGATAAATCTCAACGCTGACCCAGCTGGGACTCGAACCTGGGAACTACAGATTACGAGCCTGGCGCGCTACCGACTGAGCCACCCCCGCCCCTATAGTAGCTCAGTGGTCCAGAGCACTTGACATGCTATCAGGAGATCATGGATTCGTATCCCACCTGGCTCGAGACAATTTTTCCTCTAAAATTTAAATCGACTTCGAAGTAGTAATTTATAGGTTAAATACCATAGCTTCACTGTTAGATGAACTGACAGATGGTTGCTAATAGCAGTATTCATCATTGGCCTTCCAACTGAAATAGAAGTCAGCATAAATGTAAACTGCTAGAATGAGTAGCTTAGCAACTGGCATACTGTGTGAACCAGTTGAATGTATTAAGTATGACACTAAATGATTTATGTATGTAGGGTTTAAAAAATTAATAAAGCTTGAAGTTGTCAAAAGGTGATCTAGTAGATGTAAGATATTTAACTTTCAACAAATAAAAGGCAATCATAATGCAACATTCTAATCATGACTAAAAATTACAACATATAAAAATTTAATGGATGTGTTTCACAGGACAGCCACAAATCCACATCATTAGGTGGACATGCTTTATGTTTATAGGACATGGCTGTCCCATGAAACATGTTGCCCATTACATTTTTAAATGTTTTAACCTTTAGCTATAAGTTAAATATTGCATTGTGATTGACTTTTGACAACTTCAAACCTTATTAATTTTCTGTACTCTACCTGGATAAACCATCTAATGTCATCACAGCTTATGTAGTACAACAGTTACTAAGGTGCTTGGTTTAGAAGTTTGCGACTTTGCTAAGACATATATGTCAGCTGAAGAACGAGATGAACACTGCTAAAAGTTTTACTAACAATAAATTTTAGACAGCTACATCTCCTGCAACTTACAACTTGAAGCAAATCATTTCAGTGCTCCAGGACATTCAAGTCTCTACTTACAATCAAATGCAGGTATCTGCCTTTACACATTTCAGAAAGAGAACAATTGCAGAAAGAAAGAGCCTCATCAATGATACCATCCATTAATCATTAATAGTATTACTAATTAATTTGTATGTACAGTAATCAGTCTGTAACTTACCATTCATAATCTTGATTAGTTTTAAGATTTCAGTGGTGCTTTGTTAACTTTATGGTGTTATTGTTGATAAAATTAATTATAATTGAGCACTATGCATGTGTTTAACTACTAACCTGTCATTTCTTTTCTTTTTTTGCCTTCCTGCATTCTGCTACTTTTAATGCATTAATTGATGCATGGAAGTAATTTATACAATAACAACATATTGGACTAGAATGGTTCATCCCAGTCATTACACACGTGTTTTTGGCATCTGATGAACTTAGCTCATCCAAACAAAATAAAGGAGTCATTTTTGGATGAGTTAAGCTCATTATTGGCAGGTAAGGGGTTAAATAAAATATGTGAGATTGACAAATTTTTTGTAGGAGACAGTACAAACCCTAATGCTTTAAAGAAAGTTTGAAATTTTTGCTGAATAAATTTAAATAAATTACAGTTAAAGTAGCTGCTTGCCACAGAGGTCTGGCATATTGGGTTGTTTTACTCTGAGTGGCACTTTTTTCGCACACAGCGGGCTATATGACCAGGTCACAAGGACTCCAAGGGCTCAGAGAAAGTTGGGGTCCCACTGGACAGAGGCAAACAGATGGAAGCCTCCCATCCAGGACATCCAGCATGTTCTTTAATGTACAGAGGATATGGCTCTCCTGAACATGTGACCATGCCTTAGCCTTTCCAAGCCCATTAATGTACCATTTCTAACCAAGTTGTGGTGGTGGTGGTGGTGGGAAGGGGGGTTGGGTTGTTTTACCTCTGAACAGCACTTTTTTGCACACCATGGGCTAAATGGCCAGGTCACATGGACCCCAAAGGCTCAGAGAAGGTTTGGGGAGGGGACCCACTGGAACAGCTGTTGGGAGACAGATGGTAGCCTCCCGTCAAGGTCATCCAGCGTGTTCTTTAACGTGCACAGGGTATGGCTCTCCCGCACACGGGGCCACGGCTTAACGTCCCATCCAACGGACAGCAACCTTTCCAAGCCCATCGGTGTCCCCTACTGACCGTGGGCAAGGTGGGGAATTTTGCGGAGATAAATCTCAATGCTGACCCAGGTGGGACTCGAACCTGGGAACTACAGATTACGAGCCTGGCACGCTACCGACTGAGCCACCCCCGCCCCTGGGAAGGGGGAAATAAATCTCAATGTTGGCACAGATGGGATGCAACCCTGGGAATCACAGATTATGAGCCTGGTATGCTACCAAATGAGCACCACTTACCACATCTACTACCACTGCAGATCTGACCAGAGCCTATCAGTATAATATGTCATAGTTAAGATCTATGAGAAAGGCAAAATATCAAAAGAAAGACAATACAAGGAAGAAAACAGCCACATTTTATCTGGATCTCAAACCTGGGACCTTAAGATCAGCAATAAAGCAAACCAACCACTCAACCACAGGGAATCTTATTAAACAATTATGAACAAATATTTTGGTAATATACTAATATTATTTGCTGGCATAATTCAGAATACTTGTCCCAATAATACAGGCAAAAGCTTCTTAATGTAATATTTATCACATATATGGTGGGAAAATAATAGTGTGCATAAATGGCTCTGCAGTACTGTGTAGTATATGTGTTATACTACATAGTGACTATGGACAGATAGAAACTTCCTGTTAAGACAATGTTTTAAATATGTACAGGATTCAACTTTTCACACAAATGACTAAATTAATATTGTATAAACTCGACTTTTTTGGTATACACTAAGTAATTACCACTTTTGGGTCAATTCAAATTTTTAGAGGAAAAATTGTCTTGAGCCGGGTGGAATACCAACCCATGATCTCCTGACATGTCAGGTGCTCTGGACCACTGAGCTACTGGCTGCCAATCAAGATCTCCTCTAATTTATGATGTGAACATTTTCTACCTACAGTACATATTCTATTATGTCACATGTATGCGCTGTTCAGGCAATCTAGCCACAAGCGGCAGATAAAAGCCATATAGATGGAAAGTATATATTACAAATATACAGTTGATTAAATATTGAATAAACTCAACTTTATTTGCTATACACTAAGTAATTACAACTTTTGAGTCGATTCAAATTTTCGTGGGTACATCTTTAGTGTATACAGTTTTTTTCAGCCACTGCATTGATCTCTGCTGTTTACATTATTGATTTCCAAACACAGGCTAAATCATGTGTATATACTTACAATACAGCACATACTTGTTCCTATAACTGAAATTTTTATACTGTAACATGTCCCTTCTTCAGAAAAATTTGAGTATGCTATTGGTTGGCTCCTTCACATTTAGTATGATGCACAAGACAGTACATTCAGAAACCTCTCCTCCATTTATTCTTGTTTAAGCATATGCCAAATTTATATCTAGTGGTATGCTAAGTGTGATGGCTTTAGTATCATATTAAATATGGAGCTCAGGATAGTGGACTGCAATTTCTCTGAAGGTACTGATACTACAGTTTCAAAACTCAAGTTAGAAGATTACGTATATGGTGTTGTGTTTAAGTGTATATATGCTGTAGTGTTCACCATGCTTTCCACAATAAAAACAACAACAGAGACAGTACACTGGGCTGAATAGGAACCAGGTGGAAAGGTGGATAATCTAAAAAAGTTCATTCCATATTTTGCAGCAATTGCTAAGCAGAGTGTACATAAATGACTCTACAGTACGCCTGATCAAGGTTTAGGCCAATATATAAAGTACAAGATATAAGCAACATAATTTATGCAAAATAAATATGACAATGCATGTAATGAAATATTATCACGGGCAATGAATATATTTCCTAAGATCATTAACCTAGCAGGCTAACCACTCTGCCACCAAGTAGTCAATGAACAAATAATTCCTTAGAAATAAATTTCTCCACATTTTCATCCTATTTCCTTAATAGTTGCAAATATGATGCAAATTATCACAGTGCATAATTTGGTAATGGAGGGTCAAACGTTTAGTCCCTGAACATTTTCCCATCAGTTCATCCTGATGAAACCATTCTATTATGATAATAAATATCTAATATTAAGGAAACTATTTCTGAATACCTTCTGTATATATATTATATAACATATAAATTCCTATTAACACAAAATATAATAATATATAAGACAATAATAATATTATTGACATTAGAGCATTTCTAATTGGAAAAATGCCTAATATTAATTGTCTTAGGAAACTGGTTTTCAGCATACTGAGACAATGAACACCATTCATACACAGTCAGCTGAAGAGGTGTAGTAATTTCTTTGAATTTCCCCCTCTCTGTCAATAGATGTCATGAGGTATCATTACCATAAAAAACAGTGATTTTCCAACATCCTTCAGTAGCAAAAGTGGCATCTTATTCTCATAAGAGAAAGCAAAATGTGTGTATGCTGACTAGTGGAGAAATTTTGAATATTTTATACAAAACTGGAAGTGAATCTTCAGAAAATACTAAATATGATGATAATGATGTATTTATATAAATAATATAACAAGGAGAAAGTTAAATTTTTAGCAATAAAGGTGGTCAAAAAAAAGTCACATTATAAAAATTCTGTGAAATTAAATATTATACATATTAAAATAATTCCATTTCATAAAATAGTAATTACACAAAATTCCATTTCAGAATAAAAAAAAGAAACTCTGGGCATGTTTAACATAAAAATATTCATAAGCCAATGGGTTAACATAAGTAGCTTTTATAATTTTATTAATTTAACCATTTATTGAAAGCTATCTAATTTTATAAACCATTAATCTGAATTGCTGAGAACAAACATTTTTATGGCTTACCAGTATATATTGTTCCTTCCTCACTTCCAACAACAAAGTTATTGAAGTCTCCATAAGGGAATGACAAACTTGTAACAGATACTGCCCGTGACTGCTTCTGATGTGATAATTCCATTGTGTCCTAAAACATATTCAATCTTAGATATGTGTAATACTAATCATGCTACTAAATAAGAGTAGAAATTAAATTACACAATAAAAAAATGTAGAATTAGCAACAGACAAGCATCTGATATGCATATTTTCTATAATAATCCTTTTTTCAAAACAAATGCTATATTTCTCAAAAATGTGTTAGATACGTTACTTCTTTCAAAACGTTTATTACAAATTCAAAATGTTAAGATTTTTAAACAATTTTAAGTATTAAAAATAAACATATTTTAATTGTTGTCATAAAATGAAGTATCTGTATGAAACAGAGAGTATCAAAACACCAAATTAAAGTTGAAATGCTTATGTGGTGAAAGATTAGTAAGAATTTACAGTATAATATATTTATTATATAATGTAGGTAGTGATTTTAATTAATGCATATTGTCAAAAGAATCATAAGAAAAATTAAACTAATAAATATGCTTACTAGTTTCATCATACATTTCAAAAGACAATTACTGAAAAATGTTAACAAGTATACTGCAATATTTGTTAAAAATTTAAATAGTTCACTAAAAACCTAGCAGTCTACTTATGTTTGCTTATATCTTTGTCTTAGGTAATTTACTTTTCAGTCACTAAACTAAAAATTTAAACTATCCTTAGATGCAAGCTTTTGGAAAGCTGATGTAAAATCTACTTAATTTTAGGAAAGTAACAAAGTGATAGGATTTGTTTTAATCCTTAAGATTATTTTAAACATTATTTATATGCCATTTAATTTAAAATAACTAACAACTAAGTCATACCTGTGGTGCAGAAAGCATGTCAAGACTCCAGGAGCAAAATTTTCCATCTGTGGAAATACTAACCAAATTATGTGCATTTTGTGTTCCTACTACTTGCACACAATACACTGGATGCTAAAAATAAAGCAAAAATTACGTTTTAAAATACTTATTCTAATAGAATTTTTAACACTTTTTTTCTTTGATGAAATTTTATGCTGATTGTGAAAACTGCCTTGAAATTTCTATTCGTCATCTGACATCTTCATGAAAACTTAACTAGTATATAATCTAATCCAATGTAGGCTGTCATATAAGATAAATGTTTATTCATCTATTCCCATTGCCTATGCAGTTCATATGAAGAAATTATACAACAAAATGGAGCTCTTTATGACAATGATTATGCTAAATACTCATGGCATATTATTAGCAATCTAAAAGTCCTAACACTTTTTGATAGCATGCAGCTAACAAACACAAATTAGTGCTTTCTCTGCGAATGGAAGATTCAAGCAAAAGAGAAACATTACACAATTAAAAAATGTAATAAGCTGTGGTTCCAAAACAAGTCTCTAACAGGCAGCTGGTGGACTCCAAAAAGTATATATACATACAAAGTAGACTCCAAAAAGTCAATGTTCCACATCAAACTTAGTGTGATGGAAAATTGTGAAAAGAGATGGTGAAGAATTACTCTGTTTCAAACAAAAATTTAGAGACTACATAAAGTTCAAAAAGAGAATTTTCCTATGACTGCAAATCAGTAATGTTAGGAAAGATAGTAGTTTCAATGACGTTTTGGATTAAGTTGATGGATCAGCAAAGGAAAGTTTTGAAAGCAGTAATTGACAACTTCTTGGACAACACTAGATCTGAAACACCCTTACCTCATGGTAAAAGTATTTGAAACACTTAAAACAATGATATGTAAGATACCCTTAAAAATATACTTTTGACACTTTCACTTTGACATTTCCTTATGAAACAAAAGAGTCATTATTAATGAAGAGCATGGTGGAAAATGGTTCCACACACAGGTTATTAAAGAGCATGTGGTTAAAAGTTCATTTCCCCAGATGTAAAATCACACCAAGAGAGATAAAGCCCAATGATTACTGCTAGACACTGGCAAACATTTAAGTGAATACATTTTTAATATTAATATTACAGTAAAATCATTAATTATTGTAGACTATTAAATCATATTTTATTTAATCTTTTTTTCTCTCTCAAAAACTCCAAACAGTAAAATAATTTCAAGGTTGTTTTTGCAATCAACATAAAAAAATATACTCATATATTTTAATTGATTATAGAAAATTAAATTTCTGTTTTTATGTCTAATTAAAATTTAAGCAAAAAGACAACTAATTTTGCAATAGAATTCCTGTAATCTGGCAGCTAAGAGTATATCTTGGTCTACCATATTTTACAATGAAATAAAATAGCCTAAAATAAACAAAGTACAATACCTGTAATAGTTAGTCTTTTATCACTTAAATTAAATCAGAAAGACACTTTCTGACTTACACACTTTCGGTATCAGAAAATTTAAAACAAATATTTAGGTCAAATACATACACATCTGCATTAAATATATTTTTCTCCAAGCATGTACTGAAACATTTCTATGTTATGTGAGTGGAAGTTACAATAAAAGTTTCCTAACTTTGCAAAAAGGGTTTTTACAGAAAAATGTCACTGAAAACAAACTGACAATCAACAAAATTTATCAAAATCTTGATTTTTGATATTTAAAGAGTTATAATGCAGAAACATTTAACAGCATTTATTAGTCATTAGAATTTATCTATTTTTATTTTGTATTATAAAAACAAATAACTGCTATAAACAAACTATTAACATTAATATAAGCTAAGAAGTTTGTGGGATGTTTCTTTCAGCTTTTGTCAAGTTTAAGGAAAAAAATTTAGGATGAGAGTAACAACTCTCATCCAATACATATTCTGCTTTTCAGTCCCAATAAGTCTCCAAATAAGCTTAAAATAATTCTTTAATAATATTGTATAATTAACAATCCTTAAAATACCAAATTTCTAAACAGTGTGTTGGAGTGACAGTGTTCTGAGCAGCACTTTTAAGTGCACAATGGCCAGGTCACAAGGACCTCAAAGGCTCAGAGAAGATTAGGGAAGGCAATCCACTGAACAGCTATGGAGACAGATGGGTAGCCTTCCATCAAGGCCATCCAATATGTTCTTTAGCATGCATGCACAAGGTATGGTTCTCTTGCATGTAGCCACAGCTTAATGTCCCATTCGATGGACAGCAGCTTTTCCAAGCCCAATGGTATCCCTTTCTGACTGAAGACAGGGTGTGGGTTAGTGGAGATAAATCTTGATGCAATCACAGTTGGGACTTGAACCTGGGAACTGCTGATTACAAGCCTCCTAATAGTGAATTCTGCTGATCAAATTAATTTTGAAGTGTTTCCATAGAATGAATTGCATTCAAATCTTGACTACTGAAATAACATTGGAACAGAAGTGTCATATTATATACCAAAAGGAAGAGTATTTAATCTTGAATAGTAAAAAAAAAAACTAAAACTGGTAATATATTGATTTTATTTTAGATTAAAAAAAAACTTTCATTTCATTCATCATTTGAATCTTTTCCTAAAATAATTAAAGAAATGAGCCATCTTTGTTATATCTTAAAAGAGATTTTATGTTTTTAATATACTACTAAGAAGCAATTTTTTCCTTACCAGCCATTGCAGTAATTCTGGTCCCAGAGAAAAAAATGGGTTCTAGCCCATTAAATAAATATGTTTGAAAAATCAAAATTTAGGATGATTTCACAAAATTTGCAATTTACCTTCAGTGACATTTTTCCTTAGATAGTTTTAGGATGTTTTCTAAAACCACTTTGTTCAACTTGATCTTATCTCTTAAAAAGCTTAATTTCAAAATTAGGGAGCTTTGAATACAAGCTCCTATTATGTAATTTCCATTTACATAATATAGAGGCTTCAAAATACCAAATTAGAGAAATTATACTGTATAAACAATAGTGTAATTATCAGAATAAATTATAATAGTATATAGCTCAGTATTATCAATTTCATTTTTCATAAATTTCATCTGTTGAGAAATTCATGAGCTCAAAGAAATAACACATATTTTTCACTCATCATCTTACTCAAGATTAATCAAATTCTACCTTTGCAGTATGCTGATTTCAATATTTGAATTGGTAATAGTGAAAAATGGCAAGTACAATTTAATAGATTTAGATTTTAGGCATTATTGAGTTCACTGAAGTTTTAATTATACTGTTTTTTGAATAAATATATACATATGTACATAACCAAAACTACAAATACCGTATGAGCAGCAGCAGACAATGGGCTCCTTTGAACAGGTGTTCGTTTACTGCTTCGATTGTCCCACAAAACAATTTGTCCAGAATATGTACCTCCAAGAACAAGATTTGGGTGAAACTTGGCAAAACATGCTGACATTACTGGACTCTATAAACAAAATTTCATTTTAAAATATGAAAAAAATCTTGTATAACAAATGTAAAACTACATATACACTTGTAGTATTTTAAAAACACTGTCTGGAAGCTATATTGCATACAGAAAAAAAAATATTACACTGTTTAAAAACAAAAAATAAAATAAAAACATTTAGTAGTGGTATTAACATAGTTTTAAAAAAAAAAGCCAAAAGTGCTCCTTATAAGCAGAGTGTCCATACATTCTGTATTTTGCAGTTTGTCTCCACTGGTTGGCCAAAATTACAAATCCTAGAATCAGTCACAAAACTCCCTTCTTTCTGTACCTTTCCGTTATGTCAATAGATGTGTAATATAATAGACCCTTAAATTGTGGAATGGATGGAACCCTTAACATATTATAAATACAAAAGAGTAATACATATAAATGAAAACACTTTGTTCAAGTAAAGCCATCTATACCAAGTATCTAGAATTGCATGTCAAAGTGAATTTCAGTAGGAATTGTGGAGAATTTTATAAACAGTTGCAAAAATGGAAATTTTGGATTGAAGAAGATGCAACCCTTCAATAAGTTCTAGTGGTGTGGACAAGAGACAGGGAAAATCATGACTGGCTGAAAAGTGTGAGAGCAGCATTTTGTTTAAATGTAATAGTAGCATTTATTTCCACTCATAATCAATATACCCCCTCAAGCAGCTGCTTGCCACAGAGGTCTGACAGGAGCCTGTCAGTTTATATGCCACAGTAGAAGATCTGAGAGGATGGCAGGACCTCAGCAGAAAACAACACAAACATCCATGCCTTACCCGGGGCTCGAACCCAGGTCCCGTAGATCAGTAGCCAAGCGTGCTAACCACTCGGCCACGGAATACATATATATATATATATCACAAAATTTCATACATGTAACAATACAAATGGCGGAAACACAAATACCAACAAAATAAAGCAAGGAAAAAAAAACCACATAATTTTAGTTGTTACATGCTGGAACCAAGGGGCTAAACTGCCCATCCAGGTTCCATTTTAATCACCATCAAATTTAGGCAACCAGTAATGGGAATAACAATCAATTCTTAATATAGCTTGATACATCAATAAGTATCAAGTTTTTTTTGCTAAACACCATTCAATATTCAGTGTAAGCTTCATTACATGGTTCATACTGGCCCAATTAAATTTACTTTTTCATAATTTTTTTACAATACCCCCCCCCCCCTTACTTTTCTTTGAAACATTGTCCCAGGTTTTTAAAAACATGGTAAAAAATATATGCAAAATTCATCCCTAAAATTATAATACAAATATTAAAAAAGTCCTATTTAAAATGCATTTATTTATGAGCTTCTTCATATTTGAAATACTAAAAAGAAAGTTGCAAAAATGCATTCTACACATACAAAATTTAAATTTGTTTTTTCTTTGTGAATTACAATAAACCTACATATGGAAAACTGAAAGCAAAAATTGATGATATGTTACAAATGGTTTATTGTCCCAGTCCAGTTTCGACTTTTAAGAATCTATGGAGAGAGTGGTAAAATAGGCATATACACCTAAAGATTAAAATTAGGCTGTATAATAGTTTGGTTCTTTCAAAGGTTAGTTATGGTAGTGAAACATGGACTCTGTAAGAAGGATAACAAGAAACTTGATGCCTTTGATTCTAGATATTTACGTAGTATCTTGGGCATTAGATGGTTTGACTTCATAAGTAATGATGGTTAGAAGGAGTCATCAACCTTCTTTGAGCAGCATATTGTGCAGAGAGAGACTGCGTTGGTTTGGCCATGTTGCCCATATGCATAACTGCAGATTGGCAAACAGAATTATGAACAGTGTGCCTAAGGGTTTCAGAAAAAAGGGGAGACCTAGGATGCGATGGGCAAACAATGTCAAACAGGACCTTACTAGAATTGGCCTAGAGTGGCCAAATGCAGCAGCTGTAGCTCAGAACAGACATATCTGGAGAGGAAAATTACAGTCTGGTTGGACCTTCATAGCCCATATCTGCATGAGGATTTTGTATTTTGTATATATATATCCCAGCTTCAGAAAAGTAAAACTAAGATACTGGCTGATACATGCGTGTTTACATATTTGATAAAATGGTCATTATACTCATATTAGCTTAGTAGTGGGTAGCACTGCACTGTATAATTATTCAGCTCAAAAGCTAGATTTGCAACTACTAGAAAGTTTCAATTACTAATGTAGCATTTAAATTTATTCCTTTATTTAAAAAAACAGAATATGCAAATAAATGCATCATTTATTATTTCATTTTGTGAAAAGAGTTGCATTGTAGGGCTGAAAGCATTTCTTACAGAAAATAATTCTTTAAATATACTGCATCACAAATAAATAAGTAGAGTGAAAAACTTTTAGATAAATTATATTACTCATTTCTAAACTTAAACAATACTAATTATTGAAGTAAAAACAATAATAAGTTTAACATTCAATCGCTGGAGATTAGGAGATTACACGATTTGATGTAGACATGACATTTACTGAAACACTCAATTACTGTAGAATTAGATTTCACTCTAGAAATGACAATTACTGATACTTTAACATTTAATATATTTTCAATTTATAAGGTAAATAATTATTTTAAATCATTTAACATTTGAAAACTTATAAAATATTATTGTTGTTCAATTTGATATGTTTAGTGCTTTAGATTATAAAATAAACATTAAAAACATTTTAGGATGTGGGACATTCTTCTAGCAACTCATTAAATTGTTATTCAATAAGATGTAGACTTTCAGTGGACCAAAAGAAGATGACGTTTGGTAACTTCAAAAAGCCTTGCATCAAATTTATGATAAATGGAAAAAAAACTGAAACCCAGGTTAGAATCCCAAGTAGGGGCAAGGACATATGAATTTATGTATGAAACCCTTAATATATTCACTCTTCAAACACTGAACAAATATTGTTAAAATCAAAATTTAGATAGATTTGGATTCAGATTTTTATTTTTTGTTACTTTTCCATAAAACTTATTTCTGAAGTTACAGTGCATCAGATTTGGGATTTCAAAGATATAGTATGCACATTCTCTATTTTTTTGCACAGGCAGTGTATTTGTGAGCAAAATGGAAAAAAAATGAAATTCAGTACCTTGAATTCTGTTTTGTCATTAGTCATTATTTTATTTATTTTCAACTCTTATTCTTTAACTTTAAATGATTGAATAAGACAACCATTTCACTTACCTGACAATGAAATATATATTCAGGTGTTGTTTTTTTAAATTTCATATTCCAAATGAGGCATACTCCATCAGGATCATGTGGAGAATCTTCATTATTATTGTATGAGGCCACAAGTAGTTCTGGAAACTATTGAAACAATTTACACTGCATTACTAAATCATTATTAAAATTTTACAAAATTTACTACATCATAATTTTTGCCAAAATCATTAACCAAAATTATTTGATTGATTTTCAACCAGTACAAATAATTGTAGTAATATTAAAAATAACCATAAATTATAATCAAACCTTTTTTTTTTTCTGTTTGAATTCTAACTCTAATTTTTTTTTTTTGCACAGAATCTGGAAATGACTAAGAGGCAATTGGAAACATCCAGGATCTATGATGATGATTTTATTGATTTACAATAATTTCTATGATCTATGAGTATTTTCATTTATTTATAGTTCAAATACTTCTCTGAATTCCAACTGTAATTTATTACAAAACAGTTATAAGTTTGGGGCCATTTCTGATTATGTTTAAGTGATAAGAAAAATATCAATAAAAATGAATTTTAAAAAATTTTCCAGCTTAACATGCTCTTTTCACCTTGCCAGAGTGCACATCTGCAGATTGATAAATTAATAAAATGGCAGTCCAAAAACAGATACATTTTTAGTACAACATATAAAACTTCGATTAAAAAAAAAAAATACTGATATTTTCCCATATGAGATTTATATAATATATATCTTATAAAAACATAGTTTAGACTTAATATTGTTCACTGTTTAAATTTGGTGCAAATTTTGGACACTATAAAATAAAAAATCCTTGCAACTATTGTAACTGCCATTCCTAAATAATTGTTTTTTGGCATCACTGATTTCTATTTACTTTAGGCCATATCCTATCCGAATTGTTCTTTCTGAGGTCTACTCACAACTTTGATCTAAACTATTACCAATACATTGTTCTATAAAGTTTTGAATGCTTAAAAATTAAGCTTTCTTTTGAATCAGATAAAAATCAGAGGATTTTGAAAGCAATTGCTAATTACTTTCAATAATTAATTTCATTATCTCCTCTTGTTTAAGCCTACTTCAGTGTTTCCTGAATTATTTTTATCATTCATCACATAATTTCCCTGAAGTGATATTGAAATTGCTAGGTTCCAGAAATATATCATGTTCAACAAAGGGAAGCAAAGGCAAACACATATCCATGGTACTTTTAATTATTCCATGGTATAATTTAATAGGTATCTGTTTTTATTTCTATAGATTTAGTTATTATTATTAATCTTTTCAGAAAATAATCATGATCTCATCAGGAAAAACTTATCTTCATTAGTTTTTCCTGATAAGGAAGTCTTACAACTGCTTTCTGTGGAATCTTTTAACTCTGTCTAGGTTACTTCTCAATTTTATAATCATTTATTGGTTTTCCAATTGAAAACTCTAATTTTTTATTACTTCTTAAAATTGAATGAGGGCTTGAAAACAAATAGAAGAGGATTTCCTCCCCCCCATGCAATGAGAAGAGATGATGATGTAATTTCTTCAGTGAGGTTTTAACACCTTCACTGCCATTATGCTGATTGTGTTTAACCATTTCCCTCCCTTGCTTAAAATTTATTTTAAAGAAATTATTATTTCATGAGTTTACATTGAATGCTTAATAAACTGTTTATTCCCTCATTCATCAAAAGTTCTCAAATAATTTTGGTTCAATGAAAACAAAGACCAAGGTTGTGTTATGTTGCTGAGCAAATCAATATTTGAAAAAAAAAAAAAATGCTGATTTTAATCTGAAAGTTAATGAATACCAATGAAATCCAAAAGTACTTTTTAGTTAGTCTTTCAGTATGGAATATGTATTTGGGGAGACACCTATATTCTTACTGTTCATTCCCTTAATGTTTTACAAAACAAATTCACAGCCTTAATCTCAAGAAACAGATCTAATTTAACTTGATACTAGCAGACTTATTAACATTGCTGAGATCTTTAACTCAATTAGATGAAATTTTCTGAAATATATAACAGATGACACTCCCAACACCACAAACTTTCACATGACATACAACTCATTATGACTGATCCCTCCCCCTATTTTGGGAGAGACAGAAAGGACATAATTTGGGTAGCTCGCGATATTCCCACATCAGAAGCCTTAATTTGTGACATAACTCATTATGCTTGGTAATTGTTTTGTATTTACCTTTTTTTGGGGAAGAGGGGAATCTTTATGTTGCTTTTAGTTATGAATAGAGGAAGCTGTATACCACATTTTGTGGCCCTATCTTTAAAAGAGTAGGAAATTTTTTTTCCATTTTTTTTGGGGGGGAGGGGGAGAAAAGTTGGGATGCTAAACCCTTGTAAGTTATGGCATAAGGATGTTATATACTGATTTTGATAGTCCTCACCTTTACCACATGGGAGGAGTTTTCAATGAAACAGAGAAACTAATCTCTGAAATATATGGCAGATTATAAAAAATAATATTTATTTTGACCATATTTTGGTTTTTAGACTGCCAGTGGTTTTATTTAGGAATAAAACACATGTAAAAATTATGATAAAAGCTCATTCTACATGAAAACAAGTAATTTATAATTCTGTTTGCAAGTAAAAAGCATATCAACATACCTGAGCTGACCAATCAAAACTTGTAACAGTGCGATTCTTTGACCAGTGATCATCAAAGAAAGATCTGTTTAAAGAAAGCTTTATACCCAGTTTATCATCTCTGAAAAATAAATTTTAAATGATAAAAACAGACTTGTATTAATGTTTTTAATAACTTCAATTTATAATTTTATAAAATTTACTTTTAATAATTTTAATAAATTTTATCAAATTTTGACAATTAAAGAAAAAAATATAAATGTTACAAATAACAGATTCAACTTGTATTCTAAACAGAATTAGATAACAAAATAATAGTATCAAACTCAGGTAAATAGGGATTGTTTATTTTCAAATTATCTTTAACATATAAATTATTATTACAACTATTTTTAATTAAAATATATAATTCTTAAACTATTTCTTTATAATTTTCATTATAAAACGTAGAGAAATAAATATTAATTTCTTAATCTGGAAGGAGGTCACTTTTCCTAAACTAGTAAGAACACTGTCTATTAGCCATCTCTAAATGATCTTTAAAAATTTGCTCTAAACAATCAATCATTTTGAATTTTGCTTTTCATAATTTTATCCTTTAATTTTAGAAAATCTACACAAATGTACAATAAGAATATAAAGAAAAAACATTATGACATTTTAAATTATTTTAAAATTTGTATGCATTTACAATACTTAATATTGGCTCAACTAATTAAAATTTTAATCTTCTATCTTACTGCAAAGATGATCTAAAAATGCAACCACTAAATTATGCAATTAACTAGGCATATCTAACTACTTAGTAGCATTGATACAGAGCAGCTGAAGAATCAAGGTATACATAATTACCATGATGGTCTCCATGACTTATGCTGACACCTGTCATAGCTCTGTAGCAAACAACTGATTGAGGGATAATTTCTTTTAATGCTGCTAAGCAATCAGTATATACCTAGCTAAGATGATAATTTAGTGGCTGTGCTTTTAGATAATCTATACACTGAGAAAGGAGATTAAATTTTAATTTTCTAATTATGTGTACTGTAATTATTACTTATATTTTGCTAATATGGGTTCTGCATCTAAAATTTATCAAAACATACTTTGCAAGTTATAGAAGAAAAACTATCTTTAGCCTAATTCTAATTGGATATGAACTCATACTCTTTTGATAACTTTTTAAACATAAGATGTAATAAATATATACAAAAAAAGCTCAACATTAACAAATCTTACCCATCTTGCTCTTCTCCAGCACCAGTATAATCTACACATATATCAATATCTTCACAAAGAGCTCGCTCTACAATTCTTGTTGCTCGGTCAAAAAAATTATGAAAATCTTCCCTCAACATAATCTGCTTTTTTTCCTCTTCACTTAACTCTCTCACTTATAAAGAGAAACATATATTTTAGTCACATTTATTTTAATGATGCATACAATTAACAAGTAATACATTAAATTTACTTTAGTCTAATCATAAGTTGAAAATCTTTATAACTGTTAACAATTGGAACTTACTGGCAAAATACATATTTTGCCTTATACATACATACAGACTATGAGAGTCCTAATATGAACAACGCAGGGTAATTCTACTGTCATCCCACTACTTTTAGACAGTCTTGGCAAAAATTGAGATCCTATTGCAGGATGAGTTTTTCTATTCCTTATTAAGAGAAGTCTGCACCCTTTTTGCACAGCCACCATTTCACTGTTATTTTCACATCCTTAACACTTGGAATGATTTGTTGTGAAACACTAATATAGTTATACAGGTCATTAAATTAATATGTCCTGAGCTTCTCCAGAAAGGTGTTCTGCATATGCATGGCTGCACTCTGCCTTGGCAACCAAGCAACTTTTGCAGCATTTTCAAATGGGAGATATCAAAGTATCCTGTGTATAGCAACTAGCAATTATTTTCCAGTGCTGAAGGAACATCTTGGAGGCCACAAATTTCAAAGTCATAACAAGATGGAAATTGCAATAAAATGATGAACTGAGTGAAAAGGGCAACATACTTCTAACTGACAAGGAACAGAAAAAAAAAATTATTCCACAATATAATGTTAGGCTCCTAAAACCTCTCATTCTTTGTGAAGACTAAGCCCAAAAGAAAGTGGAATAACAGTAGAGTTACACTGCATTGTTCATATTAGGAATTGCAATTAAAAAACCTCAACTTGTATGCTTACTTTCTAACTGACTCTTGTACATGTATTTGCTATCATAATAGTTGCATATACACTATTGCTTGACAGCTCAAACTATCAGGTTATCTTTGGCAAATATTACTATAAATATAAATAAAACTACTTTGATATAAAGAAAATGTTACACAAGAGTCTATCCCATTCTTTAAAAATCATTTTATTTAAAATATTATAACATTAGATTAATTCCATTTTGTTAAATATTATATTGACACTTCAGTTTGAATGAATAAATATCAGTGATCTTTTTTAAATCTAAAATCTGAGGATAAAAGATAAGTTGTTAGTCTCCTAAAATACCACATTTTAACACTGACATATTAAATTGCTTTAAATATAAAAAGTTCTTGATACTTCTAAAGTTCATCCCAAAGTGGGGATTATTATTAACTTAATTGATATCAAATTTAAGTTAGTTATTATAAACAGATTGCTATATCAGTTTAAACAGTTATGAGTACTTTGAAAATCTTTCTATTATGAAACTCATAGCACATAATCTTATTAATTTAAATATCTGATGTCAGTAACGGGCAATTAAGTTAGCACAGAATCATTCATAGTTGCATTTTCAACCAGCAATGTCAGTAACAGCCAGATCCAACACTAAATTTTATAACAGGGCTGTATACAAACTTTAAAACTGAGGTAACCTTTTTAACATAAAACAAAGAAAAAAAATTGTAGGTATTATTCTTTCGGATTGGGTTGGGTTGTTTTACCTCTGAGCGGCACTTTTTTGCACACCATGGGCTAAATGGCCAGGTCACATGGACCCCGAAGGCTCAGAGAAGGTTGGGGGAGGGGACCCACTGGAACAGCTGTTGGGAGACAGATGGTAGCCTCCCATCAAGGCCATCCAGAGTGTTCTTTAACGTGCACAGGGTATGGCTCTCCCGCACACGGGGCCACGGCTTAACGTACCATCCGACGGACGGCGGCCTTTTCAAGCCCATCGGTGTCCCCTACTGACCGTGGGCAGGGCGGGGAAATTTTGCGGAGATAAATCTCAACGCTGACCCAGCTGGGACTCAATATATATTCTTTCGGAAAAAAGTGTGTGTTACAATCTGAAAAATATGGTATCCAATTTCATTATTAATGTTACTACTGTTAATGAAATATAAAGAGGACTTCCAAACATTAATTTCATGTGTTGCAATTTGTATGACAAGCCAAGAAAATGTATATTGATAAAGATGAAAGAACAAAGTGGGGAAATTGCATTTCATCAAATTATTAAAATTATCTAATATTAAAACAAAATAACATGACAGTAAAGAGACACTATTAATATTGCACATGTAAATAGAAATTCTGATGATCTCCATATTCAATTTTTAATAAAAGTAATTGCTTTCAATTCCATAAAAAAATTTTACAAACAAGGAAGCCCTCTGAATTTCAACTTATAAGATTCTGCCAATACAACTGCTATCAATTAAAGTATGAAGTAATTGCAGGTTGTGTTGGGAGAGAGCTTATAATGAGATGCAAGCTTAGCTCCCTTTTTTTGTCATGTAAGGTCTGTCTGCCCCTAAATGGAAGCTAATTTCACCATGATCTTACAACTCTTTGAACTCCTGGAACCTATGAAACGTAATTTTTCACTCAATAACTACATATTGGATTCCTTGCATAGTTTTGTGTACAAATGGGCAATATTTTCACTCCAGTACAAATCCGCAATACTTGTTATCATTTGACATCCGAAAGAATACCAGCAGTTGATTCATTTACTTGAAACCTTTTACTGGCAACATCAGTTTGATTTATATTTCAAATTAACCAATTGACAAGCTGTTTTGTTACTGAAGGTACTCATACACAATTGGCTATTAATTAATTTTTGTCAAGCTTTGTTTAATTCATCAACGTTTTTTCCACGTTTTCATAAACCAGTAAAATTGTTTACTGGAAATAATGAAATGAACTCGACTATTCAATATCCACTAACAAATTAGCACTTTGACATTGATTCAAATTTTACAGGAAAAATTGTCTTGAGCCGGGTGGAATACGAACCCACGACCTCCTGATAACATGTCAGGTGCTCCTGGATGCAGCCTGATCAGCAGTCGGTAGCTCAGTGGCCCAGAGCACCTGACATGTTATCAGGAGGCGTAGGTCCATATCCCATCTGGCTCAAGACAATTTTTCCTCTAAAATTTTAATCGACGTCAAAGTGCTAATTTATTAGTGAATATTTAATAGTCGAGTTCATGTTATTATTTATCATTAGCATACTTATAAGACATGCTTTCCATCTATATGGCAAATAGAAAGCCACTTGTGGCTAAAACTGCCTGAATAGCATCTATATGCGACATAATAGGAATGTTCATAGCGTTAGAGGAGATCTTGATCGGCGGCCAGTAGCTCAGTGGCCAGAGCACCTGACATTGTAACGCTCCAAAGAATTGAAAATACTTTTAAGTTTATTAAGTTTTGGACCCTTTGTCTGATCCAATAATTATTTAAGCTTCAGATAGCTGAGTCGGGCGTCAGGAAATAATTAACAAATTGCCAAAAATAAAGTTCAAGTAGGGTTCGAATACCAACGAGTGTTACTTAATGAGTAAGAATTCAAAAATTAAATGATTGTCAATTTTAATGTAAATTCTAATCAAAACAATCCAACTCAGTGGTCCAGAGTGGCTCAGTTGCTCAAGAGAAAAATTAGTAAAGATTCAAAAAGGGTTTATATAACAAACAAATTTATTTCCAAAATTATTTCAAACTCACCAAACTTCAATGAAGAAGATACTACATCATTTCTTTCTTACTACAAACTCTTCAACAAAACTCCAACTACACTCTGCTACTCTCTCTTTACTACTCTGTGATGTTCAACAAAAAACTGATTGTGACTAATGTCACCAGGTTATAACAAGGCTACAAAGCCAGCATGTGTCATGTTGTACGCCGGGAAAGACATTTGCATAAATTGACAATCGGCACAAGCTATGACGCAAGAGTGGGTGTGTCCTTGTACACGCGCTTTAGCAAGTGACAATCGAAAGTTCGGAGTTGCGCATGCACAACTCCTATGCTCTTGGAAATGAGCGCTGTGATGCCAAAAATGAAATAAAAATCTCCAAAATGATAAATATAATGTAAATTAAGCAAAACTGGTTAAGGTAAAGTAAAAGTGAATGAGGGGGCATCACAACATGTTATCAGGAGGTTGTGGGTTCATATCCCACCCAGCTCAAGACAATTTTTCCTCTAAAATTTGAATCAACATCAAAGTGCTAATTTATTAGTTGTTTACTGAATTTTTCCGATTTTCCATGAATCCTTCTGTTGCATTTTATAGCGTGCAAAAAGGGGGCAAAGACAAGTTCATATAGTTGGCTGATGTACAAAATTTGGATGATGAATTGGCTTGAATTTTTGCAGTGATCCACTTATATTGCGATGCAATTCTTTGGACTCCGAGCACTGTGTTATAATGGGATTTACCTGTACTAGTACTTTATACTGTGGTACTCTGATGAGATGATCCTATCAACAAATTTAGTTTTGATTTGTTGCTATGGATATGGAACAGATTACTTCCCTTGTGAGTAAGAACATGACAGTAGTTGCAAGAAGGAGGGCTATATTAGCATCTGTACCTAGGGTTGGCCAGCCTCTCTTCTTATAGTGCAAATTATTCTGTTTCCTTAGCAACTGACATGTCCATACTTGTTACAAGAGCTTAACATAGTACACTAAATTTATAAAATGTAGCATATACTGGTCCATTGTTTTTTAAAGTTTTTACAAGTGAATGATCTGATTACTAAATACAGTCTAAGAGTTAGTCATTTTGCTTTGCCTTATTCCCCAAAACTATGAGAGCTGAAATGTTCCACCTAAAAAATCATTTTACTTACTTTTGAGTTTATCTTCTTTTCCTTGTTCTGACATTGGTGTAGCAGCTACAGAACTACCATCTTGTGCAGGGCGGACCATTTCCACATGTGGTAATCCAGACAGTTTATGTGAATGGTGATGGCTTGGAGGATATAAAGGAGGTGTATCCAGGTCATGGGAAGTTAGAGATGATCCTTCTCCATCTTCTTCCACTGACACGTCACCGTAAGTGAGAACTAAACGGTGAATAAGTCAGGCAAGAACACGGACAAAAGCATTTAATACAGAAATGAAACTAAAGTAAATAGAAGGGCTTAAAATTCATCAGGATTTTAAAACAAGTTTAAAAAATGTATGCTAAATTTAAAAAATGTGAAATTTCAACAGTTCACTAAATATGAATGATAATTTCCTTGAATATTTTACTATTTGAAAACTTATGTTAGCAGAGAATACAATAATAAATTAGAAATATGCAGGTGCTCCTTTTTACTGATAGTGACACTTTTCTAAATGTGTCTAATTATTGGAACACTTTACACCTATTAACTTTAAATTTTTCTTGGTAGTAAATTAATAAAATATAGATACCTGAAACACTGGAGTTGTTTTACCACTGAGTGACACTTTTGCACACACAATGGGCTAAAGGTCAGGTCCTAAGGACCCTAAAAGCTCAGAGAATATTGAGGTAGGGAACCCTTTGGACAGTTGTTAAGAGACAAATGGAAGCATCCCATCATCAACACCATCCAGTATGTTAGATATCAGTAGGCCAAAATTTCAAAATTCAAAGTTCTTAAACAGTAAAAGCCATAAGTTTTATATCAAATAGTAATTCAGGTATTCCTTATTACATCGCATTTAATGTTACTTTAAATGAATTTTTTCAAATGAATTTGAAAACACGATTTCTAGAAATAGTTGTATAGTGACAAAGTAAATGAGGTTCTGTTTAGTATCTCATTTTAGAATTGACAATTCTTTTTTGTTTGTATTTTATTAATTTGATCATATGATCCATTACACCATGATAATCACTCTAAATAAATATGAGTAATAAATTAGTGCTAGGAAACAAAAAAGAATGTTAGCACAATCTTACTATTACCACAGATAATTCACTGCAGAAATTATACATGTAGCCTAGCAAATTTAACAAAAAGAACCGAGTATTATTATCTTTTATGATCAAAGCATAATAACCACTTGTCAATCCTAAATCATGATTAATTTTAATAGGCAAGTCTCAATACAGGTTTTAACAGTGACAAAAAAATTGTTTTTTTTTTCTTGAAACACTGAATTGGCAAATGAGATTTTTTAGCATAAAACTAAACCAGATTTAAACATAAGGAATTTCATTAACCCTTTTAAGTCCATTTTTTACTGTTAACAAGTAAATGCAAGATTGAGTCTGGGTTAGGGTCTCAAATGATTAATTTAATAAAATATAATTCTTGTACAATATATATATACATACAGTAAACAAAGTTTCACAATAATCTCTAATAAGTTATTTAACTACATAAAGATAGCACTTTATTTTGATATTAATTTTATACTATACTTATGTATGTAGCCTGAACTAGTTCATAGTATAATACTATGCAGAAGGGCCAGATCTAGGGAAGTGGGGGGGCCTCCCTTTCAGAATGCTAGTAAGAAGGGTAGTGGAAGAAAAAATTATTAAATTTATGCATATTTCACGCATTTTTCATGAAGTTTTTTTAAGATCTCTGAAGTAGAGAGGAAAATGTTATACTGCAATAGAATTCCAGTCCTTACCTTCCCCCCCCCCCCTTATTTTTTCTTAGATCTGGGCCTCTATGTAGACTGCAGCATATAAGGTATATATATTTATTATTAAATTTGGTTCTTTATGCACTTTTTTAAAATATAACATACAGCTACACAAAATATTTTCATAAACACAGATAAATATTCAAATTTGTATTTTAATGTAGGAAGGCGTGTGCAGTTGCAATAGTGCATGTTGTTTGGCACCATGTATATGTGCGAGCAGAATGTGATAATTATGTTATTGCTATCTGCAATCAATTCAAAAAGTATTTTTCAATTCAAACTACAAATCTGAATAATGATATATGCAGTGACTATCAAAATGGGAAAATTATCAATTATAAAAAACATCTAGGCTATCATTAGAACTTTAAACTTAGGCAATCTTGTTTTATTATTGCAAAATTCCAAACTCATTATTGTAGAACCTGAACTCAGTGCAGTGTCACAGAGATTTTAATAACGTTGTAACATTTTATTTCTATGCACTTTGTACTATTGAAAAAAAAAAAAAAAACATTCTGCTGGACTTAACTTTTTCTAAATTACAATTTCAAGCAAGAAGGGAATTGTAGTTATTTAGAAAAGTTTGAGTACATCACCATTGTTATCAAACACTTAGATACAGATATACAAAATGGTGTTTCATTAGAGAATGTTTCAAATAATGAAATGTTGCAGAACAAAACTGAGCAGACAAAGAATAAAGCCTAAATTATATATATTTTTTATGAAACATACATAAATTTCAAATGGGTGTTTTTATTTTTAAAAGTTGAAGTTTCATTCATTTGCTAGTAATGGTGACCAGAGCCTAAGCTCCCAATCTGCAGAAGTTTGACACACTGTACAGCACTAATGGCAATGGAAGATTTGAACATGAAAACATTAAAAACAGTGTTCATCACAAGTGTCTCATTAATTGTACATTTTAACAAACTAAAAGTTCAAATCAGAAGACAATAAATGTTACTTGAATTTTATCTGATATTTGGCCCTCTTTGTGGCCTTCTTCAGAAACTTTAACAGGGTAGGAATATTTTGATTACAGAACTTCCCCCCCCCCCAAAAAAAAAATAAAATAAAAAATACTATGTTTCAATTTGCATTGTAGATTATTGAAAATGAAGAATATTATACCATGATCAAATTATAAAAATATTTTAGCCTAAGGGAATGATTACTTGACCAAAGGGCATTAAATTTAATAAAATGTTGGATTGCTTTACCTCTGACTGGCACTTTTTTTGCATACATTAGGCTAAATGGCCAGGTCACAATGACCCTAAGGACTCAGAGAAGATTGATGAATGGGACCCATTGGGCAGCTGTTAAGCAGACAGATGGAAGCCTCCCATAAAATCCATTTAGTGTGTTCTTTAATGTGCACAAGGTATAGCTCTGCTCCACACAGCCACAGCTTTATGTCCCATCTAATGGAACAAGCCTTTCCAAACCCATTGGTGTTCCCTTTCTGATTAAGGGCAAGGTAGGATAAATCTCGATGCTGGTTCAGGCGGGACTCGAACCTGGGAACTACAGATTACAAGCTGGGAGAGCTACTGACTGAGCCAAACCTTGTTCTTAAAATGTTCATTGCAACTTTAATATTTTTAAGTACTAAAAACTATGCTTTGTTTTGTGAGTGTATGATATACAGCATGCCTAAATATAGTACTTCAAGATAAGAATTGCCAAAGGATTCAATATTGGTCTAAATGCAAAGCAACATCCGGCAAAGATATCTGTTTGGAATAAAAGTGGGGATTTCAACAGGTGGCTGCTAACAGTACTAGTACAGCTCTAATGTATATATATTTTCCTCATGACTGAATAAATGAAATGAATTCATGAATAAATGAAAAATAATTATATAGAGAAAAAAATGATAAAAAAAATGGAAAAAATACAAAAAAATAGAAAATATATAAAAAAGATAAATTTTCTTTTCAGTAAAATTTTGTCTGAATGAGTCTACATCTATCAAGTTATTAGATGTAGGAATTTTCATTTGTGGATTTGAATTGGATTGGACTGAATGCAAATTTGTATATGAAAAAATAGGGGGGGGGGGGGCTAGGTCATCAAATATTGATCACTGAAAGTGGCATTTCTATCCTATTTGAGTATGAAAGTTCAATGGAGCATCAGTGGTGAGATCTTTGGGTGTTTGGCCACCTCTATCAATTTTATTTTCTTGGCTGATTATTAATGGTTAAATCTTTAGGTAAATTATCACAGAAAAATGTCCCATAGACAAGAAACACTTGAAATAAAAGTCTAAAAAAAAATTGGCTGTACTGTCTGGGATTGGAACATGTCTCTCAGAAACATGCTGGGTGTCTTTGACTGCTAGACCACAGAGGAACTGACCATTTCTTCAACAAAGTGACATATTGGCATTCTTGTTGATTCACCAGTGGTGCCACTATTATCAGGAGTGGGCAGCCAAGCTGCCACATTTTTGATGGTAGTAATATCTGTCACTCACGCTCACAGTGTTACATAAATAATTCAGCAATTAAAAAACTTTGTTGAAGAAATGGTCAGTTCCTTGGTGATCTAGCGGTTAAGATGCCCGGCATGTTTCTAGGACACCTGGAACAAATCCCAGTCAGGACAACCAATTTTTTTTTCAACTCCTTATTTCATGATTATTAATGGTTAAATCTTTAGACTGTTCAGTGTCCAGCCAACTAGAAGTTAAGTACTCTAATATTCAGCAGGATGGAAAATCTTTACTTCAGTATTCTGAAGTACACAGAAGTCAAACTTTTAGAAATGACAACTTGATTTACTTGTTAGGCTGAAACAAGTAATCATTAAATTAATATATTTAGTACCATAGAGATGAGAAGTGAGAGGAACTTCATAGATGGTAGTTGATAGTGAGTGGCAAGTTCATTTTATAGAGTCCTTGCTGGCAATCCATTTTGAATCTGCTGTGACTCATTATTTACCTGTTAGGACTTTATAAAATGAACTTGTCACCCGCCATAAGCTTTCATCTATGAAGTTCCTCTCACTTCTCACCTCTACAGTACATAAAATCTCATTCATTACTTTTGATACTATATAGTATAGAATTTTGTTGAAGTGATTTTTCAGTGATTTAAATAATTTGATCTTAATTAAACAGTGCTTCGAAACATTCAACAGTGTCATAGAGCACTAAAGATGTTAATTTGATTCTAATTACTGCACTGTGAAGCTCTGCCTATATTTTTGACAAGTAATTGCGATGTACTAGTTATATCATGCCATAAGTTTGCATGAAATGTCTGCCCATTGATGTCATTTCCCATTGAAAACATACTACTTCATTCATAGCTTCCATAAATAATGTACAACTCCATTCATAGGGAGGTGACAGTAGTGGCCCAGAGTTTTTGGAGAGATCCAAAGTTTCGGTAAGTTTAATCCTGACCCACCAAACTAGGAACTCAATCTGTAAACCCTACACAGAAAGACACAAGTGGGACCACCACACCAAATTTGGGACCAATTGGTCAAGTACCCGTGGAATGACAGGGAGCTAAAAATGTCTGCCACCAATGACATCAATGCAGACATGCAAGAAACACACATCCATTTGCCCATCTGCCTGTCCATTCAGAATACACCTATTATATAATTCTCAATTTTATGCTGCTAGTATATTTTTCCTTTTTTTTAATAAAAAAGTTGAATGGATATATTTAAAGCTCAGTGAAATGAATATTATGAACATACAAATTCTGCATATTATGAATATACCAAACTTTGCTTTTTTTTCTATTACACTATTAAATTAATATCAAGGTAAAGTTTCAATACATTATTTTATAATGACAATTATTTTCAACATTTTGTTAGCTTGTAAGTAATTTGAAAATTTTGTAATCCCAAGGTGAAACTTTTACAAGTATTCGAGGCTGAACAAATGTCATTATTGCTTTGAAAACAATAAACTGATTGCAAGATTAAAGAATGATTATGAATGGAGTTTTGCCCAAAAATATTTCTGTGCAGCATACTAAAAAAAAGGATAACTATAAGCATAATCAAAGTATAATATTGCATTATATTATACTTAAATAGACTAACAAAATATATTACAACTAAAAATTAAATTTCTTCTGAACAAAATTATTAAAAGCACTAAAACAAGAATAGTAAGTTCTCAAACTAAGCACATCTGATAGTTACATAATAGTGATTTCACAGTTTTATTTGAATTATACTGTTAAATAATTAAATAATTTCTTTGTCTGCTCATAATTTATATATGCACCTAAGCCAGGAAATTGGTGGCATTTCAGTGATTTCAATAATTTGTTCTTAATTAAGAGTCCAGTTTACTATTTTACTTATTAAATGTATATATATATACATATATATCAACAAGAAAATTATTCAGCATGATACAACTAATACACAATACATAGATGCTTACATCAACATGAGGATTCTGACAAAGCAACAGATCAATCTGTATGAAAATGCTTAAAAAAAACACAAAAAAAATTTATTCCCATTCATTGTAAAACAGCCAAACTTAGTGAGTAATCAAAGAAAAACATGCTTATTGGGAATAAACAGGCAATGAATATTTTGTGTAAAACAAAATAGCAAAAGAAAAATAACACGTGGGCAATTAGTATTGTATTTGTCTCTAAGCAACCTACCTTGGAACTCGTCATCCCATTCTACAGACGTGAAAAAGTAAAGTTTCCAGTGTATTTTAAAGTAGCATTTTAAAATAACACACTTCTTACACAATTTATTACAATACTAATGAAGAGAACAAATATATCTGAAGGGTCAATAAAATTTCAAAAATATATGCAGTTCCAAATACTAGTTTATATGCCTCGCTTCAAAGCATATAATTATAAAAATATGAAAATATAAAAACCTTTCCTTAGTAAATACAAGCTTCTAATAATATTAAAATACATATAAATTTACTGTTTCAAATTAGAAATTCCTTGCATACATTTAAGTAAAAAATTATTCCTTTCTAAATTAGATTGCCATGACTATTGACCATCACAAAGCAATGTAAAGTGTCAAATAATCAGTTTATCCAGCAAGCACAACAAATGGCACAAGTACTCTTGCTGATAAATGAATTCCTTTCTGACAATGGTGCCACTAGCCCTTGCAGATAATACGATTTGTGCATATACAACTATATATTCAGATTTGAAGTGCACTTTTTGATACATTTAATCAAGAAAAATTAGAAAGTTTTTAACTTCTTTCTTTAACTCAATATATAACTTTAAAATATTTGTTATTTACAATCAAACTATTATGGGATCACTGCAATATTTCCTTTTGCTACAGTACAGCAGAAAAAAAAAATAAAAAAAAAATAACTATGCAGGATGAAGCAGTGCTGAATAAAAGAAAAAAAAACAAAATAATATTTTAATTATGATACGTTTAAAAGCATTATACTATATTAAATATATAATAAGTATACATTTAAATATCACTGAGTCAAACAATAATTGATAATCTCAGCATTACCTGTAGATGTTTAAACATTTATAAATCAATAAAAATTTTTTGTGGAAAAACATTTCGCAGACATACGGGATTCAAACGCCACATCTCTCCATAAACATTCCAGAGTATTCTAACCTGTTGAACTAATGCTGGCTCAGTCTTTTTTTTCCCCTCCACTAATAATGACTATCACTCTTCCCATGAATGAGCATGTTTCTGGAGAGATGCGGGTTCGAATCCTGTATGTCATCAAATTTTTTCCACAAAAAACATTTATCACTGAGTTATAATTAGACCCATGCTCTGTCAATAGAAAGTAAAATTTAAAGCTCCATATTTGAAAAAAAAAAAAAGCTATGTATGGAAAAATAAAACTTAAGATACATTAAAGATCTCAATCAAATCTAAGTATTGATTTTTTTCAATAATAGTATTTAGTTACAAAGCTGAAATACTTAACAGCACAATTGTAAGTCATAAGAATTTATCTCAAAAGTTATTTGAAATACAAATTAGAACTGCTGTATGATGAAATTATTTATTAAAATAAGTGTTCTTTAAAAACTCATTATATTTCTCAATATTTCTTCAGCTAAAAGATCATGAGATCACTCTTAAAATCAACATCAAATTTTGAAGAAAAAATCATCTTGAGCTGGGTGGGATATGGCCCAGGACTTCCTGATGATGTGTTTAAGTTCTTTGACTGCTCAGCTACAAGTCACCAATTAATATTTCCTCTGTATACAAAGGAGATAGAGATCTTGAACGTGGCAGTAGTTCAGTAGTCAGAGCACATGATATGTCATCAGGAAGTGTGGATTCACATCCCATCTGGCACAAATAATTTTTCCTCTAAATCTTATTTCAATCTTAAAAGTGATTCTTTGCCCTTTTAAAAATTCATGCAAGATTCATTTTTTGTTAATTTTGAAGATTAATTTTATGACTGGTGTTCCTATTAAATATTCCAGCTTTCGTAATATTAAATAAATATTGGTGAAAATTTAAGATTTATTCAAAGTTTATTTTATTAGTTATGGAACTATGATTCTAGATTTCTATTGACAAAAGATGGCTGTATTTTAATAAGACTTTACTGATTAAAATGCAAGCGAAAGAACAAACAATAAAATTATATGCATAAATTCATATACTCATTTATATATTTAGCTTTAGTACATGAGACATAAAACTTTGTTTTCAGCTAGCATATTTGTAAAATATTAGAAACTATAAATTAATATAAAATTTTAGTGTATCTCAAAATAATTTCTTTTTTATTTTTGGAATTGATTATTTCATTTATAATATTTCTAAGACAATGTTTTTTGTAATGCATGATGTCAAAGATTCATTGCATAGTTATGTATTTCAAATTCATCAAGTAACTACACCAAAACTACTACAAGTTTGAAATACTTAATTATGAAATTACATGCTTGCAATTTTATTAAAGCTAGCAATTTTTAAATTAAATTTTATTTCTAATAAGTTGCATAAAAAAGAACTTAAAAAAATAATATGCAAATAATATAAATTACATCCATATTTTATTTGCAATGAAGATAACATAATTTAAACAATTTAAAAATAATCTTTGGAGTCTTTCATATGGCTAATGACATATTGCTATTCAAAACACATTCAACTGAACTCCACTAATATACTTAAAAGTTTTAACTGTACATAATATTAGGTTGTTGCAAATGAAATGGCCAAATTGTTAGTGGAACATTCAACAGCTATAACTTTGTTAAAAATAACTTTACTTAATCAAAATACACCAACAAATTCAATACACTTCTGCCACCATGAAACAAGTGCATATAAGTTGTTGGTAAAAAAAATTCTGAGTTTCTTTTCATCTACCGTCTCATTGCTGAATTTTTTTCCCACTAAGAAGTGGTCGAGATGCTTGAAGCAGTGGTAATCAGTTGGTGCTAGGTCTGGTAAATATGCTGGGTGAGCAAGTCTCATGCTGTAACTGATGGAGTTTCGAGACCATTATTTGTGAGATGTGAGGCCAAGATTTATCATAGAGCAGTAGGATGCCACGACTATTGACCAATGCAGGCTATTTCGTGCAAAATTTGTCATGCATTTTTTGCAGTTCTATACAATTTCTTTGCATTTATTGTTTCACCCAGTTTTAGGAATGAATAATGGATAACACTGGCTGCAGACCACCAAACGGTCACCATAACCTTCTTCGGGTGAAGAGTAGGCTTGGGCATGTGTTTGGGTGCTTCCGCAACGTCAAGTCACTGAGCAGAACATGGATGATTGTTGCATAGGATTCATTTTTCATCACATTACAACTTATGCAAAAAAGTAACCCTTTGATTTCATGTGTAAAGATGTGTGTGTGTTCATGTGTAAAGATGTGTTTGATTTCATGTGCACACTTAAAGTCGATGTGCCTTATGAGTGTCTTTTAAATCATGAGGAACCCATTTATCCAACTTCACTTTCCCAATGGCTTTCAGGTGCTGGGAAACTGTTGAATGAAGCACATCTAATTTGCCTGCCATGTCTCGTACAGTTTGGCATGTGTCAAATTCAATTAAAGCCTTCAATCGATCATTATGAATCACTTCTTTGAGTCGACCACATGGCTTATTTTGAAGGCTGATGTCACCCGATCAAAAGCTTTTTAAACTAAAGTCATGTTATCTGTTCACTAGCTGTGCCTTCCCCAAATGCTGCATTGATGTTGCAAGTTGCCTCTGCAGCACTGAGTCCCAGTTTCAACTCATATAAGAAAATAACACGAATTTGACTTTGATCCATTGTTCCCTTACCACAAAATCAACTGGCAAAATGGTTACTGTGTTACTGTTAGCAGGCTTCATGATTTAATATAATGTACCATAGTACCATCTAATAACATTTTCAGTCCTCAAAACATCAAAAACTTCAGGCATCTGCAAAATCGGCGATTTGATATACAACAACCTAATATTAGAGGATAATTTCAGCAAAACTAAGGTGTTTCATGTAAAACTGTTTCTTATTAAACAAATTATACTTTTCTCATGCAAATCTGTTTCTTATTAAACAAATTGTGCTTTTTCATGTAAAACTGTTTCCTATTAAATTAATTATGCTAGAGAATAATTTTTTGTGCACTGGATAGATTAGGTTGGAAGATGTTTAAAACTAGGAAGATTGAAATTTTAATGATTTTTTAATATATTTTTAATAGTCTAGTATGTTCTTTCCTAGCTCTTCTATGAGGGAAGTCTTTCAAGTTTTGGTACCAGGCCTCCAATTTCTAGAAAATATTTGAAAAATACCCATGAGCTACATTCTAAAAAAAAATTTAAATTCCCAAAATTAGTGTTTCAAATTTTCAGTATGCTTTGGTGTGTAAAAAAGAACACCATCATGACAACTGAAAATACCTCTGGAGCGTATAAAAACATTACTATAAATGAAAAAAGGCATTTCCATTTACTTAGTATGAATTCATTAGTTATTAATATTCATTTACTATTATGAAAGCTGGTATATATCACGTGCAAAAAGCAATAAGGAAAAAAACAGGTGCTACATCATTTTAGCACATACTAGTTGCAATTATACTCTAAATTAGGGGTTCTCAATGTGGGGTACACGATAAAATTTTTTGGGGTACGCCGTGAGAGCTCAAAAGTCACTAGATATATGTTATATATATGTATACGTTTTATTTTATTCCCATTGTTATACTATAACTATAGTTTTATCTATCTATACAATGGGTACGCTAGTTTCATACACATTTTCAGGGGGCATGTGAAGCATAAAAGGTTGAGAACCACTGCTCTAAATTATAATCTATTACTTGGGCTATGAAAATAGCATGCTCATTAGTCCAATGTCATAAAAATGTTCATTTTCTTGCCAGAGTGTACAACTCAGCAGTATCAGTTAAAGGCTTTGGTCTGCTACTAATGTTTTACGTCTTGTGAACTTTGTTGTTTATTTTAATGTGTAGCTGTTATAAGCACAAATTATTGTTACATACATGCTTTTGTCTTTATAATATATATTGATTATTGATATAATATATATATATGATTAATATTCTATTTAGAGCAATAATGTACAGTATCTGTTCCCCTTTCTTGCTATATTGCAGCTTAAATGATTTTAAAAAAATGCAGTCTTTAAATGAGATATATTTAAAGATTTACAGCTGCACATTGGCAACAAGAGAATGATCATTACTGAAATAATGTTTAGCATATGTATTACATCATTTTTGCATACTTACATTAAAATTAACACAATTATGTAACTATTCAAAGTAAAAGCTTTTAACCCTCCTGGTGTTATGCATTTATCCTTTTCTCTGCTTTGTAAGTGCTAAAGTAAGGCATAAGCAATAGTTGTGTGGCTGGACTGCATATATCAGTATCAAGCCCCTGGAGGGTTAAAGTGCTTTTGGAAATTTTAAGCTACAAAATGGCTTCAAGGTAAAAACAAATTATTATGTAAGATTATTTTGATGAGTAAAGTGCATAAATTTAAACATGTAAAAGTATAGTTGAGAGGCCAATAAAAACACTCAAGCAACAACAAATTATATCAAATTTGAAAAAACAGAAATTGGAAACATTAAAAAAATTTTCCCTATTCTGTTTACTAAAGCAATATTGGTAGAACATCTTTTTGGTCAAGAATATTACATGAATTCTTTACTATTGCAAACATTTTATGTATAAATATGAAAAGCAAAATAGTTGCTAAAGATAACCCAATAATTCAGGAATGAAATATGAGAATAGCAAAAACCAAAAGGTTTAAGGCCATATTATGTGACTAGAAGAATATTAAAAAATTAACAAAGTTTTCATGGGTACTTCCAAACATAACATTCCAGAAATTTAATAGCTAACTGTGTATTAGTGCAATTATTGCTTTACCTTAAGGAATAGCAAATAAATATTTTTAACTAATTTGATTCATTTATATCCTTTAAATTTTTAAAATTAAATTAACTGGGAACATTTTAATGTTGAGGTTCTAGGCTTTTCTTTTAACCCACTTTTCCTTATGAGAAAAATTAAATATCAGGAAAATGACTTACCTTCATCCCAGTGTATGACTTTAATAAAAAAATAAAGTTTCAGTACCCAGATTCATAATTTTAGGAGCTTTTGCAAACAAAAATACTGTTTAAATTATGCAGTTGAGAGCTTAAACAAATTAAAGTTTCTGAGTAGAATTAATTTTCCTCAAATATTTTTATATAAAATTTCAATCATATTTTATTTCAATTAGTTTAGATTAAGAAGACAGCACAGTAAATACCATAAAAATAATCTGTGTTATTCTAGATATCAAATGCACAATAATTTAAATAACACAATGATCTGATAAATATAATGGATCACTGCAGTAGCAGCAAAATGGGTGGCAAAAGTATTTATATTATTGTATCACAAACATGATACCATACTATAAAGAGTTCGTCAAAAATTGCAAATGGATTTAATTTCTATAAAACTGGTGCCTATTTTGATATCATACTATACACCAACTCCCAAAAATTAATGAGCTGCATTTTTAGGGCATTATTAGCAAATATTATTTCAATAAGGCTGTGACCATTGTCATTTTCCAGTGCAATAAAAGTAATATTGCATATATTATTTTAAAATAATCATTATGAAGATATAACTGTTTTCTCTAAACAGTTTATGTGGAAAAAATGAGTTTGCCAATTCAAGGGACCAGCAAAACTCATTTTTTACACAAAAATATTTATTGATTTATTGACTTCTGTGTCAACAGTAAACTCTGTGCATTTACTATTGAACATTAATTAATGGATTCTGAAAAAAAATTCATTGTCGCCACGGTGGGAATCGAACCTGCATCTCTCCAAATTCATGCCAGAGCGCGCTACCATTGCACCATGCATTGGGTAACGAATATTTTCAGAAAATGACCTTATAAATCTTCTTCCTGAGACGTGACTGAGACAGCGCCATCTATACTCAAGGAGATGCAACTTTTTCAGTCGTTGCATTCGTTCAAATGCAACGACTGAAAAAGTTGCATCTCCTTGAGTATAGATTGCGCTGTCTCAGTCACGTCTCAGGAAGAAGATTTATAAGGTCATATTCTGAAAATATTCGTTGTCCGATGCGTGGTGCAATGGTAGCGCGCTCTGGCATGAATCTGGAGAGATGCGGGTTCGATTCCCACCGTGGCGGCGATGAATTTTTTTCAGAATCCATTAATTAATGTTTGATGTCTTTCTTAACAGGGAATACTGTGCATTCACTTTGGATTGACATTTACTATTGGTTGATTATAACTGTTTTCTGCTTGAATGCTTCATTTTTGTGAGGCTTCTTAAACAAAAAGTTAAATTAACAAACAATGGATGTATAAGCATCAGAGAAACAATGCATTGGAAGAAGTAAGCAACATCAGTGGTGACAGTGATGATGAGTTCAATGAAAACTTGTTTTAAGATACAACTGGTTAAGTCTTCAGAACAAGAGACATAAAAAAAATTCAATCTTTTCATAAAAGATATTCTGTAAATTTAATCTTGTTCAGAGCCAAAAGCTCATTGGTAACATTAAACTCCTAAAATGAGAAACTAAAATGAGGTAATAAAAATATTTCTGAACTAAAATACTGAGATTTTTCACAAGACCACAATATAATACAGTGGTTATACAATAATGATTAACATTTCAAAACATATCTCACAAATCACATTTAGTTCTTGTCTCAACTAAGATTATCAAAAGGATGCAAACACTGAGAATGACATATTTAGTTCTTGTCTCAACTAAGATTATCAAAAGGATGCAAACACTGAGAATGAATTGTATCTTTCCCTAAATTTCACTTGCTTTGCAGCAAATGCATTATTAAAACATCATGGACTTTTAAACACAACTAATGTCAAAAGGTTAAATTTATTTTACTTTTGGGAAAAATTTACTCTTGTAAAGTATATTTGGCAGACAATGAGATTGACCAAATTAAGAGTTAGAAAAGTTTCACAGGCAGTTATAGTTACTGTGGGATGCAGTTTCTTCATCTTTATTCTAAAAGCATGCTGATATATATGATAGTTACTAGTGGACATTTCAAGGACTTTGTTTCTTAAGTATGCTGTTAAAAAATTCCTCTATTTAATGGTATGTACATATATAAAAAATTATTTATAATACAATTTCCTTTGCTACACTTCAGATTAAACTATTTATTATTTTTGATGGATTCTATGGGTTTAATTTAAGCAAAACTGAAGGGAATATGAATGGGTCTCTGGATTATGCCCCAAAATTTGGAGAGCTCCAAAAATCTATTACAAATGTTATTTATGAACGTTTGCAGAAATAAAAAACAGGTCTCCAAAAATTATACTGCATTGAACTCCTGAAGGTTTTAATTTGGCCTTGATGTTGAGGAAAACACAACTAAGAAATTACAATATAACATCAGTTTGAATTCAAAAGTGTGTTTCATTCTTCACACTGCTAATATATAAGCTAAAACATGAAAATTTATTACACATGTAACTTATAAACATACAAATGTGAAATTATTAGTTGTTTAACAATAATATTCCACCGTTATTTTATCATCCAAAAAAAAATAGTAAACTGGAGTCTCATTCATGATCATATTTGAATAACATAATTACCACAAAAATCAATAAATATTTTGTGGAAAAAAATTCGTCAACAGATGGGACTTAAACCCACATCTCTCCAGAATATGCCAGAGTATTCTATCTTTGAACTAATGCCTACTCTGTCTTTTTTCCACTATGTAAGACTTTAAACTCATCGTGAGAAAAAGGGTAATGCTTGATTGCCCTTTCAATGTTTAAACCACAAAAATTTATTGTTAAATAGCAAACAATTTTTATTATTTAAATTTTTATTTTTATATTAGACTATTACAAATAGGTACTTGGAATCACAGTTAGGTAAAGAACAAAGGAACAATTTCATTTCATATTCTATCTTAAACACAACATTGATGATGGAAAATTTTCAGGGTAGTCTACGATGGAAAGTCTTAATTGGATAATACTACATGTATAAATACACTGTTTGCCACTGAAATTGCATCATCCACACAGAGATCAATTATGCCTGGGCGACTTAATTTCAATGGTGTGCAGTGTATGCATGAGCTTAAAAAAATGATGACTCTAAGAATAATAACTTAGAATTTCTTAACAATGGTTTAAACAGTTCAACATTTTTTTTTCTAAAATATGTTTTTAGCCTTTTATAGTTTATATTTCATTGAACTACTTGAATACTTTCACGTATTACTTATCTTTTTTACTATTCAAATAGGCTAGCTCATGAAAATAATTTTATTCTACTCCAGATATATATGGTTAGAAAAATTTGTGCTAGTGTTAAAATTTTGATCATCTTTTGAGGTTTACATATTAAGTGAAAAAGGACATTTAAAAAGAAACATTCTAAATATCTTGATTGTTATTTGATCTATCACCCTTTCTAAGCTAAAGCTAATATAAAAATTTTCATCCATTTCTACTGTAAAGCAATGTATAGAATAATACGTTTGCCAATAAAAAAAATTTAACTCTTTGTCTTTAGCCTTACTGAAATTTAGTTAGTATTCAAGAAAAATTTGCAAGACAACAAACAAGGCATGCAAAATTTTAACATAACAAAAATAATGAAAAAAAATTTCAATATTAGAAACCCACATAAAACAATCATGCTACTTAGTTAACTACACAGTAACAAAATAATACATAAATTAAAGTCATTAATTAGCATAATTAATTTGCAAATATAGACAAAGATATGAAATTTGCTTTTGAAATATGGTATAACCTAGATATCTGAAGAAGATTGCTTGGAAAATAATACCTAATATTTATGAAATTTTAACTTCAAGAAGTTACTAATATGTGTCTAAATGCTAACTGTTAAATTCTCATATGAAAAGCAACACTTACCATAATAGTCCAGAGGGTGTGCTTTGGGAAAGGTTAGAGAATAGCAAATTATTACTAAACCAGTCATAAAAATAGTTATGCATTTAAAAGCCTTATTAATAATATTGATAGATAATTAAGAAATGTCATTTAATAAGAAATTTTGTATATTCACAGCTCATATAAGCATATTCTCACAAAATGTGAAGGAGCATCAAGCACTTACTAATTTATTCATAAGTTGCTTTTTTTTACTTTGATTAATATATAATAATGCAGTTCAGATTGTTATAATTGGAAAGGAGGCAAGCCCTAAAAACTTTTCTATTTTACTTTTTATTAAATTCTCACACATAAACAGTTTCTGTTGAACTACACATAACAAAATAATGCATTACAAAATGTGTTTCTACAGTATTTCTGGGAGCAGCAAATATACATATTGGTTTAAGTTTTATCCCTGAGTGGGATTTTTGCTGTATAATTGGCTAAATAACCATGTGGCAAGGATTCCAAGGCCCAAAGTAGGGTGTACTCATGAAACAATAAGAACCAAGTATAGTGTAGACAGATATCTGGCAAAAAGTAGTAAAGAAGGGGAATAACATTACTCAGATGAGTCCACTTCAAATCTCAACACTTAGCTAATCTGAAATACAAAGTTTTTTTTTTCAAGACCTGTGGTTATTAAAGGGTTAATTTAAGAGAACATTAAAAACTGTGTTTGAGGTTGGTTGCATCACATAAGATAGGGGCTAAATGTTGAAGTAAACATAATATTCATAATGAATGTAGCTAATGAAGTGCTGAGCACTTTCCAATGTTAAACAATGACAGTGTAAACAACACTCTGTCTGTAACATCACACATGATTGCTGGATACAGAGTTAGCATTCAGTAACTTGTTTCTAAACTATCATCTCATTATAAATAATTCTGGAAGATTGCTGATTGAACTTGACAGAAGACTCCACAAAGAAATGAATGTTAATATAAAATAATTTTTTTTGTAGCAAATAGCATATTTTTAAGCGATGAAGAGTTTTTCAATGTAGATAGTACTCAAAATAATCCAATCCTAGTAATCATTTGATTTAATTCTTGAGTGGCACTTTTGTACCCACAGTGGGGCTAGGTCATAAGCATCCCAAGGCTCAGAGTTAGTTAAGGAAGGGGGCTCATTGTACAGCTGTTAGGCGGCAAATGACAGCCTCCTGTCAAGAACATCCAGTGAGCTCTAGAATGTGCACAAGGTATGGATGGCTCTCCTGCACACAGTGCAATAGCTTTACATCCCATCCAATGGATGGCAACATTTTAAAGCTTATTGGTGTTTTCTCTCTGACTGAGGGCAGGATGAGAGTTTACCAGAGATAAATCTCAACACTGGCACAGTTAGAACTCAAATCTGGAAACTGCAGATTGCAAGTCAGAATATGCTACTGGCTGAGACAATCAGTGCTTCAATGATTACTATATTATATATATTATATACCAGTTAATCTACCAACTGACTTACCAAGCCAACTAACTTTTTCATATTTAGACTTTACTTTTATTGTACTATTTATATTATTCACTTCATTTAGGCAACAGATGCTGTCACTAGCTTTTACTATTGGCAATATTATTGAGTAAGCATTCCTTGAAATCATTTAATAAAATGTTATTTCAAGCAATCGCACTTTTATCCAATGCTAATGGTGAAAAATATTACATCTTTTAAATCTATAATGTGGCATGAATACTTATCTACATTTTCCAAATTAGTTATAAGCAAAAATGTGTATAAATGGAGTAGCAGTTGCTTTATGATAGGTACATTTAGATATATTCAAATTAGATCAATAATCAAATAAAAGAAAAACATTAAATCAACTTATAACAGTCATCTCTCTGGGGGAGAACAACTGGAGTTTTATGTTCACTTTATGAAACTGTAGAGACATTTTCCACAGTGAATAGTAAATGTGCAAAAACACTATCATATATTCTGAGATATTTATTCACTCAGCATACCAGTCATACAGAGCCATTTTCAGGCTCTGTATGACTGGCAGTAAGCTTACCAATCATACAGAGCCTGCAATACCATAAAAAATATCCCTACTTCTCTGATCTCATTCCTAATTTCTGTTTTGATGTTATAATGTTCCTTACTTAGCAGCACATTAATATTATTATTATTAGTCTCATCAATGAATCTTCTATTTTAACATCTGGAAATACATTTTTAGGCACACAACAACCACTAGAAAAAATAAATACCCCTCAAATAGTTGCTTGCCAGAGGTCTGATATGAGCCTGTTAGTTTATATGCCATAATAGAAGGTCTGTGACCACTGGGCATTGGTATATTTCATTTGAGTTGTTGATAGTTGATGGGAAAGATCCATTTCTACAATACTAAAACATTAAACTCTAGCACTGTGATAGGGAACATCTAAAAATGAGTATTGCCAGGAGATAGCATTCCTATCAAACTGAAGATCATAAAAAGGTTATTACAGTTATTTGAAATGTAAACTTTAACATATGATTTGTGGAATATACAAGAGTTTACTGTTAGTTTTTTTTTTTTGGTCTAGTTAATAATTTAGTTATTAACTTCAGCTGTCCCAAAATAGAAGTATTGGAAAATTATTTATCAATCTTTTAGAACTACAAAAATAATCTCACAGGATGTTTACAATACAGTATATGCTTGGTGCTCCTCTCTTTTTCATATGAATATAAGAAATAAACACTTTTACTGCATTGCCATGCATGTAAATACAAATAAGATACCTCTTTAAGACAGTGGCTACAAAATATACTACTACTCATTAAAAATATCCTTATTTAATCTCATAAGCTTAATTGAAGCAAATTGCTAGAATTAATGATGATTTAAGAATCAAATAGTAATATCTTAAGAATAGAACTTTACTAGCTCCTCAAAATCTTTTGCATTTAATAAGTGATGAGAATGATCAATCCATTATCAGCAAAACTATATGAACTGGTTTGTGAACCCAATTAGTACTTTTATGTTATCAGGATTAAAATTAACTGGGGGGGGGGGGAATTTTTGGTTTTCATCACATTACAGTTGAAATCATTTATATATCGTGTGTATATGTTTATGTTATTGGACATTTTTTTAACTCTTATATCATTTTTAAATTTCATGGGACACACAAATTAATTTTTAGGTTTTTATTTGTGAAAAAAATTTGTGAAATAAAATGCATTTTTCCTTTTGAAATTTAATAAATTAAGTTCAATACTATAGCTTCTTCAATAGATATGTAGGTACTGTTTAATGTGCATGATTTAGTCAAGCAGAACAGACATTTACTCATTGTTACTGAGATTTAAATAAGTTGCAGCTTTTGAGTTATGGGAAAGTGAATTGCAAGTATAATAGCATGTTTTGTTTCTGTATATATTTAGACTCACTATTTAAATACTCTTTTTATTTGAAATGCCAGTTTTTTTTTTATTCTAATAACCCAACAGCTTCAGGCTTTCTGCAATGACTTCTCTCCTCATCAGCTCTAAATAGTGTATCAGTCAGAATACCAGTGAGTTTTTCTATTTTCCTTTCAAATATGTAACACTAAATTCAATCACTTGTATTTATAATGGCAAGAAAAAGGTACTGTTTCACAAAATCATCAATACTAGGTAGATTTTTGTGGGATCAATATGCTTATCCCTAACAGTTCACAAAGGCTTTGAGTTAGGTTGTTTTACCTCTGAGCAGCACTATTTTGCACACAATGGGCTAAATGGCAAGGTCACTAGGACCCCGAGGGCTCAGATCCGAGACATTAGACATGGCCACTTAAACTAATGAGCCATTAAAGGTTTTCAAGGAATAATGAATGACAGTTTTTCATCCCCTATTTGCCTTAGCTATTAAGGGGAACTTATATATATATATATACTAGATATATACTCTATTGGGGAAACATTATTCATGAGTGCATTGTCATCAAGCACAATTATACCCCTCCAACCCCCTGGAAAAAAAAAACAGAATTTGCTTTCTATTTTTGAGCAAGATTCCATTGGTTAAGAAAAGTAATTTGTGATGCTATTAAAATATCCTGTTCATATGGTGCTAAGATCTCGCTGAGAGGTTTTCCCCTCACTAAAGATCTGTTTTAGAAAAGTTCTATTGTACATTTTGATTTGATTTGATAAAAACATTTTTTCATCTAACCCTTCAGCTGCTGCTATCACATTTCTTACCCATTCTTAACATTCATTTTTGTGGTTGCCATATTTTTAATATGTATTTTGATTAATATTTAAAAAAATTTTAATTTTAATTCTGTGCATTTTAACATATGCCACTGTCATATATTTGTAACTCTGTGAAATCTCAGATCACTATAATACTAGTTTAAACTATGTGAGAAGCATGTATCTATATGCTCCTGCTAATCGAATATTAATACCCTACAATATGTACTGATATACATTGTTTCTGAAGCCTTTTATTCCTAAACTAGCATTTAAAGGGATAACTATGCTTCTATGTTACCAATTCCTTTTGTAATTGCATTTAATAATGGTATATTTTGTTTCTTCATCTGCAAATGAGTTGTTTAATTTACAAATTTATGAGGCATTTTTTTCAATACTCTTGCTTGTAAATATTGCTTACTGTTTTATTAACACACAAGCTAAAACATTAAAAAGAAAGCCTTAGATTATTTATAAATTTATGTTAGCTTAAAGGAGGTTATATCTGTATATACATATGGCCTATAAGATTACACAACAAAATATTCAAAGGCCTATTAGTCCACAAACCTTTACGAGTCCTCCAATATAGACCATTATCCTTAAAAGGAGAAGAACTTAGAGATCCTTGTACAATAGGAAGGAAGCCAAATTAGTCCAGAGAAATAAGCAGAAGTGAAAATATAGCAAGATAATATTTTTGGTGAGAAGTTATTTGAAAAGATGCACCAGGAAAAATAATATTCTACTGTTATAATATTTGTTTTTTCTGAAAGCTGTAGGAAAAATCATTACACGAAACACTGAATGATTTTAACATTGTAGAACGAGAAAAAAATTATATTAGGGACTTACTGAGAAAATGAGCCAACACATGTGTACATTTATTACTTCCTTATTCCCAATTTTAAAAATTCCTTATTTCCCTATTATTGTGAGAAATTATTGTTTTAAAGGTTACAAAAATCTATTAGTAAATACTAGTTAATGGAAATAATGAATGCATAATCAATATATATTCATTCTCCATTTATCCCCTTTACTTTTATACAAGACTAATTACCTTACTTTCGTTTTTGTTAAACAGCATGCATGATATTAAAAATTTGTAATTTCCAAATAATTCTAAATAATTAGAAAAAAAATTCTTTAAAAATTGGTGTCTAGTTTGATTTTATGTGCTTTTCAGACTGAAATTCAACAAAAATATAGCATCTATGTATATCTTAAATTACTAGTCATATTTTAAGTTAAGAGAAAATTATATATTTAATAATGCATTTCTTTTATTTGTACATTTGTTCTTTCTTTTTTCTATTTACACACTGTGCATACGTTTTCTTCAGCAATATAACTCAGAAGTATAGTAGTACTATTACATAAATATCAAATCAGTTTAATAGTTCTAAAGTATATTAATGGTAATTTTTAACACTGATTGTAGCATAGGAAAAGTTGATTTAAGAGTCTACATCTTACTGCAAAATCTGCAATATTCACAGCAGACAAGTCATAACATCCTTAGAAACAGCTGTATGACAATAATTGATGCATACAGAAGAAGCATTAATCATTGAAGGCATAAAAATTATGTTAAATCTAAACTAAATCAACTAACTATATTAGAATAATAGCTACACAATTATCATAATTTCAGATAATATTAAAATCCATCATTAGATTATTTGTAAAAGGTTCAGGTAAGAAGGTTACAACTAAAATTTAAATTATTAATCATAAATTATTTGTTTTGGCTACCCAAAATTAAATAATAGCTAATATTTAACATTTTATACCATTAATAAGTGATACTTCTTCTGTAAATTTTGTGCTTTAGTCAATAAATTATTGTCATACAATTATTTCTATGAATAAAAATCAATCCAAAGTGAATGGGTTGGGTTGTTTTACCTCTGAGCGGCACTTTTTTGCATACCATGGACTAAATGGCCAGGTCACATGGACCCCCGAAGGCTCAGAGAAGATTGGGGGAACAGCTGTTGGCACTGGAAGAGCTGTTGGGAGACAGATGGTAGCCTCCCATCAAGGCCATCTAGCGTGTTCTTTAACGTGCACAAGGTATGGCTCTCCCGCACAGGGGGCCACGGCTTAATGTCCCATCCGACGGACGGCGACCTTTCCAAGCCCATCGGTGTCCCCTACTGACCATGGGCAGGGTGGGGAATTTTGCGGAGATAAATCTCAATGCTGACCCAGCTGGGACTCGACCCTGGGAACTACAGATTACGAGCCTGGCGTGCTACCGACTGAGCCCCCCCCCCCCCCCCCCCCCCCCCCCCCCCCCCCCCCCCCCCCAAAGTGAATGCACAGTATTCCCTGTTAAGATAAGCAGCGATGAATTTTTTTCAGAATCTATTAATTAATGTTTGATTTCTACGAATGTTATGACCTTTTCTGTTTGTGTGTGCTTATACTGAAACTTCACTACAGTAATATGGAAACTCTAAAATCAACTTCATTATGTTACAATCAATATTAAAATGACTATTTAACAAATGTGTGTGACTATTTACATATTTTACTACTTTTATAATCCACTGTTTACTAGTAGCTAAATTTTAAAACAACGAACGATTTAGTGGAGTTCAGCTGCATTCAGGAAAGAAAAGCCTACCTGATACTGTAGTTAGCATACTCAACTACTCAGCCAGAGGGAGCTTGTGTATTTGTATGTTGTAAGAGAAACTAGAACAAGCTATATAAAAGCTTCTAGATTATCTCCATCTATGGTGTAGGGCAGGGGTTCTCAATGTGGGGTACACAATAAAAACTTTTGGGGTATGCCGTGAGAGCTCAAAAGTCACTAGATCTAGTAACAAAATCGCTAAGCTGGCAACACTGCTGTGCAAAAATGTCATTTTTTGTGTTTATCGATATATGTAATTTATGAATACAAAATTTTATGTGTGTGTGTGTATATATATTATTTTATTCCCATTGTTAATATATAACTATAGTTTTATCTATCTATAAAGGGGTATGCCAGTTACATACACATTTCCAGGGGGTACATGAAACATAAAAGGTTGAGAACCACTGGTGTAGGGGATTACCTTCTTTCTTTAAAAAAAAAATGCTGAAATCTTTCATATTTTGAGATATATATACTCCTATCAGATTATTAGAGAATTTCTAAATTTTGTCAATGGGAATCTAACTTCAAAGCTCTTTAAATTCTAAAATATGCATTTATTGAAAAATTGTGACTGAAGATAAATTAAAGATCATAATCAAATCTATTTAAATCTCAATTTTAAACAATATTTGTTCAGTATTTAAAGAGTTATGAAAGATGGTATTTAACAATAAATTATCTTGTTTCATTAAAAAAATTCATAATTATCTAATATTGAAACAATCATTATAAAAACTTCTAAAATGCATATTTATTTTAATAAATGGCTTGAAACAATACTCATTATTTATTATTGTTGTGAAATATTTCAGCTTCCCTAACTCTAAATACTGAATAATATTGAAAATAGATATTTAAATAGATTTATGATCTTCAATTTATCTTCAGTCATACTTTTCCATTAAATGCATACTTTAAATGTTATAGAGCTTCAAGTTAGATTTCCATTGACATATCATGGAAATTCCCCAATATTTTGGTAGGGCAGTGTGTTAATCTTCTAATTCATCAACCTCCATATCCAAAAGCTTAAGTCATATGAAAAGCAGATGCTTGTAAATCAGAAAACACTAAATCATGCCCTAGATTTTAGAAGTGTTCTACTCTAAAATCCACATTTTTTGCAAGAGTCACTTAAAATGAATGCAACAAAAGGAAAATATAATTCAAAGTTTTTCAAAAGCATCAAATACTAATAGATTTTGCAATATTATGCAAATAAAAGATCTCATTTAAGTAACCTTATATTATTCCTCTATCACAATATTATGCTTCAAGCTGGTTGGAATTTATGTGTGCTAAAAAATAAAAATATTATGATTTAAGACCTGACAATTCAGTTGCAATGAATTATAGACCCTTAACTATGGTGTGATTAACATTGTGCCTAAGGTATATATTTTACATCAAATATCACAGGCTATCTATATTTTTTTATATTTTGAATACAAAAGAAGAATCATCAATATTAAATATTTGGTAACAGCTTATGCCAGTTTATGCATACCATGCCATAATGAGAGGCTTGCAAAGCTCACAAAAAAGATGCTTATATATTGGTAATCTGATTCAAAAGGAAACAAATTGTTTATGTATCCTGTATTTTTCATATTGATGATGGTTGAAAACCTATATCTAAACATGTAAAAAAATAGAAGGCATTAATGGATTTCAGACCAATGATATTTTAATGCTTTTTTTTAAGATATTATATCCACATACATTTAATTTATATAAGTAGACTCCAAATTTGGTGAAACAATCTTTAAAATATCACAGAAAAGTATAATTCACAGTGAAAAATGAATCTCAAAGTACTGGGAGTATTTCACCAAAGAGCGAATGAACTCTCTAATAGGGTGCATGTCCTCCACGAAATAAAATGCATATTGCATAACAATGATTCCTATTCTTAATCATGATATTAATGAACTCCTGAGGAATTTGGTTCACTTCTGCAATAAATGCCAGCGAGATAAGACATTTAGGGAAGGGAGTTTTTAGCAGCCCTAGAATATCCCGTGTCACATATTACTGTGGAAATGTGTCATATGTCACCCAGGGGCAGATCTAGATATTACTAGGGAAATCAGATTTTGAGGAGCAAAAAATTGAGAGATGTGCCAAAAGTGGCATGCATGCCACAGATTGCCCACCCCTGCTATACATGCTTGATATGATTCAAGTGTCAAGGTGTAGTGAACTAGTCACTATTATGTCAATACCAGTGGTTTCTTAGTAATCATCAATGATCCTTGCTCTGTGTGATCTGATATTATCATACAGCTAAGAGGAATAAATCGTCAATTGCTCCAGCATATGGTATCACATATTGGTCGAGGATGTCACCCCAATATCTGACTGCACTCTTTGAACCTCTAAAACATACAAGCCTGTATATCCATTGATATAGGTGCCATCCCAGACCATGATTCCTCCACCTCTGTATGTAGACCTTTCGTTAATACTATAGATGAAAAACCTTTCTCCTACAATTCTTCAGATTATAATTCATTGAAAAATCAGTCACCAAACTTTGACTCAGCAGCAGACAGTGGACCAATGAGTAGTACTCCAACTTAAGTGTTCTTGGCACCATGACTTCCTCACCATTCAATGCAAATGAGTCAATGGAATACACTATACAAATTGCTTCTGCTTGTGCATAAAAGCCAACCTTATGCAGTTCATTTTTGATTGACTGGGTTGAGATCTGAATACTTGAGCTTAATTGCAACTATCTAAGGATCTCTGGCAGTCTTCTGCCTCTTTTGGCTAACATAGCCAGTCCTGTCAATACATGGCAATAAATGAGCCATCTGCTCCAAGTCTTTCCTTAACATCTCCTCTCTCACTGGCTCCTGAGTCTAGCAACTATACTTGAAGAGATACCAACCATGGTGCCACTGTCTGCTGCATTCTCCTATTCTACCAACTGATCTTCATGTGGTTTTAGAGCCTAAATGCCTTCTTGTAATAAGTTTTTGTTTCAAATTGTTATTTTCAAACTGGAATCAAAAAATTTAGATTACTGCAAATATTAACAGATAGCAAAGAGTCACTTTTAAGATAACTTTGGACAATGCAAAATTTGCATATTTAAAACTTTTACATTTTATATGTAAACTTTGTATGAAAATTTTGTTATTTACAAAACATTAAGTGTTCCATAGCTTATTTATTTTTATGTATTTTAATTGAAAAAGAACAAAAGTATTGATCTTAATCTAATGAAAATTAGGAGGTTGCAGAAATATATTTTTAACATAATTAATATACAATTTATTGGAAAAATATATTTATAAATATAGGAATGCAAATTACTTAAATTTTAACCAGTAGGGGACTATACACATTAGAGAACGGGTAAAAAGATACAGAAACAAAGTATTTTTTTTTTCACACAAGGTATGTGGGAAAACAAATGAATGGGTGCAAAATATCAAACATACCAAATCAGGTACACAGCTAGGGTAAATGAGGAAAATCCCTCACTCCCAAAATTGTAAGAGAGTAAAAAAAATTCAGAATATTTAAGATTTTTAGCTTAAAATATAATAATAAATTAGTTTTAATTGTTTGATATATTAGTTAACTTATAAATATTAAAAATTGAGTGTAATGGGTGTTAATGCATATTTAAGTTATTAATAAAGCATTATTACCTCACTTTACAGTCATTGCTCATCAAAATATTAAAGGTGGAAATCTTGCTTATATTCATGTGTAAAGGCTGCGGTATCAAACACTTAGTTTTATGAAAAATGGGAAGTTCATTATTAGAGTACATCCATATTAAAAGAAGTTTCCATATTAGGTCTAAAAAAAGCTTTAACGGTAAAAAACGAATGAGATCAATAAAGTTGATTTATAGATATTAAAAAGATAACAGGTAACTCTGTGATTGTTATTTATTGTTAAAATCATTAATAATGCTAATAGCATGAAGTAACTTGATTATTTATTTCCAGCTTACTTTGTGCAATAAAAAATAGTTCCCATCCGAGATCATAGATGGCACCAAGTGTAGGTGTCAAAAATCACAGAAAAAGAGTGAAAAGTCATACTAAGTGGAAAAAAGACAGAGCTGGCATTAGTTCAATGGTAGAATATTCTGGCATGTTTCTGGAGAGATGCGGGTTTGAGTCCTGTATGTCAACAAAATTTTTTCCACAAAACCTTTATTGATTTATAGATATTAAAATATCAACAGATAGCTCTGCGACTGTCATTTATTGCTGAGAGAAATATATAACATAATGCAGTACTTGATATTAAAATTGTTCCACCCAGCATGAGAAGTTGCATTTGCATGTAAATCAGTATGTAAGTGCAAAGCATGTTAAAAATGATTATGTTTCCATGACAAATGCATGGTATCTGTGGGAGATCACAGGATGAACACTGAGTGGCTAAGCTAAATGGTACTGGAATTTTAGTTGTCTACATCAAACACAAAAGAGTGTTAACAGTTCTTAGATATTGAGGATGAAGTGTAAAAGATACCATAACAACCTTTTTGTCAACCATATAAGAAACTGGATGTATTTGAGCACGTTGGATTGTAGGGCTATGTGAAGCCTTATGATCTACCATCCTAACACTGCATATATGGGCTGTGATGCAAGGCAACAGCATGCAGCAACACATGCACAACAATATGAGCTAAGTTGGGTTGTTTTACCTCTGAATGGAACTTTTTTTGCACACAATGGGATAAATGGCCAGGTCACAAGGACTTAGAGAAGGCTGGGGTGGACATTTTGGATAGCTGTTAGGAAACAGATAGTAGACTCCTGTCAAGGCCATCTAACATATTCTTTAACATGCATAGGGTATGGCTCTCCTGCACACAGGGCCATGGCCTAAAGTTCTATCTGACAGATGGTGGCCTTTCCAAGACCATCATGTTCCATTTCTCACTGGACACTTGGGAGTTGGCAGATATAACTTAACAGTTGGAACTCAAACCTGGAAACTACAGATTACAAGTCTGACATGCTATCAATTGAGCCCCCTCCCCCAACTTACAATAACAATATGAGTGGGTTGTCAGATGTATTGGCAGGCAGTAGCAGACTCAACTCTAGCTACTATTCAATAAACTAACTGCTGCCACCAGTTCCCATTTAGACAATTCCCATCTTGACAGAGATGCAGGGCTGTGGATTCGGCATCCATTGAATAGATTGCCTTTGACTATGTGCCACCATCATGTTTAGCTGGACTGGTTCAAGTTAGAGGTACCTGGAATAGCAATATATCATCTTCAGCAATGAGTCCCATGTCTGCCTGGATTCTGGTGATCATCAATCGCATCCACATCTGGAGACAGCATGGGTAGTGGGCAGATCCAGCTGTTGTCTGCAAATCCATACAGTTTGCCTGCAGAGTGCCTCTGTTTAGGGAGCTTCAGTTACCCTAGTAGGTCACCTCTGTTCCGTATAACTGGTAATGCAAACACCTGATGATACATCAGTAATGCTTTATGGCCAGCCCCACTACCATTTCTGGTGGATATCCCTAACTTAATGCCATCTTCCATCAAGATAAGGCTTACCCACACACTGCTGCATCTCCATGGCATGTATACAAGACCCCAGACTATTCCATGACCAGCCAACTTGATCAATGGCCAACCTCAGTACTGTTGGCCATTGAGCAAACATCAGCTGCAAGTCTACACTGACTGGTACAAAAATATAGCTATGCTGCGAGATCATGGGCATGTGGCATATCCTTCAGGACACCACCAGCAATCTTTATACTCTATATGAATGATGGCAGTTTCACTACATACTAAAGGACAGAATTTATTGTATGACATTCATTTAACTAATTGCACTGAGCTATAAATGAAATCATGTCATACTTATCTGATCATCTGTGGCTGTTATGTGTTTCAGAATATTCCATTCCCTCCTTTGGGGTGGGGAAATTTCAATGTGGAGCAGTGAATTTCAAGGAATTCTGATACGGTAAGACAATGGAAATCTTGATGGCTTGCTTGTACATTACAGGAGGCAAGGTATTTGTGGACTCAAGTATCTTAGAGATTATGAAGAGCACTGTGCAGTCCATTTTCCAGGTCTTATAGACATGGAAACACCCAAAATGAAAACCCCCTGCCTGAAAGTGCATTTTGGGATTAAAAATAAGTGCATTGGGAAGCAAGACAGTACTCCAAAATGTGAAAGAATGGTTGTCTAAGCAATTAGAGAAAAATTGGAAGCTAAATGAACATATCTTGTCTGTTTTATGCATTTTGATTTCAGAAGTGTCTCTGTTTAGTGACTTGAACATGTGTCAAAAAAAAAAGTAACTCTAACATAAAAAGAACAAAGAGTTACAAGGGTTATGTCTTCTCCAAATAATGAAACTGAACTTATATACCCCTATAAATACAGTAAGAAATACTGATTACAGGAAGTTGGAAAGCTGTGCCCCCAAAATTCTAGCTACTTTCTGCATTAAACATTTAGTTCACAGCATTAATCCATTGAAGATTTATATATACTTAAAAATATAGTAATATCCTCACAAATAACTGCAGCTTTCTTCCATAAGTAAAAACTTTAAGTTTATGAATTTTATAACTGCATCTCTTACTGAAGAGCCTTTGTTGCATTCACACACCTGTTTCACTGTCTTCCTCTAGTAAAATCAAGTTGTGAACCTTAACTGCATGCAGTTACTGTTTTTTGTTTAGTACATAATCGATGCATCTTTCTTATCATGTTCATCATACTTAGTGTATTTTATTTAACATTGTCATATTATGTTTTATGATGATTCAATTTATGGTACATTTATATGCCAATTCAGTTGAGTTGGGTAGTTTTACAACTGATTAGATTTATATTTTTGCTGGTATCAAACACTTAACTCAGGTAATGATGTAAAGAGGAAACTCATTATTAGAGTACATCCACATCAATGTTCAGGTAGTAGAGACCTCAAGACTAAGTATATGGTAAGAATATGGTCTACTGGATAGCTGTCAAGAAGCACTTGGTAGTCCATGTTAAGGTCATACAGGTATTTTTCTAAATCTGTACATATGGTTTAACATACCACATAAGAAAGCCCTTTCAAATTCAACAGTGTCTCCTTTCTCAAACAAGAGCAGAGTAACAAGAGAACATAGAAAATTTTCAGCACTAGCACAGTTAGAACCAAAACCTGGAAACATCAAATTTATGAACCTGCCCTTTGTAAGAGTTTTAATGTATTTCACAAAATTATTTAGTAATGTTTATGTGAGGCAAATGCTCCCAAAATATTCATGAGCAATGACAAATGACATTTAACCATCTTTAGCCTATGATTTTATAGGGATACACTATTCTTCTACTCATGTCCTAAGTACACTGGTTTCCATAAATTAGGAAAATTCTTATGTTAAGTCAATGGGAAGCTAATATCAAAGCTCTATAACTTCTAAAATAAGTTTTTTTGTTTTGAAAAATGTGATTGCATATAAAGATCTCAATCAAATAAATCAATATCTCAATTTTCAACAATATTCATTCAGTATTTAATGAGTTATGGAAGTTTGAATATTTAACAACAGCAATGCCAGTCTTAAGAAACTTATACAAAACTGAAGAATTGTGAAAGAATTCTTTATGTAAAGTTCTAAAATATAAACTTATTTTATTAAACACTTTGATACAATACTTATTACTAAGTTTCAATTAACTTCTGAAGTCAATTTTTGTAGCTGGCATTGTTATTGCAATAACTGAATAGTGAACAGCAATTTTAATTTCTATACCATTGAGATTTCTATATTAACATTATTAATACAACAGATATTACCAGGAAATAATTTGTGTATTAAAAATACGTATGGAGAAAAACTTGTCAAAAATAAGAGTAATCTGCAAATTAAAATAAAAAGTAGCACAGTATTGCAACACTGCCCTATTTGAAACAAATCAACACAATAAGCTTAATTTTAGTTTAGCTTTCAAATAGACAATGCTGAAAAACATAGTTAACATCTTTATTAAGCATAAAAAACTTTTCAACCCATATTTATGACTGATGCTGACTACTCTTCTGAACAATAAGTGGAATAGAGGGGGGGGGGGGGGGGAGAGAAATTCAAGGGGAAAGAGAAAGGTCTATAATATGCTTATAGAATAGAGATATTCAAGTTTTGGTATTTACATGCTAACTCAATACAATTTTTTTTACATAGGGGGCTCAACCCAAAAAATCCTATTCTATTTAGTATGTCTCTGACACAGAATAGTAAAAAGATTATGCCAAAAACAGAATCAGAATAGGTTTGTGATTATTATCAAAAATATAAAAAATATACAATTCTTAAGTCATACTGTTTCTAGAACTTTAAGCATGTATTTCATAGGTAGGAAAATGGTACTGATATTTCAGTTTCACATAAATGTTTTTATAGCTTCTAGTTTCTACAACTGAAAATTTCACAAATTCAAAACTCATATATCTTTATTCTATAAGCATATTATAGACCTCTTTACATTTAAAGAAAACCTTTGGATGATTTCCGAGCTCTTTCTAGAAAATTCTTTTAATTCACATACTGTATGAATACATAAGCAACAGAGGGGTATTAAATTAGTGCTATATTTCAAATACAGAATATATTAGAGGAATAGTTGGCAGCTCATTAATGCTGAAAATGAAATTTGTCTGTGAAAAATCAAAATATCTGTAAAAACATTCCATTCACTAGAGGTGACTGGACTTATATTAACTTCCTTCAGCTTTCAGAATTCATTGCATGCTAAACTAATATAGTATAATACCAAAAAATTACATTTGGAAAATAAATTAATTTTATAAAATATAATAATTAAAAATCAGTAAGAATAGTAACTTGCTTTCTAAGTGTTGGAAGAAAGTTTTAGTTTGATTTTACATCAATTTAACCTTTGCAACATCAGTACATTTCCTTGCATAAATGTGATTTTAAGAGTATTTACCATTTTCACTATATTACAAAGGCAATAAATTCTTTACAGAACTCTTTCATTCTAAACACAATGTATTGTTTTGGTTAAGGAACTGTTTATTTTCCATTTCATAATATAAAAAGTCAATTTCTTAGGATAGAAATTTTAAATTTTATATTAAAACAGATATATTTACAAATTCACTATTTAATGGACATACTGATATGGCAAAGGAAAAAAATTGTTCTCCTATATGTAAAAATATTAGATAAATTTGGAATTTCAAAGTATGTAATTTTTGCACTATATATACAAACTGCAGTAATCTGAAAACAAACACTACAGAATACCTTTCAATAATTAAATAAGCCACAAAATAAAGCTTAAGTACTAAAATGATTCTTCAAGAAAAATTTTCATTCCATCTATGGCACAGGCATATGTAGTCAGAGTGTTTAATTCATTAGTAAACAAAAAAAACTATTAAAATGCCAAATAAAAATCTATATTAGAATGATCATTTTCCCCCTAAAACCATAAAATAGGAATACTACTTGCATTTAAATGCATGGCACACACAAAAAATGACAACAACTTTACTTAACAAATGACTTAAACTAAACAATAAGTAACAAAAAATATATTTAGAAAAAAAGTGCAAAAAAAAATCATAGGAGCTGGAAGCAAATAGGGCATGCAATTAAAAGAACATGCATAAAAAGTCATGGGAACATTTGCTAGGAAACAAAAACATGCGGTGTTAGCTATTTGAGCTACATATTTTATCGATTTCATTGCTATTTTAGGGGCAAATTAAAAAAAATTAAAATAATCTTGCTTCTTCATATTTTAATTCTATGAGTAGATATATTATTCTTATGATTAAAATTTTTTTGCTTGCCTAAATGTTTTGGGGTAAGCTTGTAAAATCAATGAACAAATGATGAATTACACTACTAAAAAAAAATCATTATTTAGAAATGAATGATTGTTCGTTATATATAACTACTTGAATTATTTTAAAGAAAATGTTTCAGATCCATACAATAAATGTTGATGTGTTTATCTTGCATAAGAATTATTTGCTTTGTGTGATTCTAAGGCATATTGTGGTTTAACATTAAGTATACTTAATATAAATCACAAATAGGATGAAAATGAAATACAAGCATAATGTAGAAAAAATGACATATATAATGACTAAAATGTTAAAAGATAAAAAAAATTATGGTAACGTATTGGCTTGAGTTATTTTTCACATACTAATATTCACATGAATTTCAGAGCATGACTAATGATATGCTTATAAAGAAGGCACTATGTAATCTGCAGATGTTAAACAGGCTGTATAATATATATATGCTAGATACAGCTTGCTGCCAAACAAATTTCTATATATATATATTTGTTCTTTCACTTTGTATTGTGTGGATAACAAAAACTATTAAAATGCTGTTATAAACAAATGCTATTATTTGCTGAAGTTTTGCATCTCAATTTTAAAAAACTGTCTACTGTGTTGAATTCATAAAAAAATTTTAGTTCCATTTTTTAAAGCAATTGGAAGATTTTTTATGCTTCATTATACACAGTGATATTTAATTAAATTTGAAAGAACCGATACATTGTTAGGATTAATTATCCCATAAAACTTTTCTTCAAGAATCTTCATCTTTTGGTAATGCACAAATATATATCCGATGAGAAAGGTTCATTGGAGGAACCAAGTAAACATTTATCTTGTGTAATAAAAATGGATCAGTGAAAATAAAGTTGTCAAAAATGCTGTATAAAGGAATAATAAATTGGCAATAGTCAACAAAATACGAACTTATCTGAAGAGAGAGAGAGACTGGTAATGACCACTTAAACATAAGTGGAGCAAGATGAATATTTTGAAATAGTAGCATGTTATATAGTTGGCAACAGTTGATAATATAATAAGCCCTTTCTAGTTGTGTCAAAGCCACTGAACAAAAAATAAAAAAATTAAAAATATTAAAAATCATAATCATGAATTTTTGCCAGACTATATTATGTCTATAGCAGACATGAAGGCTGGCAAAAACATGCTATAGTCAATAAATTTAACAGCAGTGAGAATAGAGGAAAATGCACACAGAATATTAGGTTGTCTTATCTCTGAGTGGCACTTTTTTTCACACAATGGGCTAAATAGCCAAGTAACAAGGACCCCAAAGGCTCAGAGAAGGTAGGGGGGAGGGGTCCCACTAAACAGCTGTTAGGAGACAGATTGTAGCCTCCCATCAAGGCCATCCAGTGTGTTCTCTAATGTGCACAGAGTATGGCTCTTCTACACACAGGGTCATGGGTTAACGTCCTATCTAATGGATGGCTGTATTTCCAAGCTCATCAGTGTTCCTCTTTAACTGAGGATTGTAAACAATTTAGGTTAACAACCATGAGTAATTAATATTTATGTGGAAAAAATTATTACGGAAGGTGCAGGATGAGAACCCACGACTCTCCAGATATATGCCAGAGTGCTCTAACCACTAAACATCAGACGATAATTTGTTTCCACAATGTGACCTTTATATCTTTTGCTGAATGTGGCAGACCTTGCGCCATCTATAACAAGGGAAGGAAACTTATATTTTTTCAATTGTTGCTAATTAATCAGATTTTAATGAGGAAATCACTCACGCTTAAGCATTAATAATGAAAAAATAAATCCATAGTAAATACACAGATTACGGTAGACATAGAATTTCAATTAATATTTATGTGGAAAAAATTATTGCCGTATATGGACACCTGTCAAAAAATAATCAATGTTTATTCCATTAAATTTTTTTTATAACCCCAAAAAATTTTATTTTCTGCATTTTTAAACTTTAGAAAGCTTTCTTTATCAAAAATGTATTTGTGCATCTCTGCTTGGAGTGTGATTCATATTATGTAATCTATTAATAAAATAACCAGACATTCTATTAAAAATATCACCAATATTTAGTGGATGTGACCACCTTCAAAATACTCTCCTTCTGATTTTATACGCATATCTCAAAGTCTGCCATGTCTGAAACATTGTAAGAAATCAGTTTTCTAAAAGTCCTTTTTGGTATTACTATCACATTGCTCTGAATGCCTTCATTGCTTCAGAATAGACCCAAAAAATTTTCAGTTTTGGGAACATGTAAAATAAATGTGGTACAAGATAAAGTGAGTACAGTGGATGTTCCAACACTGTTAGTTATTTTTTGATCAAAAATTGCCTAACCAAAGAAGCAGAGTTGGAAGATGAATCATTGTCACGTAAAATTGTCTGGCCTTCCATAATGCATCTTCCCCTTTCAGCTCCTTTGGTCAGGCAATTTTTAATCAAAAAATAGCCACCAATGTTGGAATATCCACCATTCTCACTTGATTTTAGATCATGACTTTTTAATGTTTCCAAAACTTGAAAACTTCTTGGATCTCATTCTGAATCATTTGAAGATATTCAGAACAACATGACAGCGATACTGAAAGGTCTTTTAGGAAATGATTTCCAGCAATGTTTACAGGCATGGCAGAGACACTAGGTTATATGTATAAAGTTGGAAGGATCATACTTTGAGAAGGCAACCACATCCACTAAAGATTAGTGATAATTTTTTTTTTACAGAATCAGTCTAGTTACTTCTTCTCAAACTCATATAGCCTCAAAAAGCATTTGAATAATTAAAAACTAATGATATATTACTGCTTTTGAATATTATTAAAATATTCTCTTGCACTGCAAATAATGAAAAGATTCACATCTCTTTAATGAATATATAGTTATAACCATATTACAAGTATTAAAATAACATTTAAAATTTCTAGGTATGGCTGATTTGATATGAGGTAGTTGCGTTTTTGATATGAGGTACATGGCTTTTTTGATATGAGGTAGTTGCAAGATTCATTACATTGAGGTTTGTATTCTGACTGTGCCAATTACTTTTTCACCCTGCTGTTGGTGAGAAAGGGCACATTGTGATCCTTAAATAGGTCGCCATACCTGAGAGTGGACATCAAGTTGCTGGGTCTGCTTTTCCTACTTTATCCTGAATCTGGAGTCTCATTTTAGTGCTGCTCATGTAAAACAACACAAGCCTCATATTCAAAATTATGTACAGCTGGCATTTATCATCAAGCAACAGTTTTCCACTTCCTTTGACAGCATTTCAGAATAAATAAACATGTCCTATTTTTAATTAAAATAAATATCAGACCTGATTCTTGAACTGATAGTTTTTAATTAAAATATTGGATCTGAATCTAGAAATGATATTGCTTTCCACTTTTTAAACAAAAATTTTATAACTTTTTACATGTTGTATTATTACAATTAGGGTCACTTGCCCAGACATAAGCAGTTATAAACAGTAACAGTTTCTGATTGTTAAATCTCTAAATTAATTTCCTTTCATAAATTGCAAATCGATAAAATATGTTTCTAATAGTTTAAAAACTTGCAGAAATAGCACTTGGTTACACATTTTTGAATAAAAGAAATGGGTGACAGATCATTTGCACTAGTGTAATTCCATCACCAAACTTTTTATGTGAATTTTTAGCATATATGGAAGATCTTTATAACTGTAAACCAACTCCTCCACAATGAAAACATGCCATAGCTGCTCCCAAAAGAAACCTAACAAATATCAAAAATCTTCTTTAAAAAAATGAATCACTTGAGCTGCAAAAATGGAAAAACTATACTTATATTTAAGAATTAGCCCAAATGGGAGAAATGTATGCAAATGTATATTTTCTTCAAAAAATCAAGGTAAAAACAATGACATTATAATATTATAAAATGCTTATAGGAAATCACACTTTACAACACACATATACTTGTATATATTTATATCAACAACGCAAAACAAATTGGTTACCAAGGGCAATATGTTTTCCTAAAGACTAACATATTTTTTAGTAAATATAAAAAAATAGTAGAGGATCAAAATTTCTTCAAAGGGTAACTAAAAAAATTTTCAGAGTTGATGCATTTATAGCATTATTTTTCCATATGAGAAAATATATTAACATTTTCGATTGTTATAAACAAAGTTTTATTTTTATGATTTAATAATATTAGAAATTACATATAATTTGAAAAAAATATCTCAATAAGCATTTCTATTGCTAATTTAAATGAATTAATACAAACTTTCATATGTTTCACATTTGTTCATATATAAAATGTGAAAATTCAGCTGAAAGCAAATAAAAAATAAATACCCCCTCAAGCAGCTGTTTGTCACAGAGGTCTGACAGGTGCCTGTCAGTTTAATACACCATAGAGATATCTGAGGAGGGTAACACAAACATTCATGTGTTACCTGGAGATCAAACCCAGGTCCCTTTGATCAGTAGCCAACCACTCAGCTAAATCAATTAAATATTACTACACACTGTTTTCATTCATCATCACAAAAATAAATGGTTAGTATCACCTACAGGTCATTCACCACATTCACTGTTGAACATATCTTACATCACTTTCAATTTGTTATTCATACTGGTGATTGTGCCACGAGATGTATATGCATACATTTGTGTCTCCCCTATATGTTACTTACTTGACTTCAATGATGTTATACAAAAACTCTTAAATTTTTATGAAGCTCTAATAAGCATCAATAAATATATAGGAAATTTTAAATCAAATTTAATTATAAACTACTGAGTAGTTTAACATATTAATAAAGTAAAATTTCTATTCCATATATTAAAACATTTTTAAACAATAGATATATGAGTAAAAAAGTCTAATAATAAATTACATTTCACTTCCCAGGATGGGAAGTGTTTTTACAATGAAATGCAGAATTTTGGGTCATTACATTTTACACGAAATTGGGAAATTCAAAATAAGATTTTATTTTAAAAATTACCTGATGTTACATTTCTTTACACCTTTTGAAATGATTATTTTGCATAACTAAATATGATTAATCAGTTAGCTCATAAAATTTGTATAATAGACTATTTTCTATTTCAAGCAAATAGTAAATTTTATCTTGTTATTTAGATTTTAAAAATTAATTAATAAAATTAACATTTTCTTTTCAAAACACCATCATTTTTAATAATAAAACCTTCAAATTTTCTAAAATTGTATGGATTTTGAAGCAATTTCTCTAAATATATGAATTTGGGAAATATTTGATAATGGCAAATGACAATTTTATTTCAGAATTTAATCACAATATCACCAGAGAAATATGCATAACAATATTGTTATCTAGGTACACAGAGGACATGACAACATTATTATTATGAGTAGTGCTAATTTATTCTTTTATTAATTTAATTGTATTTATTGGACAGCAGCAGGCATTATTAAGTGCCACAGATTGCTTTAACAGTCACAACCCATCAAAGAGTAAAATTCTGTATTTATTCAACATATTAATTTAAACTACACAGCAACTTGTTTAAAATTATTTAATTCACGATTATGCTGTATGTATAATACCATATGATTCCACATACCCTATTAATTATAAAAAAAATCAACAATAAATGCATATTTTATATGGGCCTACAGATATGCATCTAACACTGAAATATTAAAGAAAGAAATAAGAGTAATTTATGATATAACAAGGTCAGCAGGATACCCCGACAATTTTGTTAATAAAATTCAGAAAATGGCTGAATTTAAAATGCAACAAATGTCATAATTTAACCCAGACCAATCAATAGGTAAAACACATTACACACACAATTTTCCTTATATCCCAGGCATATCTAAAACTATGAAAAATACATTAAGTAAATATGAATTGAAAATGCCATATACCATAACTAATACAATTAATAAATTAATTATTAATGATAGAGATAAACGAATACCAACAGGAGGGGTGTATAATGTAGAGATACCAAACATTTAAAATAAATTGAGGGGGGGGGGAAATCAGTACATAGGAAAAACATATAGAACATATAAACACCTATTAGAACATCAAGAAGACACAAAAAAATAAAAAAATTAATATAGTTTTATCACAAACAATTCTTCAAAATTATTTACAAATAGAAAATTTAACATATAAATCCATAGCAGCACCTCCAAACAAATATCAATTGCAATACAAGGAAAACATTATGATTAATTTAGATAAAGATCACCTCTGTAACAACGAAATCCCACCCCTTCCAGCAGCGTGGAACCTTCTGCTGCGTGAGTAGCATGGTGAAAACCAAAATTGCCAATAGAGGGAGACTCTTATTTAAAGCCATAACATTGGGAAGTATAATGCCAGATGAAATCCACTGATGTGGGGATGAAACATGTTGCCAATTGGAGAGAAGATGAGCCCTTTCAGATTTTAATGTTAACATCTGTAACTTTTAACATTCTTCGAGTTGAAATTTAAGTTCGTTGAGTCTTTTTTAGATGTTTAAGTGTAAGAGGGGGTCCTTTTGAGCAACTTATTTTCTGCAGTATGAGTTTTAAGGAATGTGCAACACAACCAGCAGTGGTTGATGGTAAATGATTTCCTGAATGGTGTCTACAATGTAAAAAACTTGGACTGGTATCCAGAACTTAAATATCAAGTGAAAAACATCAGTGCTACATTTTAGTAATAGCTGCCAACAAGAGATCATCGGCAACCAAGATAAAATCCTTGACACAGGGCCCTTGCAAAGACAACATAAGGATAACAGTACAGGCTGAACCAGAAAGAATTGAAGACACCTGAAAATGGTAATAATTTCCATCTCTTTACTTTGGAACTTTTTGTAAAGATAAAAGTGTCCTTAAGTAACAGTATACCACGGCAAAAAATACTCATGGCTTGACTATAGGAATAGTACTAAGCTTAATGTAGAATAGTGTTGCTCAAGAGCTTTTAATATTACAGCATAATCGTGAATAATTTATTCAACATAAAACAAAAGATACTATCTTTACTATTTTACAAACTTATTTTGGATAGTTACAGTAAATGCATCTGGTCAGTATGTCCTTTGGTTTCTACATTTGATAATACTGGTAAATGTCATTTTTATTTTGCAATTCAATGACAATATCACCACAGACTACAAAGTGTTCTAACTACAGTAATTTCAGAGTACCTGCAGTACCTACCTAGCTTACTCTAACCTATTACTGAAAATGAAAGTGCAAATAAAAATTTTCACTATTCCCATAATTACAAATTAAGTATTGTTTTTATGCCACTGACTGCTATAGTATTGGCTCATGTTTTCAGTAAACAGAAATCTGATTTGCAAAAGGCAACAAATTATTTGAATTAAAAGTTTGTATCCCTTCATGCTAAGCAAATTTTTGAAAATATTCTTTTGAATATGCCAATTCCCTAATTTATGGTCAACACTTCTGTATGACTTTAAATAGCTTTTATAGTAAACTACTATATTACATGTGGGTACATGGCTGAACTAACCATAACACTTTCCTGAATAATGAGACTTAATGTAGTAATTCCTTTGAACACCATTAATCCTTTAGTTACATTCAACAAACTGCTTGATTTGTTTTTCTTGCATGTCAGGTGCAAAGGCTAAAATTTTTAATTAACAACAAATTTAATTATTTTAATAACAGCATGAACTGAATTCTTATTATAATCTGAAACTATAACAATGAATGTTACTTACAGAGGTAAATGAACTGAATTTATATAATATGACAACGACATTTACTTTATTCCTAAATAAATGTTGATCACTTTTATAGGTAAACAGTCATATTAGAAAAATATGACACCTACCTAATAATATGAATGGTAGGTGGTCATATTATTCTGATATGACTGTGTATATAGTATTGTACACTGAAGTGCAATATGCAAAAATTTTCCAAAGTAAAAATTATTTTTTGTTTCATTAGCTCACCATAAATATTAGATAATTAATTTTTCAAATGAAATTCCTTTATATATAACACAAATAACTTACACTTTTGAAGATTCAGGAAAGTACAACTAGTATAAAAAATTAGTGGAAATGGGAAATAAAAATGAGGGATTTATAAGTAAGATGTAGTTTTTCTATAGTACTTACTATGGTATGATTTGACACTGAATGAATCACAAGCAGCTTATAAAGTTGTATATAACCAAAATCAATAATACTACAAAACCAATGTAATATTGAAAAATACTGCAATGGCAATTCAAATATCCAGCCATATCTGAAGTGTATATATATATTAATGATTAGAGATGAAACTTTGAGCAAAGACTCAAGTCTTAGAGATTATTGAGCCTAAGTTGTTATCAAAAGCTTGGACTCAGTTGTTATCAAAAGGTTTTTTAATAGCAACTGAGTCCAAGCTCATCTGATATTGGTTAGGGGAAAAAATTCTAACAATCATAAAATATTTATTCAGAAATGTCTGACACTAAAGCACTTTTTGATTCTTCATTTTCTAGGGTATTACAAATTTTAACAATTATAATTATTTGATGACAATTAAATCTTAATGGTAACATTAATGGAACAAAAAATAATAGAAATGACTTGTAGAAACGAAAATTCTGAGGACCATCATTACAAATACTAAGGGCAATTCATAAATGAAAGAGGGAAAACACCTAAAAATAAACAAAGGCTGCATGGTGTTTATTTTTAATTTACTAAAAACTTATTAAAAGTTTGAAATTAAAATCAAAAGAAATATTTCACAATTCTAAAAATTAAATTAATAATTTAAATTATGCCCAAGCCCACCTGAGCTTGAAATCATTTGTGCTCTTTTGGGTCCATGCCTTGCACAACTCAGAACCAAACTCATCTCTAACATATTTAGTTGAGTATATTAGATCTTGTACAACATAGTATTATACATGTATATGTGAGTTAATAAATAATCTATAATATGGCCATAAATCTTAACTGTCATGAATGTTTAATGGATGATATTATTTGATAGTATACATAAGGCTAAAATTCTAAAAAAAACTTTGATCAGAACAAACAAAGCTGTTATCAATTTTTTACAGCATTTTAAAACTGAATAACATATGAAGAAAACACTTATAATTTACCAGTATTTTTTTCAACTAATGAAGCACATATTTTATTCACATTCACAATTACTTACCATCTCTGTCTGCACCAGTAGATGTAGTCTGAGTTTGCTTGTTATAGGAAACATTTTCTTTCGGTGGAATATTCATCTGATGGACATTCACTAAACTCAGAAGGGGTTTTCTGTAATTTTTTAATAATTAAATGAGTTACTTTCTTCTCAATAATACTTTTAAATACTATATCACACAACTATCTTCTTTTTTTCACTATAAAAAAGGCAGTCAAGTTTTATACAAGATTAAAGAGATTGTGAAAAACATTCATTCTAAAGGACATCTCATTACATACTGAAAGCACAATTCATTATACACATTCCACCCATCCACAAATCTTCCCTACTCCACCACAATAATGTGGCCAATCAAAACCCTTTGCAGGTTATAAATAGGTCAGATACCTACCTGCTGTATAGCATATCTGTGACTGTTATGATGAGTAAACATAGCAACCAGAGCGAGTTTGATCGTGAGCAGATAGTTAGTGTGAAGAAGTGGGGTATTCCATATCTACGACTGCAAAATATCTGGGATTTCCACATGCAACCATCATGTGTATCAGGACTACATCAAAACCTGCAGCCATGGGGGAAAATGTGGCAGTAATAGGTCATGATGCTCAAGGGAGTGCTGTCTGTCCTGTATGGTAATGATGGAAAGGAAAGCCACAGTGCAGATGACAGCTTCAGCATTCAATGACAGGGCAGATACAAAAGGTTTGTGCAACGACCATTTGATGTATGATGGAATGACTGGGCTATGGCAGCAGATGCCTACACCGAGTACCCTTGTTAACAGCATGTCACTGAACTATGAGCTGAGTGGGGATAGGAACATTGCCAATGGACTGTGGAAGACTGGAAACAGATAGCTTGTCCAACAAATCAATGTTCCAACTACAACAAACAGATGGGAGGGTGTGTTTATGTGGGCCACCTTGGGGTCAATTGTACTTATTGAGAACACCATCACTGCACAAGACTATGTTGATGTACTAACCAACCACCTACACCCATTCATGGCTATCCATTTCCCAAAGCAGGATGCCTTCTTTCATCACTCTCATGTGGCAAAGGACTGGTTTGAGAAGTATTCCATTGAGTTCACAGCTCTTGAATGGCCCTCTCTCTCTCTCTGGATTTGAACCTTATTGAGCATCTGTGGAACGAAGTGGAGTGATGCATTCAAGCCCGAAACCTACACTGGCAACTCTCGGTGCTTTACAGATGGCTGTCCTGGAATCATGGGCTGCAATACCACTGGTTATCAACTCAACACCTGGTAGAGTCCACCAATAACATGCTGCTGCTGTTGTGAAGGCAAAAGGTGGACCCACACATTATTAAGTGAGTGTGTATAATAAATTGTCCTTTCAGTGTCTCTAGAAATAGTTGTTCCTTGAGAAACCCACCTCTCACTGCAAACAATATATTGAATCTGGTTCATTTTTTGCAATTTTTTGACCATCATAAACAATTTTGTCAATTTATAGTACTCATTAAAACATATATTTTTGTTTTTTAAGCAATATATTTTCTTTATTCCTTAAAAATATAGTTTTTTTTTTTGCAATTTTTACTTATTAGAAATGTATGTTTCCGTTCTTAAATAGAGAATTTATCCTGTGGCTTTTTAGGAATATAATTGTTTTTCCTTCTTGCCCTCCACTAAATTTCAGTTAGATGGGTCTGATTTAGAGCTACATATTCAGGTAAATTGTTCTTTTGGGCTTCATGTTATATCATTGACACCTGAAAGCTTTGATCAGTGTCTAAAATGCTGTATACTGATAATAAATGTAATTACCTAGAATACATTTGCTTAAAACTTTTAAGCAATAAATTGCAATTTGGGAAAACAAGTTGCAATTTGAGAAATATTATTGTTCCCTGCATTTAAAATAAGTACCCCTTATCTATATTATGTTGCAAAATAATGTCTGTATCAATACTGATATATTTTGGAGTATATAGTAAAGCTAGAAAACTTTGGCTGCTAATGTATTTCACAAAATGGTTTCAGTGCCAAAATTGCAGTTAACTTCATTTCAGAAGGCTTGTAGATGAAAAAAAAAGCTTATTGCAATGATCCTATATCTTTAAATTTACTTTGGACTGCCGTTAAAAATTGTGCAATTTTTTTAACTTTAATAATTATAATCGATTTTCTGAAAGTAGGCGCGTTTCCTTAAGTGCCATACACTACTAAAACTAGGAAAATATATTGCCTCTAGTGAATAATGGATGTCCATTTTCAAGAATCTAGTTTTTACATTCCTCTTTATCATATTCTAAGATTGTAAATTCAATTAATGGATGATTATGAAAATATGAATATTAATATTATGTTAGTACATAAAGACTTTTCACTTAGAACAAAAACATTCACATTATTGCTCTAAGCTTAAGTGGTCAAATCATTACTGCCAATGTAAACTTTGACCAACTCAGGAACTACTTATCCAAACCAAAAACAACATTTATCTCTAAAAATAAAAAAAGTTGAAAGTATAGAGCCAAATAACAGGGTGAAAACATTTACTCTTTTTTTTTTTTTCTTTGAAAACTAGCTAAAAGTTTTGCATAATTAGGTATAGTTATTTTAAGTTATTTTGGAAAGAACATGAATCCCACAAAACAAATAAATCATATAAAAAAATACAATATATAAACTATTTGTATTATGATTCATTACAAAAGGAATATTAATATCATTCAAAGTTTGGTTATAGTATATGACCATTTGTTATAGTATATGGTATAGTTTGTTATATATATATATGGTATATGGTAAAGTTGGTTATAGATATGAAAGTTTGGTTATAGTATATGACCTACACTCATTCATATAAGTAATATCAATATAATCAATATATATCATATAAATCAATATAATCAATATAATATATATCAATATAAGTAAATGATAAAATATCAGCCAGTTGGGAGCTTTTGAATGGAGCATAATAAATCATACTGTGCCAATACAACAGCCTTCCTAAATTGCCCAATTACTGCCCTCCCTCCCACAACCACAAAAAATTTAATTAAAAAAATTTTATATCATAACATTTAGAAAACAGCACAATCAGTTGAATGATGCTTTACATCTTTCTACCCCAACAGTTATAGCATAATTGTGATCTTATTTCAGCAAAATCAGTCCATTTACAGCAAGAGTTTCTTTTCTTCTTTGAAGAAGTCACCGAAATAGTTTCATCCACTTCTTGTTGATAATTATTCTGATGTGTTTGCAATCGCTTAACGTATTCTTGTTTTTCTCAAACAAAGATTCGATTTTATACCCTCTGCTTCAGAATTGTTGAAGTCAGGTTTATGTTTCTTAGAAACGTGAACTTTTTTTAATGTCATTTTTGATAATTTGCAATATTAACAATTTAAACTCTATAGAAAATTTTCTCTTTTTTGACATTTTACAACTGAAATCCTTAACAATATGCTGGTGAAACTTGTTTGAAGTGCAAAGAGTTGCAATAGCATGCTTCACACTCAAATGCAGGTCAAGGCTGATAGCATGATTATTTAGCAGTGTCCATGGGCACACTATACACGAGAGGGTGAAGCTAAATGGGCTTTGTCATATTGCACATACAGGCTACTTATAATGTATTTTGAGAAAACATTGATTCAAATTATTTTTGATGCTTTTTGATTGTGGAATGAAAATAAAAAATTAAATGCAAGAATCAATTAATTATAAATACAAATAATTATCTGTTGACATAGAATCCAAGGAACATTTTTGCCAAAAAAATGAGTTTCACTGATCAGTAGGACTCAAACTCACTTCTCCCAGTTACATATCAGGTGTTTAAGACCACTAAACTATAACCAGCTAGTTCATTTCTCCACCAATTGTGACTTTAAATCTCCCTGCTTTTCCCGGCTTTCTTTTTAGTGGTTGGGATCCATGATTGGAATTGACAACTTTCCAATATTGCTCAGAATAGTGTTAATAGGGATATCGCACATGCTAAGGCATTATTAATGCAAGAATCAGTGAATAGTAAATACACAGAATTACTTGTTGATATAGAATTCAAAACTTTTGCAGAATAAAATGAATTTTGCTGATGAGTGGTACCACAAACCCATGTCTCCCCATTATATGCGAGGTGTTCTAGACTACTAAACTATCACTAGCTAGTTCATTTCTCACTAATCATGACTAAATCATCCCAAGCATTTATATTCTGAGTAATATTGAAAAAGTTTCCATTCCATAGATGGTGCCACTAACGACAAAGTCATGAAAATTTGGAGGCCATGCTTTATGAACTCAGTAACACCCCAAGGCCGTGCTTTAATGAACTCAGTAACACCCAGAGTTCAATACATAAAAAAGATTTATTTACAAAAACATTTTTTAATTCTATATCCAATAGTAAATACATGCTGAAGAATGCTCAAAAGGTTTTCAGAACCTATCTAAGAACATACAACTTTAGCTCAGCACACATCCAAGTTGCTGATAGGTCAACAATATTGCATAAGATGTAACCTAACTAATGTATTGGTCTTCAAAGAACAGAAGAGTATTTAACTGTAGTAGATCTAACCAACTAATAAATAATCTCAACTAACTGAACTCTGTCCCACATTCACCATGCAAACTTAAAGATTTAGCCAGATAGAGCATTATGCATTGTGTGCTTCTGGTAAGTACTTATCAAGTGTGTATCTTATTATAATCATTTATAAACTTCCTCTTTTTGGTGCAGATTAAAGAGGATAAATATTTTCTGCCTATGTTACTCTTCATATAATACACTTTTATTCAGCAGATAACTCACTAAAATGAGGATTTCTAAATTCCAGAAAGATATAGAAAAACCATTTAATACTTCCCCTTTTGCAGGTCAAGGAAAGACAGGAAGCACAGATTTTTTACAATTTATAATGCTCCCCAATCACACTTTTGATATACAGTATAACCAATTTGAAGTTGTAGTGGTACAACTGTTTTCATAAATCCATACACCATCTCACAAAACAAACTTAATTGGTCTCTGAAATAATTTCCTTTATGTAAAGCCACAGAATATACTTGAAGTGTTCAAAACCCATGTTGCATACTCAGGAGAAGGTAACTAATACTCTCCACGATTTCATTGTGGCATACAGTATGTGCATTCATTCAATGCCTTGCAAAAAAAAATCTTCCTGAATGCCCTGCAGATCTGTACTTTTCCCATGAAATCTGTAACCTAAAATTTACAACTTCCTGGATGAATGATGCTTGAGCAAGAACAAAATGGCTTTTAAACTTTTACTAAAATCTGATGTTTTTTTTCCTAATAGACTGAAAATAATATAGATTTTCTGTCAATGCTTTGCAAAAAGAATTTTCTTCCTAAATATGTTCTTTTTCCCTTATGCCTGAAGGTCTGTATTTTTCCTAAGCACCTGTTGTACTAAAGGTTTTACCTTCCTAGACTAATCCTTTGATGTCCAATGATACTCAAGTTATAAACAATACAGCTTTTAAAGTTTTACTGAAATTTTACAATTTTTTTTTCTTTTTGTTCTAATTAAATAGAAAAGGATGTTGATTTTTAATGCAATTAACAATTGACTTACTTTGTAACCCAAGAACCAGACTGGGGAGCAGATGATGGCTGGCTATCAGGAGTTGGAGAAATCCTCATTTCAGGTGTAGCTGTTGATGATGTCAGTCTTGTAACAGTTACTTCTGTGTAATGAAATTGGCAAAAGTCAAAACCTTGAAAAATAGGACATGGTACAAAGTCCCTAAATGCTATCTTGGGACTTTGAGTTTCTGGATTTTTATGGTTATGATAATGCATATACATACATCTAATATATAAAGAAAGTTTGTTTCTTTGTATGTTTGTATGTCTGTACACTTAAGAACTTGGCCCCCAAAAGAGCTAGAGGCACCAAACTTCGCAAGAACTTTCCCTTCACCCAGGGAAAGAGTATAGACTATGTGTAAACCAGCTGGGATCAACCAAAACCAGTGTGGATAGTTTGAATTTCTCAAAATTCCCTTAGACTTAACATTAATGATTGTTGAAAATATGTTTTGCAATATTAGTTGTTGCATCTGAAAGTAGAAATAGTTCAGTTAAATTTTATCTTTTTATGTCATAAAGCACTGTTTCTGAAATTATTAAATATCAAGGGTGTGATACAAGCATTGAAATTTACAAGAGGGGCAAGAGTGTTTTATGGGGAGATTCTAAAAATAAGAAAGGAGGTATATTCTTATTAACTATATCCACAGCTCATCAGCTTTTACCATGTATTTGCACACTATTATGCTGTATTTATTCATATGATGACAAAGGTGTACAGGAAAAATTGTCCTTATTAGGGCAAGATCTGAACCCATGACCTCCTGATAACATGGCAGGGCCAATGGCAGGTGCTCTGACTTCCTCTATATCTTTATCATACGAAAAAATACAGCATAATAGTGTGTAAATACTCAGTAGAAGGTGCATTAATCATGAAAGTGATATATATTCCAGTTAAATATTTGAAATTTGTGCATCTGATATGTATCAAGCGAAGTTCATATACAACTGAAATGGTGAATCTTAATGAATTCTTTTTAATTATTTCTTTTAATATATATATCTATAGACTAACACTTTATTATTATGAATAAAACTCCAGTTATATGCTCCTCATTCATCATCTCAATTCATAACAGATAATCAATTTTGTTTAACTAAATACTATATTATATGGGTACTGTGTTGTACAGGTTTTAATATTCAGCACAGTGGCTTATCCATTGCTGCACCCTATGTATTGTTGATTAAATGAATTCACCATATGCATCATCAGGGTTTATCTAGGGCCTACCTGGGATTATCTATCATTCTTTTAAAGCTTATCTAGCACTGAGTTATACACATTTTGTTAATTAGATAAAAAAAAAAGATTATGTCCTTTGCAAATGCAGGAAAAAAAATAGATAAAATGGCATTAAAATAATTAACCTAAATTGAAAAATTTGTTAAATAATGCTATTTATCCATCCATCCTCATCCTCAAGCAGCCATGGGCTACGGAGGTCCAACCAGACCGTGCAATTTAGTTCTCCAAGCAAGTCTATCCTGAGCTACATCTACTGCATCTGGCCACTGCACACCAATTCGAACAAGGTCCTGTTTGACATTGTCTGCCCACCGCATCCTAGATCTCCCCTTCTTTCTGAGGTCTTTAGGCACACTGTTCATAACCCTATTCCCCAATCTATAATTATTCATACGGGCAACATGGCCAAACCAACGGAGTCTCTCTCTGCACAATATGCTGCTTAAAGGAGGTTGCAAACTCCTTTGCCTAACCTCATCATTAGTTACAAAGTTGAACCACCTAATGCCCAAGATACTGCGTAAGCATCTGGAATCAAAAGCATCTAGTTTCCTGTTATCTTGTTTACAAAGTATCCAAGTTTCACTACCATAACTAACCCTAGAAAGAACCAAACTATTATACAGTCTAATTTTAGTCTTTAGGTGTATACGCCTATTTCTCCACACTCTCCATAGATTCTTAAAAGTCCCGGCAGCAATCCCTATTCGTCTGTTAATCTCATGCCGCACATCACCATTATCTGTTACATAGCTACCAAGATAATTAAACTGTGACACCTGCTCAAGACTGCAACCATTCAGATTAACTGAATCACAGCCTGCCTGACCAATTTTCATCACTTTAGTTTTCTCTCTGTTTATAACCAAACCTACTCTACTACCAGTCTCATCAACAGCTCGAATGAAAGAGTTCATCTCATCAACATCATTTGCAAAAAGGGCTAAATCATCAGCATAATCTAAATCAGAAATTTTCCTATCTCCAGCCCATTTAAGGCCAAAATCTTTCCCTTGAAGTGAATTTCGCATAACATAATCAATAACCAAACTAAAAAGAAAAGGAGACAAAATGCACCCTTGTCGAACACCAGAAGTAATGCTAAACCAATTGCTACAAGCCTTACCAACTCTCACACACGACTCAGTGTTATTATAAAGAGCTTTCATTATGTTAACTAACTTGTCTGGCATACCATATGATTTCACAATCAACCACAAATCATGACGATCAACAGAGTCGAAAGCCTTTTTGAAATCAACAAAGCTAGCAACCAAAGGTTTCCGAAACTCTAAACATTTCTCAAGAATCTGCCTAAGTGAAAATATCTGATCCACACATCCCCTACCACTTCTGAATCCACATTGCTCATCACGCAATTGCCTGTCAACCAGATTCTTAATTCTATTAAGCACAATCATGGAAAGAACTTTACCTGGAACAGAAAGTAGGCTGATACCCCTATAGTTATCACAAGAACTGCGATCACCTTTTTTGAAAATAGGGATAATAATAGCTCTGGTAAAATCCTTAGGAACCATGCCTTTATCATAAAAGATATTCAGAATTTCAGTCATCCAAGTGGTAACCGAAACATTTCCAGCTCTAAGCATTTCTGTAGTAATTTCATCTACCCCTGGGGATTTATGAAGTTTAAGTTTAGAAACAGCCAAAATAACTTCGGATTGTGTTATAGGGCCAACATTAAAGCCACCAATGCATCTATCATCATTGCAAACAATGGGAATAGAACTAACCGCATTGTTTAGAACATCACTGAAATGCTCAGCCCACCTAGCCATGACAGAATCCTCACCTTCTATAACCTTACCTTGTTTATCCTTCAATCCCTGTATACCTGTCCGTTTTCTACCACACAAAACATTAACTATCTGGTACAGCTCTCTGCTGTTGTGCTGTCTAACTGCTTCCAAGGTATAAATTATTAAAATGTGTCAAATAATTGATTATTATTCTTCATGCATGTAATGTGTGGATTGCCATCTTTAGAGCGTTTCAGACCTCCCCTAAAAAGGGGGAAACACATTCTACCTGGAAGGGGGGGGGTCAAAATAGATCGTAATGAGTTTTATGCCACATGAAATTTTGCAACTTGGGGAAAGACCTCTACTATATACTTTAGAGAGTTTCAACCCTGAATAATGCCAAGTAAATCTGCTAGTATCTAATATGTAAAGAAGAGAGTTTGTCTTTCCACTTATGCATTCAGCCATAAAGAGCTAGATGTACCAAATGTTACATAAATTTTCTTTCCTTCAGGGGAAGAATACAGACTACGTGTAAACCCATTGGAATCAACTAAAATGATATGGACCAGGTTGAATTCCTTGAAACTCCTACAGATATAACATTGGTAGTAAAAAACCAGTGGGTCCTATAGACTTAACATTAGTGGTTATTGAAAATAATTATTGCCATGAATAAATTTAAAAGAAGAAATAGTTCAATTAATTTATTTATGCTTTTACATGATAAAGCCAATTCTGAAATGAGCAATTAGAATAAGCAGGACATGATATTTTTGTGGTAATGAAGGCAACTGAAAAGCCAAGTAGCATATAAATCTGTTAGTATTATATACTAGCATATTTACCAGGCATTGGTTGGATCTTTAAATTAAACTCTCTAAAATACATACTAGATACTCTCTCCATGTCACAAACTCTCATTTGACATACAATTCATCACGATTGACCTCAGACTCCTTCCCCCCCCCCCTCAAATTTTTTTCCTAGATCCTTAGTTGATTAACCAGTGATTTAACATATTTTAAATGACTACACGGATGTTCATTTCTTTGCATTTTTAAAAGTTTATATAAGATGTAGAAATTAAACATCTAAAATGTAAAGAGGAAAGATATCTGTTTATATAACAATTATTGTCGCCTCTCAGTCACCATTCAAGTTGCTGCATCAAATCAAGTGGCGACTGAGGGTCATCTCTCGAGTACAAAGGGTTAAAGGACTCATAAAAATAATAATTAGAAATATACTGATTTGCCTGGTACACAAATATATTGTCACTAAGAAAGAAAGCTTTTTGCAATTCTCACACATTTAGTACTTTCAAACATGGTTTGAATTTTTGCAACATTTCCTCAATTGCTTATAAAAAAAATTAGCATTTAATAACTTACCACTTGTAGGTGCTATACCTAATGATTCTAAAAGTTCTTCTGTTTGAGTTCTTAGATCTTTTTCTGGCTTTATGATCTTTGCTTCTTCAGCCTAGAATGTTTAGAATACCACATAAAAATTGCTTCTATCACAGATTAAAATATAAATTTAGGATTAAAAAGCAAAACTAAATGAACTAATGAATACATGGTTAGCACTAAACTACACATTGATAAAGCATATTACCATACAAATAGGGTGAAACAGAAAAATTAGAGTGTTCAAAAATTAGAAAATATATATAAAAGAATACTTAGTGAAAAAACACAGAGAGCTACAGTAGTTTGGGCTAAATGTGTCAGGAAGTATATGTGGTGCTCTGTGACAGGAAAGAGATGAAACCATTGGGTTTGAGAGTAGGATGGTGTAGCAGTAAAGATAATCTCTAATATTGCATAAAACATGTAGAACAGTACTCTAAGCAATAAGAACTAATAAAGCAGACAATAACAATAATGCAAGGATGGAATTTATTTTATTCAATAACTTTCAATCAAAGCAAAATAAAAATTCTCCTGATAACAAAACCAAACTTCATGTTGCAAAACTAAATGCAAACTAAAGCAGAAGATTTCCAAGCATGAGATTGTTGTAACATATATCCTGCAACCAAAATTTTCTAATCATTGTTTCCACACCAACCTTTTAGGCTGCTAGAGGTCTTGAACTGAAATCACATAGTGGCCAAATCAGTTACTTCTCCATATATGTAGATCCTTATTTTGTTTTAACCCTTACTATCTTGAGTGTCTGAAACTGAACTCAGTGTTGGCCAGATTTATCTTAAAGTGTTTTCAAAAAATAAATATCGTTTTTCTAGAAATATACATTAAACTGAATATAATATATTTAAACTATTGTGTTTGCAAACAATATCTATTAATATATCACCTCCTTGACTTTTTCTAATCTTCTTCTTTCTTTTTCTTTACGAATTTCTGCAAGCTTCTGCTTCTTTCTCTCTAACTCAGCTCTTCTGTCCGACATTTTTATGTCAACTGAAAATAATTGCATATAAATAAGATACACAAAAGTAATGTTACAAAAGTAAGATTTACCATGCAGCAGTTTATAAAATCTAATGTTCAAACAAGACACTTTTACAACATATTTAGATGAAAAATAATTAAGCCAAGTAGGATATGAACCAATGACCTCTTGATTACATATAATGCTACAAAAAGTGGCTATTTGAAATAAATATGAACAGAATAAATATGAACTAAACCCGTGCAGGATTATTTTGAAAATACTTGAGTTACATACTTTCTGAAATATATATTGAAATTATTATAATTAATGTAGCTGTGCATTTAACTTTTAATGCACTGGAAGATCCTTAGATTCTAGAGGGATTACAATCGCTTGACCTAAACACACAGTTCCCAAAGCACAATGTTGTAAGTTTCCATCTTTTTCCAGATAGAAATCACCCTTTTCAAAAGTTCTGAAGTTTCAGCCTTAAGGAAGTACAGGTGAAGACAAAAGAAATGCGTCTCTTTTCCACACAACTTAATGCAATATCATTAACTTTTTTATTACTTAATGCAATATAATTAACTTTTTTTTAAATATATACTGATGATTAAAATCAGCACAAAATTTTGGTTTAAGGTTTCCAACTGATAATTATTTGGTTAAAATTTGGAAGAAAAAAGCACTTATGAACCTAAATATTATTTCTAGAAGACATCCTCCAGTGTCTGCAGCTACTCATTGGTACTATCTGCATTAGTGTGTTTACTCTCTTGTTGAACTGTTCTGCATTTAAAACTGTAGCAAATAAAGCTCCAAAAGTGCTGCATTATTTTTTCTACAACTTTCAAAAGGTTTATATACATAAAATGAATTTTTCTCACAGATCAAATTTGAAACCTTCAACAGCTACTTCATTTTTTTGCTACCAAGTTTACTACATTTTAAAACAAAAATAAAGACCCCCCCCCCCCCCCCTCAAGCCACTGCTTGCCACAGAGAACTGATTGGAGCCTGTCAGTTTATATGCCATAACAGAATGTATGTGAACCTAAGCAGAAAAATAACACAAATGTCCACGCCTTACCCAAGGCTCGAACCCAGGTTATTTCGATGAGTAGTAGTCTATGTAGCCGTTCTTTATATCCACAGCAATTCATTAATTTTCCAAATATTTAATCCACTAACCTTAAGTACACAATTAAAAGGACCTTCTTGCTCAGAAATTAATAAAAACAACTTAAAATTCTCTGTCGTTGAGCAATAAAATTTTAAAGTTTATTCTTCAAACTATTCACATGTTTAAAGTTTTTGTTAAATATCCTAACAATGCTGGATGTCAGTGGTAATTGGGGGGTGGAGGGCAAATGGGGCAGCCACCCTGGGTAATCACAATCCAAGGGGAAGCAAAATAGCCATTACGAAGTAAAAATTTCAAACTTTTTTCCTTTTACCCATTTTGGCAACTTTACGATATTTTCTTGTTTACTGCCCTCAGTTCAGAGGGGAGGCAAAAGTGATGCACTTTAGTGCATCTCACTACTATGGGGAGTCCAATCATTCACCCTGGATGTTTAATCCTGTCCAGTCATTCATTTGCTGAATCTAACATTTTACTTTCTATATCTAGCTGAAATCACCATTTCTAGTATAAAGAGATCAAGCCCAGTATTAAGAGGTAAAAACATCTTATCACAATAAAGTTTGGTAAGACTTTTACATTAGGAAATTATTTGAGATAAATAACTGCATTGTCCATTACAATCACTAGCTGTCCTGGTTAGTGGTTAATGTCCTTGGTTGCAGATAAAAAGGAAAAAGGTTACCCCCCCCCCCCCCCATCTTACTATTGCTTTTAGCTTGACATTTATCAGTTTGTCATTTGTAGATTTGTCAAAACAGTTGTTATGCCATATCTTTCAAATGCAATGGGGAAACAGTGATTTATGTGGCAAATGAAAGCTTTTAATGCTGGGAGTATCACAAATAAAAATAATATATACCCCCTCAAGCAGCTGCTTGCCACAGAGGTCTGACAGGAGCCTGTCAGTTTATATGCCATAGTAGAAGGTCTGAGAGAATGGCAGGACCTCAGCAGAAAAACGACACAAACAGCCATGCCTTACTTGGGATTTGAACCCAGGTCCCTTACATCAGTAGCCAAGTGCGCTAACCACTCGGCCATGGGATGGCAAGGGGAAATATGAAAACTATTCTTCCACTATGATGATGATGTCTCCAGAATGCAAGTGCTGAAAGTAGCAAGCTATCCATCAAATGAAAGCTTCTGACATGGGGTGTATCATAGGCTATAAAAAATTGACCTCACATGCTTTCTTCCACCCCTCCCCCCCTAAAAAAAGGAAATATGAAAACAATTGTTTCCCTATATTGCCTGAATGTGAGTGCAGAAAGTAACAAACTATGCATCAAATGAAAGCTTCTGATGAGGGGAGTGTCATAAGCTATAAAAAAAACCCTACATGCTTTCTTCCCCCTAAAAAGTGGGAAATGTGAGTCATTCTACTATATCTTCTGAAGCAAGTGAGAGCCTAAAGTTACAAGTTAGGTGTAAAATGAAAGCTCATATAATGACCATCATAAACTAATTTGAATCCCCCCCCCATGAAAGGGAGGGTGGGTAGATTTTTGTGGGGGTTGACTTAATGAGTCATATTTCAAATTAAAGAATGTGACATATCCAATATCATGAGCTACCTCGCACACAACTCCAAAAGGGAGGGAAAATGTGGTCAATGTTTATGAGTCATACATCATGCAAGTTTCTGAAAGGTGTTTTCAGTGACAAAGAAAAAAAAATATAAGTAAAAAAATTTAAAAAACCTATCTAATACACTTCCTAAAAAGTAGAAAATAAACCCAAAGCATATCAATGGTGCAATCAGTCACCGAGTTCACATTTACTTCAAAGGAAGATAGGGCACGAATTTACCTACTCAACAAGATTGCCAACACCTATCTTCCTTTGAAGTGAATACAAACCCAGTAACTGATTGCACCATCGACATACTTTAGGTTTATTTTCTACTTTTTAGGGTGAATGCTGTCTCATCTTCCTCACAGACATTTTGATGGCATATGAAAATGAAAGCTTCTATCAGATCTCTGCAGCAAACAGCTGCTTGAAAGGCATTGTTTTTATTGCAATAATAGGTCAAAGAATTGAAGTGCAAAGAATTAGTGCCTTTCATCAACAAATGCCATCAACATTTTTGAATTTTTTTTCAATATTTTAGAATTAGTAATATTGCAGACACTGGTTAGATAATTCTAAAAACATTGAATCATAAAAAAATGCAAATTTTACAGAATATTGTGCTTAAAATGTAAATATAAGCAAATTACATGCACATCTATGCATCTGTATCTCTAATAATAGAACATGCTTGAACTACTTATTAAAACTATTCCTATTTCAAGATTTTCAGTAAATAGCTTGTATTAATTAAAAAATCAAATTTATAAAGGGTAATTAAAATTCAAAGGTAACACACAATGTGAATCAAATAAAAATTAACTCTATAAACACTGTAGGTGCTGAACTAGTCATGTGGTATCAGGGAAAACAATCAGCTCATCGATACTAATGGAGTAACTATTAGTTGTATCTCAGTACAGTGAAGTTTAAAGATAATAAATAAAATAAATATCCCCTCAAGCAGTTTGCCACAGAGGTCTGGCAGGAGCCTTTCAGTTTATATGCCACAGTAGAAGGTCTGTGAGGATGGCAGGACCTCAGCAGAAAAACAACACGAACATTCATGCCTTACCCGGGGCTCAAACCCAGATCCCTTAGACCAGTAGCCATGCGCATTAACCACTCAGCCACTTTAGGTTACAAAATAATAAGCTGAAAAAAACTGGTTTTGCTGTGAATGGGATTCGAACCCACATCTCCTGGAAACATGCCAGTTATGCTAACCACTACACCATCATTGGCTAATGTTTTTTCCTCAGCTGATGTGACACAAACTTTCCAGATTTTTTATTTGATTCACACAATGGCGCTATCTATCTGGGAAGTAGACAAATGTGTTGCCTCATAGAGATGGAATTTAATATTTGTCACTCATGGAGATGTAGGTTCAAATCCCACTGACAGCAAAACCAATTTTTTTCAGCTTATTATTTCATGAGTTCCATATCTACAGGACACATCCTGTGATTCTTTACTACTGAATTATTGATTTAAAGTACAAGCGTGAGTGACAAATATTAAATTCCATCTCTATGAGGCAACACAGTTGTCCACTTCACGGATAGATGGTGCCACTGTATGACCCAAATAAAAAAAAACCCTGGAAAGTTTATATGTCATATCAGCTGAAGAAAAAAAGTTAGCTGATGGTGATGTAGTGGCAAAACCAATTTTCTTCAGCTTATTATTTCATGAGTTCCACGTCTACAGGACACATCCTGTGATTCTTTACTACTGAAGTTTAGGTTAGCCATACCTGCATTGGTTTCATTACTGCATTCTTCTAGAGATGTCCTCCTTGTACAACTGAAAAGGCTAAGTCCAGATTGTGTGCTGTTCTTCACTGGAGCTGGAGTTTTACAGGTCCGGTGCTGTTGCTTCTCACTTGTTGGGGATAGAGTTCTTTTGTGCTGTGGTGTTATTAATCAGTACTTTGCAGCCTCTGTGGTACGAGTCATTGGGTGTCATAGGATTCTAAACTTCACACTCCTATCAGTGCACTGAGCTGGTTGACTATACGAGATACACTATATGATCAAAAGTATCTGGACATTCGCTCATCCACAATCTCCAGGTAATAAGAAAGCAATTAATATCACGTTGGTCCACCTTTGCTGCTATAACAGCCTCCACACTGCAAGGAAGGCTTTCCACTAGATTTTTATACGTTGCTACAGGAATTGCCTGCCATTCTACCACAAGTGCATTAGTAAGGCCGGTCACTGGTGTTGCGCGGTTCGGCATGGCTCACAGTCGGCATTCCAATTCATTCCAAAGATGTTCTATGGGGTTGAGATCTGGGCTCTGTGCAGGACAGTCAAGTTCTTCCACACCCATCTCATCAAACCATTCCAGCATGGTCCCCGCTTTGTGGATGGGGTCATTGTCATGTTGGTACAGGAAAGGGTCTTCACCGAACTGTTGTCATAAAGTTGGGAACACAGAATTGTCGAGAATGTCATTATAGGCAGCGACGTTCAGAGTCCTATTCACTGGAATTAGGGCGTCCAGCCTGAACCATGAAAAACAGCCCCAGAGCATGATGTATCCTGCACTAAACTTCACAGTTGGCACAACACAGTCAGGCAGGTAAGCGTTCACATGGCATCCTTCACACCCAGACTAGTCTGTCGGACTGCCAAATGGTAAAGCGTGATTCATCACTCCAGAAAACTTGATTCTACTGCTTAAGAGTCCACTTTACACCACTCCAATCAATGTTTGGCAATGATGTTGTTAATGTTAGGCTTGTGTGCGGCTGCTCGGTCATAGAAATCCATTTCCTGCAGCTCGCAATGAACTGTTATGATGCTGACATTGCTTCCAGAGGCATTTTGGAACTCAGTGGCTAGTGTTACAACCAAGGACAGGCAATTTTGTCGCACCACCCACTTTAGCACTGAGCAGTCCCACTCTGTCATTTTACATAGCCTACTGGGTCATGATTGTCTGTTGTTGCTTCTAGGTATTTCCAGTTCACAATAACGACTTACAGTTGATTGGGGCAGCTGAAGCAGGACCAAAATGTCCCAAACTGACTTGTTGCTAAGGTGGAATCTTATGACCATGCCACAATAACTTAGCTCTGCTCTACAGCCCATTCTCCTGTTCATGCGTGTTTATGAGATTTGCTAGGCCATGGGTATCCTGTTTTACCTCTTTGCGCCATGGTTATGGCATAAATAGGCAAATCCACTACTCAGAAAGGGTATCCAGATACTTTTGAATTGATAATGTATTTGTGACTAGGCATGCTATGCATTTCATGCTGTCTGCTTTGGCACATCATCAGGCAAGCACTGTATTGAAAAACAAAGTTTTCACCTTTTAATTTTTTGTAAGCTGCTGCCTATTTACCAAATTTTTCATTTTAACTGCAAAAATTTTGGCATGTCAATGCATGCAGTGTGCTTATATATGATTACAATTTTCCTTCCAAAGCTCAAATTTTAATTAACTACATTTTAGGGATTTATTGTCACTCTATACATGAATATTTAGAAATGTCAACACATAATAAAACTAGTTTCTTACATATGCATTACATTACATCCAATCCAATTTGAAAAAATTGTGTAAAATAGTAATTATTATTTTTAATAAATATTTTGTGGAAAAAATTTCGCCAACATATGGGACTTGAACCTGCACTCTCCAGAAACATGCCAAAAATCATCAGTGAAAAATTAAAGTCTTAAATTAGTGGAAGAAAGATGAGCCAGCATTAGTTCAATTGGTAAGAATACTCTGGCATGTTTCTGGAGCTATGTGGGTTCAAGTCCCATATGTTGGCAAAATTTTTTCCACAAAATATTTATTGATATATTGACATTCATTGTCACCTATGTTTAAATTATTATTTTTAAGTCTTGTCCCTGTTAGGACCCTGGAACGTTACATCACCCTTTGTCAGTCTGTGTTTACAAATATCTCCTGACTTAATGAATTTCATGTGAACAATGATATAAACAAAAGACATGGGCAAGATATCATCCTCATAGTTAGTAGGCCTCCTGTCACGGCCATATAATGTGTTCTTTAACAGGCACAAGGTATGGTTCTCCTGCATACATGGACACTTTATATTCCATCTGACAAACAAGTCTTCCCATTGGTGTCCTTTCTGACTGAGAGTAGGATAGTGGTTTAGTGGACATAAATATCAACACAGATGGGGCTAAGCATGCCATACTCGTAATCTGGAGTAAACCCCTAACCCTCCCCGAGACAGATGGGGCATTTTCTCCACATACCACATAGGTAGCCATTGGTAAACAAGCAATTTGATAAAAAAAAATCTGAAAAAAAAAAAACTGTTGAAATGTCTACTAAAAAGATAGAAAATTTGTATGGGTTGGGTTGTTTTACCTCTGAGCGGCCTTTTTTGCACACCATGGGCTAAATGGCCAGGTCACATGGACCCCGAAGGCTCAGAGAAGGTTGGGGGAGGGGACCCACTGCAACAGCTGTTGGGAGACAAATGGTAGCCTCCCGTCAAGGCCATCCAGCGTGTTCTTTAACATGCACAGGGTATGGCTCTCCCGCACACAGGGCCACGGCTTAACGTCCCATCCGATGGATGGCGGCCTTTCCAAGCCCATCGGTGTCCCCTACTGACCGTGGGCAGGGCAGGGAATTTTGTGGAGATAAATCTCAACGCTGACCCAGCTGGGACTCGAACCTGGGAACTACAGATTATGAGCCTGGCGCGCTACTGACTGAGCCACCCCCGCCCCAAAAAATTTGTATGACTACAGCACTTTCTGTAATCTTTGATAAAGTGGTGATGAGAAAGTAAAAATAAAACTTAGCAATAGATATTACTTTTCAAATATTTATATTAAGTGGGTGCACAATGCAGATTAATTTAATGAATATTAAAAAATAATTTAATTTTCACGAAAGTGCCACTCCCCCTGGATTTGCCAATTTCCAGCATTATTATTATTATTATTCCCAAGTTTCAAGAATTTGCTAGGCTCTTAAAAGTTCATACTATCTAATCTCGTACAGAATTTAATAACATTTGAGGATTTATATCGCCCCTCCCTATTATGGAATCGTTGACGTGCATGTTTTTTAAACCCCATTAGAAAAATTTCTGCCGGCATCCATGGTTATGTATATATCCTAATTAGGTTATTTTTTTCTTGCTACTCAAATACATATAGTACTGTTTGTGGAATTTCAGCAATCATTATTATTAGTGATTAAGCATATTATACTTACGACTGGTTTGGTAACAATGTATATTACTTCCAGATCACTCAAAATTCTATTGAACTGTCTTGTGAAGGCGTAATGCGTCAGAAGACAACAAAAAATTGCATCCAAACACAAACGTATAAAACTTCTAAACTGAAAGTCAGCAACTGTTAAATAGAGGAGAAAAGACCAATACTATTATTTGTGAGTATGTTTTTTTCATTACATTCTAATTGCAGAGGGTACAAAATAGCATATTAATACCCTAACTTTACATATGCCATTTTAGGTGAAATAATCGTTGCCATTCTGTAAAAACTTTTACCATCCGATATTAATCTGGCAATGGGAAAAAAATATAAAAAAAATTAAACAACCAAGGTAAACTCAGCTTAATTCGGTGAATTATTTTTTTAAATTAAAACTCAGGATTTTGGGTATAATTTAATTACAGCCGAAGCAAGTAATGATTTCTATGAGCTGGTTCGCAGCAGTTCACAACCCTATTGAAAAATCCAATAGCTTTCAATTACTGAAATTTTGTATTCAGATTTCATGTTAAATCTTCGTTTTAATATTTTCTCTACTTTTTAATAATTTCAATTTTTACAACTCACAGATATTTCACGTAAAACCAAAGGTACTACATTTCCTGCATAAAATACAAATGCGTGTGTGTTTTGATTCAAACATTTATCTTAATTTCATACCTATACTAAATACCTAAAGACACTCATCTCAAAATCAATCATATCATCTAAATATTTTTCGTTAGAAAACTAAAGAAAGGCTTTGATAGATATAGTAAAAGGGAGCTAGATACTGCAGAACCATCTAGATTTTGCTAATCCACTTAATTTTCCAAAACACAAATCCCATTTTTCAGAATTCACCTGGATTTTACAAAGTCATTTCGAATTTTACCAACTCCGATTAACTTTTGGGGGGAGCCTCCCAACATCCCCTCATCCCCCATAGATACGCACCTGTATGCTATCTTAGACAAGTCAGTTCTGGACATTTCAGCTCTGATACAGCTGTCCTGAACAATTGTAAGTGATGTTCTTGTCAAGTGGAATCGCCTAGAAACAAAAACAGTACAATCGTTACCCGGTATGACACGCAAAATGGTAGAGCGGGACTACCGAGCGCTGAAGCAGGTGGTGCGACAAAATCGCCTCTCCTCGGTTAAACACTCAATCGTATTCCAAAATACCTCTGTATGGTGCTGGCATTGCTCTGGAAGTAATGCCAGCACCATAACTGTTTGTTACGAACTGCAGAAAATGGATTTCCATGGCCGAGCAGCTGCAAACAAGCCTAACATTAACAACATCAATGCCTGGACTCTTAAGCAGTAGAATCTTACGTTTTCTGGAGTGATGAATCAAGCTTCACCATCTGGCAGTCCGACGGGCTAGTCTGGGTGTGAAGGATGCCATGTGAACGCTTACCTGCCTGACTGTGTTGTGCCAACTGTGAAGTTTAGTGCAGGATACATCATGCTCTGGGGCTGTTTTTCATGGTTCAGGCTGAGCGCCCTAATTCCAGTGAATAGGACTCTGAACGTCGCTGCCTATAATGACATTCTCGACAATTCTGTGTTCCCAACTTTATGACAACAGTTCGGTGAAGACCCTTTCCTGTACCAACATGACAATGACCCCATCCACAAAGCGGGGACCATGCTGGAATGGTTTGATGAGATGGGTGTGGAAGAACTTGACTGTCCTGCACAGAGCCCAGATCTCAACCCCATAGAACATCTTTGGAATGAATTGGAATGCCGACTGTGAGCCATACCGAACCGTGCAACATCAGTGACCGGCCTTACTAATGCTCTTGTGGCAGGCAATTCCGGTAGCAACGTACCAAAATCTAGTGGAAGTAATATATGATGAGGATATATCTATCATCATCCTTATGCTCTGCAAACCACAACTTGACATGTTGATGACCACAACTTGATATGATGAGGATATATCTATCATCCTCCTTATGCTCTGCAATAATATCATCCTCCTTATGCTCTGCAATAATATCATCCTCCTTATGCTCTGCAAACCACAACTTGACATATTTCGCACAATGCACGGGTGCATTATCTACTTGAAACCAGGGACAGTCATTAGGGAACAATGACCGCAATATTGGATGCAGGTGGTCCCCCGATATGGATTCGTATGGTGTGGATATGACACAACCCTGCAGAATAATTAATGGCCCTAAGGAATACCATAATATATGTTACCCAACAGCATCACGGATCCACCTCCATGCTTCATAGTCGGAACCAACCAGTCGGGGTGAGACGCTTGTGCAGGTTTGTGCCATACGAACACTCTACCAGTGGTGGGAAACAATGTGTATCATGATTCATCAGACCAGATGACACGTTGCCAGTCTTCAGCATCCAAGTTTTTATCTGCTTTTCATCACCTTACACATTTTGTTGGATTGATAATCAGAGATTGGTTATCCGAGATTTGTGGATTTCAACATGACCATAAATACCGGCACAATGAAGTTCCCGACGAACTGTTATGACGGAAATAGGATCATTACGACTGGTGTTTGACTCCACTGCTATTTGCGGTGCCGTGGTCTTGTGCTTCCATTGTACAATCAGTGCCAATGTTCTCCTATCCCTATCTGACAACTTCGTATGGCATCCACAATTTGCATGTTTTGAGGCAACGCCTTGTCCTTTTTGATAGGTAGTCATAATTTTAGATACAGTTCTTCATGTTACTCCTACTATTTCCGCCGTTCTGATTACTGAAGCTCCTGCAAGACACGCACCAATTATCATGCCTTTTTGGAGGTCACTGAGATCTGATATTGTCGACAATTATACAGTTCTTCATGTTACACCTACTATTTCCACCGTTCTGATTACTGAAGTTCCTGCAAGACACGCACCAATTATCATGCCTTTTGGAGGTCACTGAGATCTGATATTGTCGACAATTATACCACAACAGCTGTTTCATCTACGCCTGTGGCACTGCTACGTGGCAGCAAACGTCGTACTTCTCCCCTTTATATAACTCACATAGTGTGTGACGTCGTCTCTGTAATATGCATACAGCACATTGCATGTACACCAGTTACCACTGGTGTTTCCATTATTTTGATAAACCCCTGTAATATAAATATACATAGTACATATAGATAGGTCTGTAAATGGTAGCTAGATAATAACTGGAAGGAGAGCTATGCACCAATCCCTTGTGATGATGCATAGAACCGGTCAGGCCTAGCACCTAATGTTCGACCCCGCCTTCCCGTGGTGCAGACCGTTACAACCTTTCAAAAGAGATACTCTCTTGTGGAAGTGAACGGAAGGGGAGGGCTGCCAGATTAGTGTGGCCTACTGATCTGGACAACTATGGCTACTTTTCTTTTTTTTCTACTCTCCTGAGGAGTGGTCAACCACACAGAGTCCTGGTGCTGACCTTATAAACTTACTGGACTGGATTAAGACTCCGAGCTTCATTATGGATCCAAATTTTGCTGCACTAGTGGTCTTCTGTGGTGGGAGAATTTTCCACTGTGTTTTCTGTTTGCTTGTAGGTTGGCAGCTCCAAGTGAATAGATTCACAGGATATGTTTTATCAGCTTTGAGAATAATCTTGAGCAGAGGTCATTGCAGGCACCTGAACTCTTTGCTTCTATTGGCATCGTCAAATTCTACACTGGGGGAAGTCTTCCAGCGTAGATGGCTTCAATCTTTAGTGGTGGGGGTACAGGTCTTTGCCCCATGTCTGTGATTAGGGGGCTGTTTGATATTGTCGGCATTCCCTCTCTCAATAAACATAGTTTCTTTAAACATCCCACTAGCCATTTTCCCTCCATAGTTAGTTTGAATTTGAGAATTGTCACAGAGCTTATTCTCTTAATGTCCTCACACAAGAATTCCGCCGTTATAATTTAGATATTCTCGGCTTGTAAGAGACCAGATGGACAGATAAAGGTCAGATTCTTAAAAATAACCTTAAATTTCTCTTTTCAGGGAGGGAAGACAATAAATATCACCAAGGCGTGGGTCTGCTTCTCAGCAGACACGCTAGTGATGCTCTTCTAGGATATGAGTGCATTGATGAAAGGTTTCTTACAGCCAAATTTCAGACAAGCGTTAAAGACTTGAATGTTATTTGCTGTTATGCCCCCACTGAGGATGCCGATGAGAAGGATAGGTTTTACGGACAACTTCAGGATATTTTGAATTCTGTCAGGAAAGGAGATATTACCCTTGTTCTTGGTGACTTCAATGCCAAAGTTGGTACTGACTCTGACCTTTGGGGAGGAGTAATAGGCCCTTTTGGTAATGGTAGCTGCAATGGCAATGGGCAACGTCTCCTACAGGTAAGTAAACTCAATGGATTCAGAATAACTAACACTTATTACAAACACCGCGACATACATAAGTACACATGGGGTTCACCTGATGGGCTGCATAAGAATATGATTGATTATATATTAATTAACAGCAGATGGGCTAGTTCTGCTAGAAATACCAGGGCATATAGGGGAGCTGAAATTGGATCTGACCATTACCTTGTTAAAAGTGTCTTGCAACTTAAACTTAAAAAGTGTTGTGCTAATTTTAAAAAATTTACCTTTAATACTGAAGCTCTGAAAGACCCAGTTATAGCTAAAGCTAACCATGATAGGTTACTTAGTCATTATGACGGTCATGGTTTGCTTACTACTGAAGTTGAGGAAGAATGGGGCCATTTTAAACAGGCTTTTTTGGAAACTAACAGTATTCTTTTAGGAAAAAAGGAGCAGAGAAGGCAGAATTATTTAAGTGATAAGGCACTTGAGCTTATTTCAGAAAGAAGGAACTGTAGGAATGTCTTTAATCAGTACCCTACTAGTCTTAATAGGAAGGATTACAGAGAGCTTAATAAACGTGTAAAGGATTAGTTAGCTGCTGATAAGAATCCTTGGCTTGATGGCTTGGCTGACAAAGCCGAGGAAGCAGTTAGACAGCACAACAGCAGAGAGCTGTACCAGATAGTTAATGCTTTGTGTGGTAAAAAACGGACAGGCGTACAAGGATTTCAGGATAAACGAGGTAATTTTATAGAAGGGGAGGATTCTGTCATGGCTAGGTGGGCTGAGCATTTCAGTGATGTTCTAAACAATGTAGTTAGTTCTACTCCCATTGTTTGTAATGATGATAGATGCATTGGCTGCTTTAATGTTGGCCCTATAACACAATCTGAAGTTATTTTGGCTATTTCTAAATTAAACTTCATAAATCACCAGGAGTAGATGAAATTACTACAGAAATGCTCAGAGCTGGGAATGTTTCGGTTACCACTTGGATGACTGAAATTTTGAATAGCTTTTATGATAAAGGCATGGTTCCTAAAGATTTTACCAGAGCTATTATTATCCCTATTTTCAAAAAAGGTGATCGCAGTTCTTGTGATAAAACTATAGGGGTATCAGCCTACTCTCTGTTCCAGGTAAAGTTCTTTCCATGATTGTGCTTAATAGAATAGAAAATAGAACCAGAAATACAATAGTTTGGTTCTTCCAACTATTGTATTTCTGGTTGACAGGCAATTGCGTGATGAGCAATGTGGATTCAGAAGTGGTAGGGGATGTGTGGATCAGATATTTTCACTTAGGCAGATTCTTGAGAAATGTTTAGAGTTTCAGAAACCTTTGGTTGCTAGCTTTGTTGATTTCAAAAAGGCTTTCGACTCTGTTGATCGTCATAATTTGTGGTTGAATGTGAGATCATATGGTATACCAGACAAGTTAGTTAACCTAATGAAAGTTCTCTATAATAACACAGTCGTGTGAGAGAGTTGGTAAGGCTTGTAGCAATTGGTTTAGCATTACTTCTGGTGTTCGACAAGGGTGCATTTTGTCTCCTTTTCTCTTTAGTTTGGTTATTGATTATGTTATGCGAAATTCACTTCAAGGGAAAGATTTTGGCCTTATATGGGATGGAGATGCGAAAATTTCTGATTTACATTATGCTGATGATTTAGCCCTTTGGAAAAATGATGTTGATGAGATGAACTCTTTCATTCGAGCTGTTGATGAGACTGGTAGTAGAGTAGGTTTGGTTATAAACAGAGAGAAAACTAAAGTGATGAAAATTGGTCAGGCAGGTTGTGATTCAGTTAATCTGAATGGTTGCAATTTTGAGCAGGTGTCACAGTTTAATTACCTTGGGAGCTATGTAACATATACTGGTGATGTGCGGCATGAGATTAACAGACGAATAGGGATTGCTGCCGGGACTTTTAAGAATCAATGGAGATTGTGGAGAAATAGGCGTATACACCTAAAGACTAAAATTAGACTGTACAATAGTTTGGTTCTTTCTAGGGTTAGTTATGGTAGTGAAACTTGGACGCTGTGTAAACAAGATAACAGGAAACTAGATGCTTTTGATTCTAGATGCTTTAAACATCCCACTAACCATTTTCTCTCCATAGATAGTTGGAATGTGAGGACTCTGCACAGAGCTTTTTCTCTTGATGTCCTCACACAAGAATTCCACCGTTATAATTTAGATATTCTCGGCTTGCAAGAGACCAGATGGACAGATAAAGGTCAGATTCTTAAAAATAATCTAAAATTTCTCTTTTCAGGGAGGGACTACAATAAGCATCACCAAGGAGTGGGTCTGGTTCTCAGCAGACACGCTAGCGATGCTCTTCTAGGATATGAGTGCATTAATGAAAGGTTTCTTACAGCAAAATTTCAGACAAGCGTTAAAGACTTGAATGTTATCTGCTGTTATGCCCCCACTGAGGATGCCGATGAGGATGAGAAGGATAGGTTTTATGAACAACTTCAGGATATTTTGAATTCTGTCAAGAAAGGAGATATTACCCTTGTTCTTGGTGACTTCAATGCCAAAGTTGGTACTGACTCTGACCTTTGGGGAGGAGTAATAGGCCCTTTTGGTATTGGTAGCTGCAATGGCAATGGGCAACGTCTCCTACAGGTAAGTAAACTCAATGGATTCAGAATAACTAACACTTATTACAAACACCGCGACATACATAAGTACACATGGGTTTCACCTGATGGGCTGCATAAAAATATGATTGATTACATATTAATTAACAGGAAATGGGCTAGTTCTGTTAGGAATACCAGGGCATATAGGGGAGCTGAAATTGGATCGGACCATTACCTTGTTAAAAGTGTGTTGCAACTTAAACTTAAAAAGTGTTGTGCTAGGGTTAAAAAATTTACTTTTAATACTGAAGCTCTGAAAGATCCAGTTATAGCTAATGCTTACCATGATAGGTTACTTAGTCATTATGACAGTCATGGTTTGCTTACTACTGAAGTTGAGGAAGAATGGGATCATTTTAAACAGGCTTTTTTGGACACTAACAGTACTCTTTTAGGAAAAAAGGAGCAGAAGAGGCAAAATTATCTGAGTGATAAGGCACTTGAGCTTATTTCGGAAAGAAAGAACTGCAGGAATGCCCTTAATCAATACCCTACTAGTCCTAATAGAAAGCATTACAGAGACCTTAATAAACTTGTAAAGGATCAGTTAGCTGCTGATAAGAATCTTTGGCTTGATGGTTTGGCTGACAAAGCCGAGGAAGCAGTTAGACAGCACAACAGCAGAGAGCTGTACCAGATAGTTAATGTTTTGTGTGGTAGAAAACGGACAGGCATACAAGGATTGAAGGATAAACAAGGTAAAGTTACAGAAGGGGAGGATTCTGTCATGGCTAGGTGGGCTGAGCATTTCAGTGATGTTCTAAACAATGTAGTTAGTTCTACTCCCATTGTTTGCAATGATGATAGATGCATTGGTGGCTTTAATGTTGGACCTATAACACAATCTGAGGTTATTTTGGCTGTTTCTAAACTTAAACTTCATATATCCCCAGGGGTAGATGAAATTACTACGGAAATGCTTAGAGCTGGGAATGTTTCGGTTACCACTTGAATGACTGAAATTCTGAATATCTTTTACAATAAAGGCATGGTTCCTAAGGATTTTACCTGAGCTATTGTTATCCCTATTTTCAAAAAAGGTGATCGCAGTTCTTGTGATAACTATAGGGGTATCAGCCTACCCTCTGTTCCAGGTAAAGTTCTTTCCATGATTGTGCTTAATAGAATTGAGAATCTGGTTGACAGTCAATTGCGTGATGAGCAATGTGGATTCAGAAGTGGTAGGGTATGTGTGGATCAGATATTTTCACTTAGGCAGATTCTTGAGAAATGTTTAGAGTTTCAGAAACCTTTGGTTGCTAACTTTGTTGATTTCAAAAAGGCTTTCGATTCTGTTGATCGTCATAATTTGTGGTTGATTGTGAGATCATATGGTATACCAGACAAGTTAATTAACATTATGAAAGCTCTCTGTAATAACACTGAGTCGTGTGTGAGAGTTGGTAAGGCTTGTAGCAATTGGTTTAGCATTACTTCTGGCGTTCGACAAGGGTGCATTTTGTCTCCTTTTCTCTTTAGCTTGGTTATTGATTATGTTATGCGAAATTCACTTCAAGGAAAAGATTTTGGCCTTAAATTAGCTGGATATACGAAAATTTCTGATTTAGATTATGCTGATGATTTAGCCCTTTTGGCAAATGATGTTGATGAGATGAACTCTTTCATTCGAGCTGTTGATGAGACTGGTAGTAGAGTAGGTTTGGTTATAAACAGAGGGAAAACTAAAGTGATGAAAATTGGTCAGGCAGGCTGTGATTCACTTCATCTGAATGGTTGCAGTCTTGAGCAGGTGTCACAGTTTAATTACCTTGGGAGCTATGTAACAGATAATGGTGATGTGCAGCATGAGATTAACAGACGAATAGGAATTGCTGCCGGGACTTTTAAGAACCTATGGAGAGTGTGGAGAAATAGGCGTATACACCTAAAGACTAAAATTAGACTGTATAATAGTTTGGTTCTTTCTAGGGTTAGTTATGGTAGTGAAACTTGGACACTTTGTAAACAAGATAACAGGAAACTAGATGCTTTTGATTCCAGATGCTTATGCAGTATCTTGGGCATTAGGTGGTTCAACTTTGTAACTAATGGTGAGATTAGGCAAAGGAGTTTGCAACCTCCTTTAAGCAGCATATTGTGCAGAGAGAGACTCCGTTGGTTTGGCCATGTTGCCCGTATGAATAATTGTAGATTGGCGAATAGGGTTATGAACAGTGTGCCTAAAGGCCTCAGAAAGAAGGGGAGACCTAGGATGCGGTGGGCAGACAATGTCAAACAGGACCTTGTTAGAATTGGTGTGCAGTGGCCAGATGCAGTAGATGTAGCTCAGGATAGACTTGCTTGGAGAACTAAAATGTTCTGGTTGGACCTCCGTAGCCCATGGCTGCTTGATGATGATGATGATGATGATGATGATGATGATGATGATGATGATGATGATGATGATGATGATGATGATGATGATGATGATGATGACATAATATCTTGGGTATTAGGTGGTTTAACTTTGTAACTAATGATGAGGTTAGGCAAAGGAGTTTGCAACCTCCTTTAAGCAGCATATTGTGCAGAGAGAGACTCCGTTGGTTTGGCCATGTTGCCTGTGTAGATAATTATAGATTGGTGAATTGGGTTATGAACAGTGTGCCTAGAGTCCTCAGAAAGAGGGGGAGATCTGGGATGCGGTGGGCTGACAATGTCAAACAGGACCTTGTTAGAATTGGTGTGCAGTGGCCGTATGCTGTAGATGTAGCTCAGGACAGATATACTTGGAGAATTAAACTGCACGGTCTGGTTGGACCTCCGTAGCACATGGCTGCTTAAGGATGATGATCATGATGATGATTCTTTCTCAACTTCAGCAGTAAGCAAAGGTCATAATGACTAAATAGCCTATCATGGTATGCTTTTGCTATATCTGGATCTTTCTTAGCCTTAGCGCAACATTTCTTAAGCTTCAGCTGCAAGACACTTTTGACCAGGTAATGGTCAGACCCAATTTTTGCTCCCCTGTATGATCTGGTATTCCTAACTGAACTGCCCATTTGCTGTTAATTAAAATATAATCTATCATATTCCTGTGCAACCCATCAGGTGAAACCCATGTATATTTATAAATGTTCCGGTGTTTGAAGTATGTGTTAGTTATTAGTAAACCATTAAATTTAATTACCTGTAGGAGACGTTCCCCATTGCCATTGGAACTACCAATGCCAAAGGGACCTAAAACTCCTGCCCAAAGATCAGGGTCAGTACCAACTTTAGTATTGAAGTCACCTAGCACAAGAGAAATATCTCCTTTCTTCATACAATTCAAAATATCCTGAAATTGGCTGCAAAACGTATCCTTCTCGTTCTCATCAGAGTTCTCTGTAGGGGTATAACAACAGATAACATTCAAGTCTTTATTTTTTGTTTTAAATTTTGCTGTAATAAATCTTTCATTAATGCAGTCATATCCTAGAAGAGCATCACTGGCGTGTCTGCTGAGAAGCAAACTTACACCTTGGAGATGCTTTCCATCCTCCCTCCCTGAAAAGAGAAATTTAAAGTTATTTTTAAGTATCTCACCTTTACCTGTCGTCTGGTCTCTTGCAAGCCTAGAATATCTAGGTTATAGCGCTGGAATTCCTGCGTGAGGATTGTTGGGTTGTTTTACCTCTGAGCGGCACTTTTTTTGCACACCATGGGCTAAATGGCCAGGTCACATGGACCCCGAAGGCTCAGAGAAGGTTGGGGGAGGGGACCCACTGGAACAGCTGTTGGGAGACAGATGGTAGCCTCCCGTCAAGGCCATCCAGCGTGTTCTTTAACGTGCACAGGGTATGGCTCTCCCACACACGGGGCCACGGCTTAACGTCCCATCCGACGGACGGCGGCCTTTCCAAGCCCATCGGTGTCCCCTACTGACCGTGGGCAGGGCGGGGCTGCGTGAGGACATCAAGACAATAATCGCTATGTAATGTCCTCACGTTTCACGTTCCTGCAGAAAGAAAATGATTAGTAGGATTTTTAAATAAACTAGGTAGTCACTGAATTATGACCACTGTACCTCATGTTTGCCAATGGGAAGTTAATTTCGAAGATCTATAATTACGAAATTAGCGTTTTATGAAAAAGTGTGGCTGAAGATAATTTAAAGATCTCAATCAAATCTATCTAATCCCGATTTTCAAACAATATTCTTTCAATATTTAAGCAGATGTTAAAGTTTCAACATTTCAGAATAGCAATGTGTTCTAAGAAATGTATCAAAAAATTACATGAATGTTGAAAAAATTATTCACACACACTTTTAAACTTTATAGTCATTTATGAAATGGTAAATGTTCAAACTTTAATTACTCTTTAAATGAAATAAGTAATAAATATCCCCTCAAGCAGCTGCTTGCCACAGAAGTCTGACAGGAGCCTGCCAGTTTATATGCCATGGCCGAGTGGTTAGCGCGCTTGGCTACTGATTTACGGGACCTGGGTTCGAGCCCCGGGTAAGGCATGGATGTTCGTGTTGTTTTCTGCTGAGGTCCTGCCATCATCTCAGATCTTCTACTGTGGCATATAAACTGACAGGCTCCTGTCAGACCTCTGTGGCAAGCAGCTGCTTGAGGGGGTATTTATTTATTTTATTTTTTATTAGTCTGTGAGAAGGGCGAGACCTCTCACAGACATCTAAAAAACAACGAAGACGTGTCACGTGACACGAAGGTTGCCAGATCACTAATTTCTAAAAAAATAGTTGCCAGAATTTTTTTCTGAATTCTGTAATCAACCGTAGTGTTCGGATACTTTTTTGAGCGACTGTACCCTGATGCGCTTGTTTCAAAATGTTCGTTGCAGAGAATTTATATGATAAATGTAAAAAAAATATATCGTTAATACCTTTTTTTTCATTTATTGAAATTTTCTGGTGGATATCTTTGAGAACCACTCTCTACACTCTCTTCGATTTTGAGGTGCTTGCTGAAATGGCGGCTTTCTCTTAGAGCTAGTTGACTGATGCCCAACGCCGTAGGATTTGTCCCGTTGGCATGAGTTCGGCGGCGCCCTCTGTCAGGAGTCAGGATCCTGCACGGACTCTCATTTATCACGTCAGGAAGTGTTTACATTCCAAACACGGGAGTGGAGAGAGAGAGCACGTGTCCCTTCTTGCATCCTTCCAACGCCTGCTGAGAGCTTCGGTGATGGTTCGTATCCGACTGACAAGTTGATCCTGCGAATTATCCGAGCGGCTGCCTTTCATTGATACAACCGCAACACGTGGTCTGAGGGGAACACCAGAACATCAGATCTCTAACAATAGACCACCAGAAAAGTTTAGCTATCGCATTCTATTGTTACTTAATCGCGGAATTCAGCAGGGATATCAGGACTAAGACAATATACTTTATGCTGTTATTTTGAAGTTACAGTTTTATTTTTGTATTATATGTAACGTTTCCATGTTGTCAGAAATGAAAACTGGGAAGTATTCCGCTTTTTTTTCTTTTGCTTACTGAAACCGGGACGCAACAGCTGATTTAAAACCAGATCAGTAGCATGCGAAAGGGGTGAGCCATTGCCCACCTTGAAAATTTGGAGAGTGAGTGGGCAGAGAGTATATTTTGCTCACCCATAAATTTTGGATTTCATTTCAACTTTGCAAATGATATCTACAAGAAAAAAGATTTCTGTATTCTGCTTTAGTTCCAATTGGGGATCAGAAGTGATTAAGAGAATTGACATGAATGACTTATACACTTTTGAAATGGCATGTGAGGTGCTTATTTGCAAAGTCCTTATTATGACATAAAAGCTCCACCGCAGATGAGTGGGGCGGGGGTGGCTCAGTCAGTAGCGCGCCAGGCTCGTAATCTGTAGTTCCCAGGTTCGAATCCCAACTGGGTCAGTGTTGAGATTTATCTCCGCAAAACTCCCCACCTTGCCCACGGTCAGTAGGGACACCGATGAGCTTAGAAAAGCGCCGTTCGTCGGATGGAACGTTAAGCCGTGACCCCGTGTGAGGGAGAGCCATACCCTGTGCACGTTAAAGAACACGCTGAATGGCCTTGACGGGAGACTACCATCCGTCTCCCAACAGCTGTTCCAGTGGGTTCCCTCTCCCCAACCTTCTCTGAACCTTCGGGGTCCTTGCGATCTGGTCATTTAGCCCATTGTGTGCAAAAAAGTGCTGCTCAGAGGTAAAACCACCCAACAGCAAATGATTAAAATGGAGAAATAACAAAAATTGATTGTTTTTCAACGAAATCATACCTTTGAAAATGGGAAATAAGCTAAAATCCTGCTATCCTGATGTTAAGATTGTTGAAAACGGTATGAAAATAGCTGATTTATAATGTAATCATGGTATCCACCCTGGTTTGGCATTACTATCTAATTTATCGAGATTTTAACACGGATTCGGAGGTTGTTTCAAAAGCGCAGGAAATTTCGAAGGCCGTTCCAAACAGTGAGAAACCATTGGTTAGAAACTGTGCCGTCACGGGTATGACGTCTGTGTATATTCTGTCCACACTGGATTTTTGGACTTCGCATACCACTGAAACCAGTTACAATGTAAGAAAATATTTTCTCTACAGTTCTTATACACAGTACTGCTCATGGCTGGTAATGCAGTCATGGATAAATATATCCGATTCTGCAAATAACGAAACAGTACTCTTTCTGGAAATCACAGTTAAACTAATTTTTTCATGGGAAGCCATTACTCTTCGCATCTCAGGGTAAAAATATTTAGTATTGCATTAAATTCAATAAAATTCAATTAATTAAAAACACATCGTAAAATATATACTAAAAATCACTAGTTATTAAAAAATATGTTTCTTAACGGATTTATTTCCCAAAACATACGTGATATCAATTAAAGAAAACTATATAGGTAGGCACATCACGGGTGAAAACTACAAAGGGTGTCCCAAAATAGCTGAGAATATTTTTATTAAATGGCAACACTGTGGGGAAGTCGCGCGAGGGGTTAATCGCTGTCTCTTAACCATGACAACCATCGTTTAGTTTCTTGCAGGTTTCTATTGTTCAAAGAAATCGTTTGAAGCGAGTTATCTTTGTAGCCGCCTGTTAAAGGAATTTTTTATGATTGTTTCTTTCAAGTTTTTTACGTTAAGGATATCAAAAACTAAATAGAGTGATGCGATAAAATTTTGTGTGTGACTTGGGAAAAGTGTTCGGAAACTGCAATCATTGAAAGACTTGTTCCAGCGTCCCTGTCACTTGTTAAACGTTTTCTGGAATTCGCTGTCTGGAACGGTCTTCAAAATCTCCGAATCCGTGTTGAAATTTTGTCCTCTCAAATTTTTTTAATATGGAAATAACCAGAAGTCACATGGCAACTGATTTGGAGCACAGCACTGTTCAGTTTTGATATTTATAACGTAAAAAACTTGAAAGAAACAGTCATAAAATTGCGTTTAACAGGCAGCAACGAAGATACCTCACTTCAGACGATTTCTATGCGTGATGCAAAACCGCGGGAACCTAAATGACGGTTGTCATGATTGCGAGATAGTATGATTAAAACCAATGAGTACGTTCGCGCCGTTTCTAAACAGTGTTGCCAAGCAAGGAAATAAGCAAGGAAATGAAAATTGCAGCGGGATGCAGAAAAGAAAACGAAAATTGTAGCCAGATACAGAAACTTAGTTAAACATTGTTGTCGGATATAAGCGAGGAAATGAAAATTGTAGCGGGATATAGAAAAGAAAACGAAAATTGTAGCCAGATATAAGCAAGAAAATAAAAAATGCAGCCAGATATAAACAAGAAAATGAGAATTTTAACCAGATACAAGCAAGAAAAATGAAAATTGTAGCCAGATATAAGCAAGAAAATGAAAAATGTAGCCAGATATAAACAAGAAAATGAAAATTGTAACCGGATACAGGCAAGAAAATTAAATTTGTAGCCGGATATAAGCAAGGAAATGAAAATTGTAGCCGGATAGAGAAAACTAAAATTGTAGCCGGATAGAGAGAAGAAACTAAAATTCTAGCCAGATACAAGCAAGAAAAATGAAAATTATAACCGGATACAAACAAGGAAATGAAAACTGCAGCCGGATACAAGCAAGGAAGCGATATTTGTAGCCGGATGCAAGCAAGAAAATGAAAATGTAGTCGTGTATGAGCAAGGAAATAAAAATTGTTGCGGGATACAGGCACGAAAATGAAAAATTGCAGCCTGATACAAGCATGAAAATGGAAATTGTAGCCAGATACAAGAAGGAAATGAAAATTGCAGCCGAATACAATCAAGGAATTGAAATTTGTTGCCAGATGCAAGCAAGAAAATTAGAATTATGGTCGGTACAGAGCAAGGAAACGAAAATTGTAGCCTGATACAAGCAAGAAATGAAATTTTTAGTCGGATACCTGCAAGAAAATGAGAATTGTAATTGGGTAAAAGCAAGGAAATGAAATTTTTAGTCGGATACCAGCAAGAAAATGAGAATTGTAACTGGGTAAAAGCAAGGAAATGAAATTTTTAGTCGGATACCAGCAAGAAAATGAGAATTGTAACTGGGTAAAAGCAAGGAAATGAAATTTTTAGTCGGATACCACCAAGAAAATGAGAATTGTAACTGGGTAAAAGCAAGGAAATGAAATTTTTAGTCGGATACCACCAAGAAAATGAGAATTGTAACTGGGTAAAAGCAAGGAAATGAAAATTGTAGCCCGGGCTACTCCCGAAACATTTACGGTATACATATATATACCCTTTAAAAAAAAAAAAAAAAATATTGGTACATATCTACTCATGTTGATTAATATGCTCCTTCCACACTAGCAATAATTTAAATTGCTCCCTCAAAGATAAAAATGTTGACGACCTCTTCTTTAAAGAATTAAAAAGTCCTTTTTCCATACAGTGTAATAAATGCATTTTGGTTAATAAGCAAAATGCATCTACTAAGATTTTTAAGCGAGCCACTTCAATGACGCAGCTGTAATGCTGTGAGCAGTGATGATATAGGAGCAATACTTCCTATCTCATCACTAATCACAGCATTATCACCACACTCACTGTCCTCGTATCTCTGGGGCGGGGTACTCAGTACTCTGGGGGGAGACTCAGTCGGTAGCGCGCCAGGCTCGTAATCTGTAGTTCCCCGCCCACGGTCAGTAGGGGACACCGATGGGCTTGGAAAGGCCGCCGTCCGTCGGATGGGACGTTAAGCCGTGGCCCCGTGTGCGGGAGAGCCATACCCTGTGCACGTTAAAGAACACGCTGGATGGCCTTGACGGGAGGCTACCATCTGTCTCCCAACAGCTGTTCCAGTGGGTCCCCTCCCCCAACCTTCTCTGAGTCTTCGGGGTCCATGTGACCTGGCCATTTAGCCCATGGTGTGCAAAAAAGTACCGCTCAGAGGTAAAACAACTCAACCCTCATATCTCTTCGCACGAGCTGCCTCTATCAGTCTATATGCGTCTTTTCATCTTCAACTTCGTTCATATTCCGTAGCGCGCCTTGCACCAAACTGAATGGATGAATCAGCGAGTTCGCATCACGAATTCCTCGTCGAGTGTGAGTGTGTGTAAGACAGTGCAGTTATTTTTCTCTTGCATCCCGAATGACGCCATTCATTCCACTCGGGGGCACTTTCGGACAGAACCCGGATGTTCCCACATACAGGAGCCAGCTGTAGCCTCGCCACCAGCGAATGCAAACGCGGAGGGTGGGTCGAGAAACAGGAGCTGGAGGAGGGGAATGCAAACAGAAAAAGTGGTGTGACTCATGCCTCGTCTCGGCCGTGTTTAAAGATGCATTATGGTTCAGAAGATTGAACGGTGTCGACATGAAGACGATATGTCTTTGTTTTTGTTGACATCCGTCTTCTGACTTCCTGCAGCAACAACATGGTCAGGCCGGACATGGACAAGGCTATCCGCAGTCCGTTCTCACTTCGGATTCATTTTATTTCTTAAGGGCACCTCAAAAGTTCAGTTAAAAAGTCAATGCACTAGAATGTATAAGTTCAATTAAAAATCTTCATCCCTTATGTAATTACATTGATAGGATAAAATAAGCGTGAATAAACGACATCAATCATGTATTTTCATTCAATATGGAAATCATAGCCACTGGCGAATGAATACAACGAGTGCTTGGAGTAGACCCAGCCTTAAGGCAAATCGAAGTGGCCTTCGTTTGACTCGCACGTTGATGTCACGACAGTTTTTAAGGAATTTTTTAGGAGGGTCCAGAACGAGCTAATGCCATCCTGAAAGAACTGCAATCCTTCAAGGTCCAATCTCTTTAAGTCCTGGAGAATGCTGACATCTTATTTTTGTGAAATATTATGTGAATTCAATGCAGAGGTCTTGAATGTAGGAAGAATGTTTGGCTTTGCGCTTCAGGGCACCGCAGATCACTTAATTGATTTGGGCGTTTTGCATTTTAGGGTTCGGCTGTTTTATCTCTGAGCGATACTTTTTTTTTGCACACAATGGGTTAAATGACCAAGACAAAAGTACCCCGAGGACTCAGAGAAGGTTGAAGAGGTTGTGTTGGGTTGTTTTTCCTCTGAGCGGCACTTTTTTTGCACACCATGGGCTAAATGGCCAGGTCACATGGACCCCGAAGGCTCAGAGAAGGTTGGGAGAGGGGACCCACTGGAACAGCTGTTAGGAGACAGATGTTAGCCTCCCGTCAAGGCCGTCCATTATGTTCTTCAACGTGTATGGCTGTCCCGCACACGGTGCCACAGCTTAACGTCCCATCCGACGGACGGCGGCATTTCCAAGCCCATCGGTGTCCCCTACTGACCGTGGGCAGGGCGGGGAATTATGCGGAGATAAATCTCAACGCTGACCCAGCTGGGACTTGAACCTGGGAACTGAAGATTACGAGCCTGGCGCGCTACCGACTGAGCCACCCCCACCCCAGTTTGAAGGGGAGTGGACCCACTGAACTGTTAAGAGACAAATGTTAGTCTCCAATCAAGGCCATCCAATGTGTTCTTCAATAGCCAAACGTGCAGGGCTCCCGGCACACGGGAGCACTGATTAACCTCCAATCCGACGGATTTTGAGGAGACAAATATCAACTCTAGCGGGACTCGAACCTGGGAACTACAGATTACGAGCCATGGACCCCACCGACTGAGCCACTCCCAGCCCCTTCATTTTATGGAGAAAAATTTAACACAAATTGTCTTCCTTAATGATATCATCCTAAATATAGCCCTGGGAAAATATTTTCTAGTGATTTGTCATATCTTATCTAATGTTAATCATACTATTGGCATTTCTTTATATTCTTGTCCTTGTTATCTACAGGGGTTTATCAAAATAACGTAAACAATGACGGCGACTAGAGTACACGCAATGCGCCGTATGCATATCACAGGGACGACGTCACCCCCGATGTGAGGTAAATAAAGGGTAGAAGAACGATGTCGGCTATCATACTCCACATGGAAAATCAAGATTAACCCAGATAAAAGCCAGTCAGTTCTCTTCTTTAGAAAGAAGATTGTTAATCCTGATTCTCCTAAAATTTTTGGAGTTGAAACATCCTGGACACCAACGGTGAAATACCTTGATGTCATTCTACATTAAAAAAAAACTTTGCTGGAATGCGCATATTGATCAGGTGTTGTCAAAGGCTCAAATCATCAGATGCAAACTGGCACCCCTGATAGGGTGGAGCTCGAAACTGCCTCCAGAAAAGAAATTATTTCTTTATAACTACAAACACCAATGTCAGGAGACTTTAGAGCTTCCAAAATAAAATCCTCAGATCTGTGGTCAGTGCTCCCTGGTTTGTGAAAAACAATTCACACTGATTGGAGCACTGACCACATATACACCCACATTCAGAAGCTCGCGCAGACCTTTTTCGAGGCAGTGGGAGATAATCCTTATGATATAATTAGAACTTTGACTGATTATAATCCATTGGTTTTAAACCAATTCAAGCGTCCTAAGATTGTGGTGTATGACACCCGTATGTTTAAATTTTAGTTGTACTTCTTTAGCAAGTTTCTTTTGCCCGTGTGGCTCCTTTGGGGTTTATGTGTTTTACTTTTGTTATTGCCAATCAGGCACTATTTTAGACTTCGAGATATAAGCCATAGGCATGGAGTTCTTAATATTAATTAAAGATATCATATATCAGATGTCGGCTATCACATAGTAGTGCCACAGGCGCAGGTGAAACAGCCGTAGTGGTGCAATTGTCGACAATATCAGATCTCATTGACCAAAAAGGTATGATCATTGGTGCGTGTCTTGCAGAAGCTTCAGTAACCAAAATTGCGGAAATAGTAGGTGTAACACGAAGAACTGCATCGGAGGTTATGACTACCTAACAAAAAGGACAGAGCATTGCCTCCAAACGTGAAATTGTAGACGCCATACGAAGTTGTCAGATAAGGATAGGCGAACGGATTGTACAACGCAAGACCACGACACCGCAAATAGCAGCAGAGTTGAACACCAGTCGGAATGATTCCGTTTCCATTCTAACAGTTCGTCGGGAACTTATGCATCGGAATTATGAACAACGGAATTTCTCTTCGTGGAAGTGAAATTCCGTTGCGGCGCGTTTCACTTCGAAATTCCTCGACAATGTATGGAACGTACAGACAAAAAGGGAATAATTTTTCGGCACTTTTTAAATGACGATTAAAAGTATTAAAAGTATCTCAATGAAAATTAATTCATTCTTGAACGATGGCATTCCTTCTGCTGGCTGAGATCTCCGGTGACCTAACGATGTCGCTATTTACTAACCGGTATTTATGGCCGTGCTGCAATCCACAAACTTCTGATTGCAACATCAATGCAACAAAATGTATGAGGTGGTGCAAAGCACATAAAAACTGGGATGCTAAAGACTGGCAACTTGTCATCTGGTCTGATGAATCGTGCTACACATTGTTTCCCACCACTGGTAGAGTGTACGTCTGGCAAAACCCCCCAGAGGCGTACCATCCCGACTGTGAAGCATGGAGGTGGATCCCTGATGCTGTGGGGTGCCATATCATGATATTCCTTAGGACCACTGGTTATTCTGCAGGATCGTGTCACATCCGCAACGTACGAATCCATTCTCGGGGACCACCTGCATCGAATGTTGCGGGCATTGTTCCCTAATGACCTCCCTGGTTTCAAGCGGATAATGCACCTGTGCATTGTGCGAAACGTGTCCAGTTGTGGTTTGCAGAGGATGAGGTACAGCAGCTATCCTGGCCACCTCAATCTCCAGATCTCAATATTATTAAACATTTCTGGGAATATCTGGAGCGCAAGGTCAGATCACACTTTCCACCTCCAGCATCACTGGCACAGTTGGGTTATATTTTACAGGAAGAATGGTCCTACATTCCATTACCGTATGTGCATGACTTGTAGAAATCTATTCCACATTGAATTGCGTCTGTTCTGAACGCCCGAGGTGAGCCTACAGCTTGTTAATAAAATGTTCTCCACAAACAGTACGTGTTTCCATTATTTTGAAAAACTCTCCATTATTTTGATGAAGGTTTTATCAAAATCCCCATCAAAATAATGCTGTCACTTACAAGGTCGCGCGCACAAGGAAAATGGTCTGGTGGTTTGCACTTCCGACATGAACTAAATATATTTTACTACATTAAAAACACTACTTAATACAGTCGCTCAAAAAAATATCCGAATACTATGGTTGAAGGATTCAGAAAAAATATCTGGCAACGATTTTTTAGAAATTAGTGATCTGGCAACCTTCGTGTCACGTGACGGAACATGAGGAAGACTTTCAGATATTGCCCTGGCCTCCAAATTCTCTTGACATCAATCCAATCGAACATCTGTGGTTTGTGTTGGAAAAACATATGCGATCTGCGGCGACACAACCACGTAACATACAAGGATCTGCTGGTAACGTGTTGGTACCGGATACCACAAGACTCCTTTAGATCTTGGACCTCTTTAGAATCTTTTAGCGTCCATGCCTCGCCGGGTAAGAGCTGTTTTTGGCAGCATGTGGAGGACCAACATCATAGTAGGCAGGTGATCAGAATGTTTTGGCTCTTCGGTTATGTTCAGTTTCTGGCAAAAGTTTTGATGTTTATTACAAATCGCTTATCAATACCACCACTTTGTGTCACGCTTTCACCCTCTCAAACCTTTTTTTGGTTGGTGTTGTTGCCAGATACAGCTAAAATAACTCTTTTCTCGGATTATTTTGTCGTTCAGTTAATTTTTAATGTTGAAATCTGGCAATCTTCTTTCAGAGGAAATTTCTGATATGAGGGAAACAAACTATAATTACGCTGAAAAAAGAAGTTTACGACAGTTTTCATATGTGATTTCGGGTTCAGGCATTGACAGGTTCAGAATAATTTAAATCGCAAATATTTCTTGTAATAATTCTGAAAAAATAGTGAATAAATATTCTTTGATTTATAATTTCAACTTTTTAATCAGTCTTTAGTAATTAGAAATAAGTATCATGCGGCTTTTGATTTTTTTTACGTATTGTCCACCTCTAGTTTTTGTTTTTTAGATAAATAGATATATTTATTGTCATCATCGTCATGTCACAAAACACAGATATAGAGAGGTTTTTTACATTTGACCCGCAAAGCTAATATCTGCAGGAAATATGAGTATTATTTTTCATACATGAAATGTTATGACATTAGTATGTACCTAAAATAATATGACAATATCTCATACATAGAAAAGAACAAATGAAATTATTTGATAATGGAACTGTGCACAACAGTTGAAACAAGTTGTGCGGAAACAGAAAAGAACATGTAACATAAAAAGCAACACAAAAATTTTATAAACACTGGGTTTCCCAGGAATGTTGATTAACAGACTTTCTCTAAATAGCTTTTAACTTTTAACTTAATCTCACTAAAATTATTTAGATACATAATTCTTTTGGGGCGGGGGGGGGGACTCAGTCGGTAGCACGCCAGGCTCATAATCTGTAGTTCCCAGGTTCCAGTCACAGCTGGGTCAGCGTCGAGATTTATCTCCTTAAAACTCCCTGCCCACGGTCAGTAGGGGACACCGATGGGCTTGGAAAGGCCGCTGTCCGTCGGATGGAACGTTAAGCCGTGGCTCCGTGTGCGGGAGAGCCATACCCTGTGCACGTTAAAGAACACGCTGGATGGCCTTGACGGGAGGCTACCATCTGTCTCCCAACATCTGTTCCAGTGGGTTCCCTCCCCCAACCCTCTCCGAGCCTTCGGGGTCCATGTGATCCGGTCATTTAGCCCATGATGTGCAAAAAACTGCTAACCGCTAAGTCTCTTATAATATTATACTTTAAAAATAAATATCCCCTCAAGCAGCTGCTTGCCACAGCGGTCTGACTCTACTTAAAAAAATTAAAGTGCTGCGTTGAAAGCGTTAGACCAGTGGTTCTCAACCTTTAATGCTTCACGTACCCCCTGGAAATGTGTATGTAACTGTCGTACCCCTTGTATGTATAGATAAAACTATAGTTATAGTAATAGGAATAAAATAAAGCATATATATATACACATTAAATTTTGTATTCATAAATTACATATATCGATAAAAACAAAAAATGACAAACAATTTAACAAATCTTATAAAATTCTAAACATTTTACTGGTAATCAGATCTAGCGACTTTTGAGCTCTCACGGCGTACCCCAAAAAATTTTATCTCGTATCCCCAAGGGGTGCGCGTACTCCACTTTGAGAACCCCTACGCTATACCCTTCCCCCATAATTCTGTTTGAATTCCCAGTAATCTCTCTCTCTCAGACTTCCAACAAAATTTTCTTGTTTCTGTTACTGACTATTCCATTACACTGGGTTCTCTAAACATTTGAAGTGCCGAAATACGAAAACGAATATTTTGTGTCTTCAAAAGGACTGAAGATTTCATTTTCTTTTTTTAAATGTCTCTTCATGGAAGTGAAATTCCGTTGCGGAGCGTTTCACTTCGAAATTCCTCGACAAAAAGGGAATTATTCTTCGGCACTCTTTAACCTTCACTGCAGAAATAAAAAGGACGATTAAAAGTATCTCAGTGGAAATTAATTCATTCTTGAACGATGGCATTCCTTCTTCTGACTGAGATCTCCGGTGACCTAACGATGTCGTTAAAATCCATGAACCGGCCACACAAAAGGCGGTTTGAGCGGCTCGACGTTATTAACGATTTGAAACTTTCCTGCGTCTTAAAACAATTACCGAAAGCGGAGGTTGCTTCACAGCAAACTGAAGAGTGTGCAGCTACTATACACGCTCCAGTGTTTGCTGTGAAGCCACTTTCGTTAACCGTAAAAGATTTTAAAAACGCCTCAAAGTTTGAAAACTTTCAAAACGCGAAACGACTTTCTTTGCGGCCGTACCCTACGGAAAGGAATCGTATGACCGCGTTAAAGGGGATGTCTCGTTCCCCCCTCCCCTTGCATACGGACGTTGTTGATTCCCTCCCTCTCTCGTCGTCCCCCGCCCCATCACACGTTTCTGGACAGCGTTGGGGGAGGGAGAAGACAAGGCAACGAGGCTAGTCTAGCACGTGTGCTGTCTGTCACCACCTGTTGATGTCTGGCCAGCTGACTTGAGACTGTGCCGCTCCGAATGGTCACATGATCAGTGACTGCGGACACAGAAGGAGGAGGAAGAAGAGGGGAGAGGCGGAGATCCTGTCCTAACTCTGAAGATTGCCGAATTGCAGAGATCATCTCAGATTTGTCTTCTGGAGATTCTCTGGATATAATTCATTAGCCATTTTAGGGTATGTTACTATTGCTAAGTTTTTTATTCTGCTCTGATGTTTATTCATAATTATGATTTGAAGTTTTTGGCCTGCACTTGAACGTATTGGATGGTGGGTTGTCGGGTTAGTTCTCTTACCTCTAAATTGTATAGCGTTTTTTTTCTAACTCCGCCCTCGGCGAGAAAGGGGACATTCATCTCATGGGATGTTAAACCATGATCCCCTTGCACAGAAGAGCCATACTCTGTGCACCTTAAAGAACACGCTGGATGGCCTCCACAGGAAGTTTCCATCTGTCTCCTTATAGATTTTCAGCGGATCTTCTTCCCCTACCTTCTCTAAGCTCTTGAAGACCTTGTGACCTACTAAATGGCTAGGTCAAGAGGACTCCGAGAGCTCAGAGAAGGTTGGGGGAATGGGACCCACTGGACAGCTGTCAGGAGACATATGGTAGCTTCCCAGCAAGGCCAGCCACCATGTTCTTTAAAGGTCACAGAGTATGTCTCTCCCGCACAAGGATCCACGGCTTAACATCCCATACGACAGATGGCAGCCTTTCTAATGCCATCGGCGTCCCCTACTGATCGAGGGCAGGGAGTTTTGCGGAGATAAATCTCAAAGCTGGCCCAGCTGAGACTCGAACCTGGGAATTATAGATTATAAGCCTGGAGCACTACCTACTGTGTCAAGCCCCGACCATTTGCATAATTGACACCGAAAGAGTCAGAAAGGATGTTGGAAATTAATAATAAGTGCCCTATTATTAATAAAATAATACATTAAGCTTAATCATGAATGACTAATCTTTTTCATTTCAAAGTATTATACAGATATTTGAACTGCTGATCAGGCTTGGGTTGGATTGGGTTGTTTAACTTCTGAGCGGCACTTTTTTGCATACGATGTGCTAAAACCGACCTTTGACCCTTGACAAATTGTAAATGTATTTGTATTCTTTACTCTTATGAATAAAAATTATATTCTTTAAAAAAAAAATAGCCAGGTCACAAGAACCCTGAAAGCTCAGAGAAGGTTAGGGAGAGGAGACTCACTGGAACAGCTGTTGGGAGAGAGATGGTAGGCTCCCATGAAGGGAGGCGTGTTCTTTAACGTGCACAGGGTATAGCTCTCCGGTACCCGGAGCCACGGCTGAACGTTCGATCCGATGGATCGCGGCCTTTCTAAGCCCATCAGCGTCCCTACTGACAATGGGCAGGGCAAGGAGTTTTGCGGAGATAAATCTAAACTCTGACCCTGCTGATCAGGCAATCACCAATTTATTTACAACACCAAAAAATGCAAAAATCCCAACAAAAGTTGTGTGATAGGTATAAATATCACACAGTTTAAAAATAACTGCAAAAAAGAAAAAGTTCGATATCAACAAAATTATATCACTAACGTTTTCTTACGACTAAATGTGCCGTGAACTTTTCTCCTTCGAGAACTGACGACCGATAATTTTGATTTTTTTTTTGCAAAGAAATTATCAAACAAAATAAACGAGTAGTTTAATCATTAAAAAAAATACTCATTTTGATCTTTTTTACCCTCCAATACACCTTTCCAAAGTAAAATATTTCATGCTTACTGCATCATAAACATAATTTTAAAGTCTTATAGGTTTTCCAAATATGCATGTCGCAAAAAGTCGCAAAATATGCATGTCACAAAATCCAACTTGCGACTTTTATTATACATAGATATATAAAAAATCCTCATGCAGCCATGAACTACAGCGATCCAACCAGACTGTGCAATTTTGTTGTCCAAACACGTCTGTCCTGAGCTACATCTGCTGCATCCGGCCACTGCACACCAATTCTAACAAGGTCCTGTTTGACATTGTCTGCCCACCGCATCCTAGGTCTCCCCCTCCTTCTGAGGCCTCTAGGCACACTGTTCATAACCCTATTCGCTAATCTATAATTATCCATACGGAAAACATGGCCAAACCAGCGGAGTCTCTCTCTGTATAATATGCTGCTTAAAGGAGGTTGCCGACTCCTTTGCCTAACATGGTCAAACCAGCGGAGTCTCTCTCTGTATTAGTTACAAAGTTGAACCACCTAATGCCCAAGATACTACGTAAACATCTAAAATCAAAAGCATTTAGTTTCCTGTTATCTTGTTTACAAAGCGTCCCAGTTTCACTACCGTAACTAACCCTAGAAAGAACCAAACTATTATACAGCCTAATTTTAGTCTTTAGGTGTATACGCCTATTTTTCCACACTCTCCATGGATTCTTAAAAGTCCCAGCAGCAATCCTTATTCTTCTCTTTATCTTATGTCGCACATCACCAGTATCTGCTGCATAGCTCCCAAGATAATTAAACTATGGCACCTGCTCAAGAGTGGACCTATTGAGATTCACTGAATCACAGTCTGCCTGACCAATTTCCATCACTTTTCTTTGTTTATCACCGAACTTGCTCTATTACCAGTCTCATCAATAACCCTAATGAAAAAACTAACCGAACTAGCCCATTTACTGTTAATTCATATCTTCAACATTCCTGATGAAAGAAGTCATCTAATCATCATCATTAACCAAAGGGCCAAATCATCAGTGTAATCTAAATCAGAAATTTTCAAATCTCTAGACCATTTAAGCCCGAAATCTTCCCCTTGCAGTGAATTTCGCATAACATAATCAATAACCAAACAAAACAGAAAAGGAGACAAAACGTACCCTTGTCGAACTCTACTAGCAATGCTAAACCAATCGCTGCAAGACGTACCAACTCTCGCACACGACTCAGTGTTATTATAGTGAGGTAATGAATATGATCTAACGATCAACCACAAATTATGACGATCAATAGAGTCAAAATCCTTTTTGAACAGGTTTCTGAAATTCTAAACATTTCTCAGTTGTCTGCCTAAGTGAAAATATTTGAGCTATACATCCCCTATCAATTCTGAATTACACTGTTCATCACGCAGTTGTTCATCAACCAAATTCTTAATTCTATTATGCATAACAATGCAAAGAACTTTACCTGGAACCGAAAGTCGGCTGATATCCCTATAGTTATCACAAGAACTAAGGTTACCTTTTTTAAAAATCGGGCTAATAATAACTTTAATACAATACTTAAAAACAATGCTTTTATCATAAGAGATTGAAAATTTCCGTCAGACAAGTAATAACAGAAACACTTCCAGCTCTAATCTGTAGTAATTTCATCCACCCCTGGAAATTTATGTAGTTTAAGTTTAAAAATTACCAAAGTAACTCCAAACTGTGATATAGGGCCAACTTTAAAGTCTGTAATTACAAACAATGGGAGTTAAACTAACTACATTGTTTAGAACATCTCTGAAATGCTGGGGCCGCCTAGCTATGACAGACTCAGGGCCGGACTTTGACCTTCTGAAACCCTAAGCTATGATAACAGGCCCCAAAATTTCGAAAGTCGAAATAAAGTTATATATTTATTATTCTGATAGGAGGGAAAATTTAAAAAAATGTGAAATTGATGTGGTAAAATTTTATACTTACGTTGGAATACATAATAACTGAGATCAACAGTGTTTTCACAAAGAATAATTTGAGTACAAAAAAAAATCGTGACAGTAAACTGAAATTTTTAAGGCCCCTCTTAATCGTGAGGCCCTAAGCTGTAACTTAGTAAGCTTATGCGTAAGTCCGGCCCTGATTTTGACCATACAAACTTTCCTCGCCCACAGAAAATGAATAACTGATCGGATTTCTTCGCAAGACCACATTTGTAACCTCGTAGCCATTTTGAACTGCCAGACCTCTGCTCCAATATGCGCATGCGTCTGTAAACCCCATCGTGTTGCCAATCCAGTGCACCATAATATATGTATATTTAACGCTCTCGTATGACCCGGTGATTTTTTATTTTCTACATTGTGATTTACACGTCCGATTCTTTGTTTGGGATAGCAGGAAGCCCATTGTTGAAGGGTTTCTAACCTTCCCGTCACATTTTATCACATTTTATCATTTTATCACATCACATCACATCACCCGGTGATTTTGTAATCTTATTTTCTGATTGTAACCTTTACTATTTATATTGTAACCTTTCTGCTTGTAACCTTACTTTCTGATTCACCTACCTATATATTATTAAAATGTACTAAATTAATTTTTATGAAATATAAATCGAATTAAAAAATCGTATTTGTATCTGCAAAGCTAAAATATAAAACGCTTGAAAACTATCTGGTGAAAAATGTAGAAAGCACTACGTGAATTTAAATTCGGTTAATTTTTTTTTCTTTCTTTCGTTTTTATCTGTGGTCTTCAATAAACCCGAAAACCGAAAAAGGGGCAAATATTACCCACTTGAAAATATATTTGATTAACCCCGGTTTATATGGCCTGTGAAAATGAAATTGCCTCACTCAGAAAAAACACATCTAAAAATTAGCGTAGTACACACAGGGCCGGATCTATGGAGGAAGGAGGGGGGAGCCATTGGGGGAGCCATTGCTTCTCTCCCCTCCCCCTTTGAGAATGCTCGTTGGGTAATAGTGGCAAAAAATTGTTAAACATATGAGTATTTTCCTGTATTTTTCAAGGAATTTTTAAAGATCTCTAAAAAGAAGAGGCAAATGTTATACTATAATGGGAATCCATTCTATCGAGCTAGATTTAGTTCCCTCCCACTTAAATATTTTTTGCTAAATCTGGGCTTGGGTACATATAAAGATAATGAGAGAACATGATTCCCAGTAAAAGAATAACAAGAGGTTTAATTCTGTACAAAAAAGCATTTATTCTTACGCATCAACAATACATAGTGTGACCCTCATTGGACACGCAGCAGGGACGGCCCAAGATGTCGACGAACCGGTAAACTACTCGGGTTGCCAAACTTTAAGTATACTTAAAAAAAAATAAAAAATAAATAAATACCCCCTCAAGCAGCTGCTTGCCACAGAGGTCTGACAGGAGCATGTCAGTTTATATGCCATAGTAGAAGGTCTGTGAGGATGGCAGGACCTCAGCAGAAAAACAACACACACAACCATGCCTTACCCAGGGCTCGAACCCAGGTCCCGTAGATCAGTAGCCAAGCGCGCTAACCACTCGACCACGGGATGGCCCGGAGCTACCAAGGTCCCTTAGGTCAGTAGCCAAGCGCACTAACCACTCAGCCACAGGACGGCCCGGAGCTACCCAGGTCCCTTAGGTCAGTAGCCAAGCACGCTAACCACTTGGTCACAGGACAGCCCGTAGCCACCAAAGGTCCCTTAGATCAGTAGCCAAGTGTGCTAACCACTCAGCTACTGGATGACCCGGGGCTCGAACCAAGGTTCCTTAGATCAGTAGCCAAGTGCGCTAACCTCTTGGCCATGGGATGACAAGGGGCTCGAACCAAGGTCCCTTAGATCAGTAGCCAAGCGCACTAACCACTCGGCCATGGGACAGCCCAGAGCTACCAAGGTCCCTTAGATCAGTAGCCAAGCGTGCTAACCATTTGGCCACGGGACGGCCTGGAGCTACCAAGGTCCCTTAGATCAGCAGTCAAGCATGCTGACCACTCGGCCACGACTCGAACCAAGGTCCCTTAGATCAGTAGCCAAGCGCACTAACCACTCAGCCATGGGACGGCCTGGAGCTACCAAGGTCTCTTAGATCAGTAGTCAAGCACGCTAACCACTCGGCCACGGGACGGCCACGACTCAAACCAAGGTCCCTTAGATCAGTAGCCACATGCACTAACCACTCAGCCACAGGATGTCCTGGAGCTACCAAGGTCCCTTAGATCAATAGCCAAGTGCACTAACCACTCAGCCATGGGACGGCCTGGGGCTCGAACCAAGGTCCCTTAGATGAGTAGCGAAGCATGCTAACCACTTGGCCACTGGACGGCCCAGAGCTACCAAGGTCCCTAAGATCAGTAGCCAAACGTGCTAACCTCTCGGCCACGGGATGGTCCAGGGCTCGAACCAAGGTCCCTTAGATCAGTAGCCAAGCGCAGTAACCACTCAGCCACGGAACGGCCTGTAGCTACCAAGGTCCCTTAGATTAGTAGCCAAGCGTGCTAACCACTTGGCCATGGGACAGCCTGGAGCAACCAAGGTCTCTTAGATCAGTTGCCAAGCGCGCTAACCACTCGGCCACGGCTCGAACCAAGGTACCTTAGATCAGTAGCCAAGCGCACTAACCACTCGGTCCTGGATGGCCAGGAGCTCCCAAGGTCCCTTAGATCAGTAGCCAAGCGCGCTAACCTCTCGCCCACGGGAGGGCACATGAGAATAATTATATTACATAACTACATTTCTGTTATTACTGTGATTATCTATGTAATGCGAAATCTGTTGTATTTAATGTTGAATAATTTCACTTTCACCTGGATTTAACGTACAGGTGATGTGTCTAATGGAGGTGTCATAAAACATTCATTCATCGACTAAATTAGCATTTGTTACATTTACCAGTGCTTATTTCCATTTCCTTTCTTAAATGCACGGCGCAGGATAAGATTTCTTAATTAACATTCCAGAATTTCGATTTGTTCATCCGAGATCATTTTTATCAGAGAATCTCTGTTTAGATACATATGTAAATTATTATTAACAATTGATAGATTAATAGAATAGTATGAGATACTAAAATAAAGTTGAAACTAGGAGATATCTTTCAAATAATTAAAAATTATTTCTTTTAACTCAGGTTAGCACATTAAAGATTGAATTTTTTTTATTCTTGGAAAATTATATTTACCTTTAATTACTATAAAAGAGCGCGATATACCATTGAGTGTTAACGTAAGTTTAGGTAAATATTTTCAGAAAAACTGGATATTTTTTAATCGAATCTAGTAAACAATATTATTCAATTATTGTCCAACTTTACGATTTTTTTGTTCAATGAATTAAAATTATCTGAACATCTAAATTTATGGACAAATAATTGATTCAGATGAAGATTTAAAAAGAAATTAAAATAATATTAGAAATATACAGTCTTTATGTGCTTTCCTGGTTACTCTCTATATAAATGAGGGGCGGGTATGGCTCAGTCGGTAGCGCGCCAGTCTTGTAATCTGTAGTTCCCAGATTCGAGTCCCAGCTGGGTCAGCGTTGAGATTTAATTCCGCAAAATTCCCCGCCCTGCCCACGGTCAGTAGGGGACACCGATGGGCTTGGAAAGGCCGCCGTCCGTCGGATGGGACGTTAAGCCGTGACTCCTTGTGCGGGAGAGCCATACCCTGTGCACGTTAAAGAACACGCTGGATGGCCTTGACGGGAGGCTACCATCTGTCTCCCAACATCTGTTCCAGTGGGTCCCCTCCCCCAACCTTCTCTGAGCCTTCGGGGTCCATGTGACCTGGCCATTTAGCCCATGGTGTGCAAAAAAGTGCCGCTCAGAGGTAAAACAACCCAACCCAACAACCCAACTGAAATGATGAATTTAAATTGATGAAAAAAAAACATAATGAAGCAGTCTGTGACACTGCCCTCTTGGTCTCACTTCAACTTGTTCTTTTCACAGTGTTTCATTAGAGGTCGAGAAATGTGAAAAACTAATAGGAGAGATGCCAGGACTATAGAGAGGATGTTCCAAGTATTCCCAACCATCTGGTTCAACGTTGTTATTGTTACTTTGGCAAAATGGGAGCGGACGCTGTCAGGCAATGAAACAACCGTTTTACTGAAAAGTCCTCTGGGCTTCTACCTTATTGTCTTAAATTACCCAAATCTCCGAAATATCGTTGCGAGTTGATGGTACAATCCAGAAACCCAATCAACAGGGGACCCTGATATCGTTGCGAGTTGATGGTGCGATCCAGAAACCCAATCAACAGAAGATCTTTATATCGTTGCGAATTGATGGTGCGATCCAGAAACCCAATCAACAGGGGACACTGATATCGTTGCGAATTGATGCTGCGATCCAGAAACTCAATCAATAGGGAACCCTGATATCGTTGCGAGTTGATGGTGCGATTCAGAAACCCAATCAATAGGGGACCCTGATATCGTTGTGAATTGATGGTGCGATCCAGAAACCCAATCAATAGGGGGACCCTGATATCGTTGCGAATTGATGGTGCGATCCAGAAACCCAACCAACAGGGGAGTCTGATATCGTTGCGAGTTGATGGTGCGATTCAGAAACCCAACCAACAGCGGACTCTGATATCGTTGCGAGTTGATGGTGCGATCCAGAAACCCAACCAACAGGGGACTCTGATATCGTTGCGAATTGATGGTGCGATCCAGAAACCCAACCAACAGGGGACTCTGATATCGTTGCGAATTGATGGTGCGATCCAGAAACCCAACCAACAGGGACTCTGATATCGTTGCGAATTGATGGTGCGATCCAGAAACCCAATCAATAAGGGACCCTGATATCGTTGCGAATTGATGGTGCGATCCAGAAACCCAATCAATAAGGGACCCTGATATCGTTGCGAGTTGATGGTGCGATCCAGAAACCCAACCAACAGGGGACTCTGATATCGTTGCGAGTTGATGGTGCGATCCAGAAACCCAACCAACAGGGGACTCTGATATCGTTGCGAATTGATGGTGCGATCCAGAAACCCAACCAACAGGGGACTCTGATATCGTTGCGAATTGATGGTGCGATCCAGAAACCCAACCAACAGGGGACTCTGATATCGTTGCGAATTGATGGTGCGATTCAGAAACTCAATCAATAAGGGACCCTGATATCGTTGCGAGTTGATGGTGCGATCCAGAAACCCAATCAACAGGGACTCTGATATCGTTGCGAATTGATGGTGCGATCCAGAAACCCAATCAATAGGGGACCCTGATATCGTCAGCATACTGCACATTGTTCAACTTTGGATGCTTCGATGCTGAGTGTGTTTGTAATCCATGCAACGTACATCACATTCAAACCGATACTTGCCACTGATTCTGATGTTGCTAAGTTCCTTCTTTCAGTATACCCGTTCCCTATATGAGGGCACAAAGATGAATCAATCCATTATCCAGATATATTGGTTGTCCTCTTCTCCTTTCATGTCACCCTTATATTTCAGGTGACGTGCGGCTTTCCAATCAAATTAAATGTTTTTATTACGTGAAACTCTCAATAGCAATAAGTTTCCTCTTCAATTGAATTGTGACATGCGAAATTATTTCTGATAGCTTGTGCAATTAAAGCTAATACCTGATTAATAACAGGTTCGTCATTACTGCCCCAAAAATTTTGACTACGATATAATTATTCTATTTTCCAAGAAGGTGATCGCACTAAACCAAAAAAGGTGATCGCACTTGACCAAAAAGGTGATTACAGTTCTTTATGATTAAATAGTCATCAATCTACTTTCTGTTGGCATCTCTGGATGGGGCGGGGGTGGCTCAGTCGGTAGCGCGCTAGGCTCGTAATCTGTAGTTCCCAGGTTCGAGTCCCAGCTGGGTCAGCGTTGAGATTTATCTCCGCAAAATTCCCCGTCCTGCCCACGGTCAGTAGGGGACACCGATGGGCTTGGAAAGGCCGCCGTCCGTCGGATGGGACGTTAAGCCGTGGCCCCGTGTGCGGGAGAGCCATACCCTGTGCACGTTAAAGAACACGCTGGATGGCCTTGACGGGAGGCTACCATCTGTCTCCCAACAGCTGTTCCAGTGGGTCCCCTACCCCAACCTTCTCTGAGCCTTCGGGGTCCGTGTGACCTGGCCGTTTAGCCCATGTGTGCAAAAAAGTGCCGCTAAGAGGTAAAAGAACCCAACCCAAACAACGCATCTCTGGAAGTTAGTAAAGTCTGGAATGATTGATCAATAATGTAGACAAGTCTGTACTCTGTTACTTTTCCTGTTTAGTTTCGTGATTAATTATATTAAGCAAAAATATTTGTAAGAGAGAAACTGATACTTTAGTTGCTCTACAGATCTGAAAATGCCTGGCTTAAAATTATGCTGATGATTTAGCCTTCTTAGTAAATGATATTTACGAGAGAAACGCTTTCATTATAGGGCTGTTGATGAGGCTGGTAATAAGTAGGCTTGGCCATAAATATAGAGTAAATTAAACTAACGAAAACAGGTTTAGAGAAGGAGAGATATTCCAGTTCTTTCGTATGCTTATGTTTTCGTTCAATTTTTTAGTTTGTCTTGGAAATATTAGAAATGTAAGGTGTGGAATAAAGTTAAGAGTTATATAGATAACTGCCGTCCCGTGGCCGAGTGGTTAGCACGCTTAGCTACTGATCTACGGGACCTGGGTTCGAGCCCTGGGTAAGGCATGGATGTGTGTGCTGTTTTTCTGCTGAGGTCCCGCCATCCTCACAGACCTTCTACTATGGCGTATTAAACTGACAGGCTCCTGTCAGACCTCTGTGACAAGCAGCTGCTTGAGGGGGTATTTATTTTATTATTATTATTATATAGATATTACTGCAGAAATCTTAAGAATCTATGGAGGGTGTGCAAAACAGGCGGATGCATCGAAAAACTAAACTTAGCTATATGATGGTTTGATACTCTAATGCAGTGTTTACCAAACAGTACTCGTAATCTGTAGTTCCCAAATTCGAGTCCCAGCTGGGTCAGCGTTGAGATTTATCTCCGCAAAACTCCCCGCCCTACCCATGGTCAGTAGGGGACACCGATGGGCTTGGAAAGGCCGCCGTCCGTTGGATGGGACGTTAAGCCGTAGCCCCGTGTGCGGATGAGTCATCCCTGTGCACGTTAAAGAACACATTGAATGGCCTTGACGGGAGGCTACCATCTGTCTCCCAACAGCTGTTCCAGTGGGTCCCCTCCTCCAACCTTCTCTGAGCCTTCGGGGTCCATGTGACCTGGCCATTTAGCCCATGGCGTGCAAAAAAGTGCCTCTCAGAGGTAAAACAACCAACCACTAATCTTTCATTACGATATTTATTTTTTCTGTACAAAATATACTAAATTGAAGTTAATATAACAAATGATCATATGGCAACATGGATGTTAATTATTTGAAATATGCTTTGCATTTTGTCCAAAAATATTCGACCTTTATTGCAACTTTTTTCTTGTCTTCTTTTTTTAGGGTTCATCGTCAACCATTCTATTGACTACTCGAGGAAAAATTTGTCCCTACTGTTGAGATCAAATCACAGTTTCACAACAGAGTCGAAAATCTTTGTTCTGGTTTAATCTGAAAAGGCACGGAAAGGTAAACTTCTTCCTTAAGACAAGTGAAATTCCCTGCAGAAAATGCTACTGCCTTCGTAAATGTGTACTGAAAAAATCTGCCAGGACTGAGTAACGTATCAAGTAATATTAAACTCTTACAACTGTCTCTGTGGTTCGTTTTGGTTGATGTACAGATATATATGAATTGAATGTTTATAACTCATAAAAATACAATTGAATTGGAGTTAACAAAAACACGGAACGTTTCCATTTGAAGGTTCTATCATGGATCCTCAGTGTATAAGTTCCGCTAGCTTCACCTTTGAATGGAAATCGCCAACCAACGTCCAGGTGCCGCTTTATGGAATTTTGGGATCTGATTCTTTGGGGTCATCACCTCTCACTTTGACCTCCTCTTGCGTGTCGAGAAATTTACTCGAATGGTGTCCAGTTGAACCTTTACCTCTGAACTCTCGTCAGGATTTTGGCGATTTCCTTGATTTTGAACAATGCTCGTCGTCTGCAGGATCGACCGAAGAAAAACAGTGCGGTATGACGACACAGAGGTCATTCGGCTGTCCTGTGAAGGGGTCAGAGGACATCGTGGTCGTGGAAGGAGGCAATAATGTGACCTCTTGTGAGGGTCTGTTGGACGATCTGGGAGAAGAAGAAATGAGGAACGTCAGATATCCACAGGTCACGGAAGTTAACTTTGGCCAACTGACGAGGTACGATCCTCAGCAGTGGACATCCGGGATGTCCATTTCTCTTCTGCCTTCGTCTGCTGATCCCAACAATGAGGCTGTGGAAAGTAGGCAAGTGGTGGGTAAGTGATTTATTTTGAATAATTACAGTTATTAGTAAATCAATAGGAAATTCAATCCTAGCAATTATCCCAGATGTTTGTTTTAGTAGGCAACGTAATGGCGGCCATTTTTATCTCGTTTTCAAGAAAGATAATATGTTGGGTCGGTTGTTTGGGTTGGGTTGTTTTACCTCTGAGCGGCACTTTTTTGCACACCATGGGCTAAACGGCCAGGTCACATGGACCCCGAAGGCTCAGAGAAGGTTGGGGGAGGGGACCCACTGGAACAGCTGTTGGGAGACAGATGGTAGCCTCCCGTCAAGGCCATCCAGCGTGTTCTTTAACGTGCACAGGGTATGGCTCTCCCGCACACGGGGCCACGGCTTAACGTCCCATCCGACGGACGGCGGATTTTCCAAGCCCATCGGTGTCCCCTACTGACCGTGGGCAGGGCGGGCAATTTTGCGGAGATAAATCTCAACGCTGACCCAGCTGGGACTCGAACCTGGGAACTGCAGATTACGAGCCTGGCGCGCTACCGACTGAGCCACCCCCGCCCCCAATATGTTGGGTCATGGGCGTCTGCAGAGGGGGGCAAACGGGGCACTTCCCCCCCTGGGATCTAGTAAAAAATTCCACAAATTATAATCGTAACAATTTAAACGCAATTTATATACATTATGTATGAGTTTTTGTATTGATGCAATACTGTATTCTATTATCTACTTGTGAAAAAAAAAATACCCCCTCAAGCAGCTGCTTGCCACAGAGGTCTGACAGGAACCTGTCAGTTTACATGCCACAGTAGAAGATCTGAGAGGATGGCAGGACCTCAGCAGAAAAACGACACATACATCCATGCCTTACCGGGGCTCGAACCCAGGTCCCTTAGATCAGTAGCCAAGCACCCTAATCACTCGGCCACGGGACGGCCCTGTGAAAAAAACCCCTAAAAAATTAAATAAAAATTTATTGATGTAATTATTTGTCTCCAAGCTTTGCCCCTGCCTTGGAAAATTTTCTGCTGACGCCCATGTGTTGGATTGTTTTACCTCTAACACCATGAGGCTAAATGGCCAGGTCACAAGGACTCCGAAGGCTTAGAGAAGGTTGGGAGAGGGGACCCACTGGAACATCTGTTGGGAGACAGATGGTAGTCTCCCGTCAAGTACGTCCAGCGTGTTCTTTAACGTGCACAGGGTATAGCTCTCCCGCACACGGGGCCACGGCTTAACGTCCCATCCTACGGACGGCGGCCTTTCTCAAGTCCATAGTGTCCCCTACTGACCGTGGGCAGGGCGGGGAGATTTGCGGAGATAAATCTCAACGCCGACCCAGCTAGGACTCGAATCTGGGAACTGCAGATTACGAGCCTGGCGCACTACTGACTGAGCCACCCCCGCCCCAGATAATGTGTTCACTTCATCGTCTGTCTGTAGACATCGAACTTTTTTTTAGAGATAAATTTTCTATTTGGTTTGGACAGGTATTGATGAAACATTTAGATTCGCACTTCCCGAATCTCCCAAAAGCTATAACTGCGCTCTCTAACGGTGGTAAATTTCGAAAATTTTTAATGAATATTACAAACGATGTATTTCCGCGGGACGGGGGTGACTCAGTCGGTAGCGCGCCAGGCTCGTAATCTGTAGTTCCCAGGTTCGAGTCGCAGCTGGGTCAGCATTGAGATTTATCTCCGCAAAATTTCCCGCCCTGCCCACGGTCAGTAGGGGCCACCGATGGGCTTGGAAAGTCCGCCGTCCGTCGGATGGGACGTTAAGCCGTGGCCCCGTGTGCGGGAGAGCCATACCCTGTGCACGTTAAAGAACACACTAGATGGCCTTGACGGGAAGCTACCATCTGTCTCCCAACAGCTGTTCCAGTGGGTCACCCTCCCCCAACCTTCTCTGAGCCTTCGGGGTCCATGTGACCTGGCCATTTAGCTCATGGTGTGCAAAAAGTGCCGCTCAGAGGTAAAACAACCCAATGTAATTCCGCTAGAAATTTGAAATTCTGACAGTGGAATGTGAAGGCCATAAAGTTTTTATTGGCAAGAATAAAATGATCCCTTATGTTTAGGGTTGGTGGAAAACTCTTTTTTAGTAGGATTGGCACAAATAAAATATTGTAATTAGCATTTTTAAAATCCTTAAGTAGTTTAATTTTCATCGTTATAGGTTAATAAAACTTTTAAGGCAAAACTTTGAATGAATGTTTCAAGTGATCTCTTTACACTAGAAATATGAAATTGCGGTGATAGATGGTCAAGAAATATTCCACTAACAACAATCTGCCCCCGTTTTGTCAGAGAGGTGTGCGAAAAGCAACTTTTTAAATTGAAGGATAAAAGGCAAGTACTATTAAAACACTACTGTTTGCATTTTCTCCACCATCCATTAGTTCGAATTAAAATTTTCAGGAGTGGAAGAAAAAAAAAGTAGCCAAACTTCGTTCTCTTTGAAAGCAAGATTACCACATGCTTTAGAGGTATGTGTGTTCTTCTAGTTCTAATTCCCTTCTATTTTTATCATTATCTTACAGTTTTTTTTTTAACTTCCAAACTCGAATCAAATAAAGAGTTCGGTTGTTTTACCTCTGAGCGGCACTCTTTTGCACACCATGGGCTAAATGGCCAGGTCACATAGACCCCGAAGGCTCAGAGAAGGTTGGGGGAGGGGACCAACTGGAACAGCTGTTGGGAGACAGATGGTAGCCCCCCGTCAAGGCCATCCAGCGTGTTCTTTAACGTGCACAGGGTATGGCTCTCCCGCACACGGGGCCACGACTTAACGTCCCATCTGACGGGTTGGGTTGTTTTACCTCTGAGCGGCACTTTTTTAGCACACCATGGGCTAAATGGCCAGGTCACATAGACCCCGAGGCTCAGAGAAGGTTGGGGGAGGGGACCCACTGGAACAGCTGTTGGGAGACAGATGGTAGCCTCCCGTCAAGGCCATCCAGCGTGTTCTTTAACGTGCACAGGGTATGGCTCTCCAGCACACGGAGCCACGGCTTAACGTCGCATACGACGGACGGCGGTCTTTCCAAGCCCATCGGTGTCCCCTACTGACCGTGGTCAGGGAGGGGAATTTTGCGGAGATAAATCTCAACGCTGACCCAGCTGGGACTCGAACCTGGGAACTACAGATTACGAGCCTGGCGCGCTATCGACTGAGCCACCCCTATCAGATAAAGATAACTTTAAGTTATTTTTAACCGAAAGTAAATGTGCTATCGACTGTAGTGCACAGGCCACATAGAAAGCGATTTGAGCGGTTCGGTATTTATTAACGTTTCCAAAAGTTTTGGCAGTCCAAAAAAGAAATTAATATCAACAACAGAGGTGACATCACAGGAAATTATGCAGCAACGAGCTACATCCGCCCTACACTGAGATTTGCATTGTTTCCTAATTGGTTTGGCCAGTGTACAATGGGCTCGTAATCTGCAGTTCTCAGGTTCGACTCCCACCTAGTCCTACAGGTTGCCAGATCACCAATTCTAAAAATGGCAACCTAGTACAGGTGTGCTAGCTTTTGGCAACCTGGCAACCTAGTACAGGTGTGCTAGCTTTGAAATTTCTCTCCACTAAACCTCACCTTTTCCTCGGTCAGAAAAAGACACCGATGGGTAGGAACCCCCCCCCCCCCCCCTTCTCGAAAATCCTCTCGTCTCATACTAAATCTTGTCTACCTGCTTTGAAATTCAAAACACTTGTCTATGAAAAATTTTATTTTAGCCCATATTTTATAACCTACATTAATAATAGATTTAAAAAAGAAAATTATAAAATTTCATTCTTTATAGACATCATTTTAACCTTTCCTGTTCAGTGGAATATTTTAGTAATTGAGAAAATTTACTCGTCCTGAGACTCCCCCCCCCCCGAAACGCTACCTTCTTGAAGCCCCCCAACAAAATTCTTGCCCCCCTCCCCTCTCCCCACGAAGCGCTACCTTCTTTGACCCCCCAAACAAAATTCTTTCCCCCTTTCCCTCCGAAGCGCTACCTTCTTGGACCCCCCCCAAACAAAATTCTTGCCCCCTCCCCACGAAGCGCTACTTTCTTGGAGCCCCCCTCCCCCAACAAAATTCTTGCTCCTTTACCTTCCCCCCCGAAGCGCTACCTTCTTGGAGCCCCCAAACAAAATTCTTACCCCCTTTCCTCTCCCAACGAAGCGCTACCTTCTTTAACCCCCCAAACAAAATACTTTTTCCCCTTTCCCTCCGAAGCGCTACCTTCTTGGACCCCCCAAACAAAATTCTTGCCCCCTCCCCATGAAGCGCTACTTTGTTGGACCCCCCCCTCCCCCCAACAAAATTCTTGCTCCTCTACCTTCCCCCCGAAGTGCTACCTTCTTGGAGCCCCCAAACAAAATTCTTGCCCCCCCCCCTTCCCCTCCCCCGGAACTAAATCCTGGGTACGTGCCTGCCGATCGGTTTGGAAAAATCCATCGTCCCTCAGATGAGACGTAAATTCGTGGCACCGTGTTCAAGAGAGTCATATCCTGCATACGTTAAAGAACACGCAGCATGGACTTGACGACTGATGAAGATTAAAGAACACACCGGATGACATCGAATTCTTTAATTCATCTCTAAAACAAAAAAAATTGTCAACAGACGACAAAGTGAAAACATTAGCTCGTTATCCTTAAACGAGCTAAAATGAAAATTGAGATGTCAGTTGCGAGATGATGTCAGTTGCGAAATTCGTGAGCGATTACCAGCTCACCATTCCAGTGGCTCAGTTTGTAGTGCGCCAGACTTTTAATTTGCAGTCCCACATTCGACTCCCACCTGGGGCCAGCGTTGAGATATTTTCCACAAAACTCTTTGGACTGCCATCGGTCAGTAGGGGGCACCGATGGGCTTGGAAAGGCCGCCGTCCGTCGGATGGGACGTTAAGCCATAGCCCCGTGTGCTTGTGTTGTTTTACCTCTGAGCGGCACTTTTTTGCACACCATGGGCTAAATGGCCAGGTCACATGGACTCCGAAGGCTCAGAGAAGGTTGGGGGAGGGGACCCACTGGAACAGCTGTTGGGAGACAGTTGGTAGCCTCCCGTCAAGGCCATCCAGCGTGTTCTTTAACGTTGGGTTGTTTTACCTCTGAGCGGCACTTTTTTGCGCACCATGGGCTAAATGGCCAGGTCACATGGACCCCAAAGGCTCAGAGAAGGTTGGGGGAGGGGACCCACTGGAACAGCTGTTGGGAGACAGATGGTAGCCTCCCGTCAAGGTCATCCAGCGTGTTCTTTAACGTGCACAGGGTATGGCTCTCCCGCACACGGGACCATTGCTTAACGTTGCATGCGACGGACTGCGGCCTTTCCAAGCCCATCGGTGTCCCCCACTGACCTTGGGCAGGGCGGGGAATTTTGCGGAGATAAATCTCAATGCTTACCCAGCGGGGACTCGAACCTGGGAACTACAGATTACGAGCCTGGCGCGCTACCGACTGAGCCACCCCCGCCCCTGGCTGTTGAGCATTAATCGACTGGAGCAGATATAGAACATCTGCTGCACGACTAACTAATTATTCGTAAGCATTAGAAAAGCTTACGAATAGTTTCTAGGTTTGATAGCTATTGATGAAATATTATAATTCGCATTTTCCGAATTTGCCAATAGCTATAAAAGCATTCTCAAGGGTGGAAATTGGCAATACTTTTGAGAGATATTTCAAACGCTCTTTTTATGCAGTAATTTGGAATTTTGGTGGTGACCGCGATGACGGAAAAAGAGAAAAACAACTATTTTATTCCAAATGCGAAATTCTTTTTGTGAATTTTCCCCTAATCCACAAGTTCGAATTTCCACCGTTACATGGGGTGGCTCAGTCGGTAGCGTGCTAGACTCGTAATCTGCAGTTCCCAGGTTCGAGTTCCAGCTGGGTCAGCGTTGAGATTTATCTCCGCAAAATTCCCCGATATGCCTACGGTCAGTAGGAAACACCGATGGGCTTGGAAAAGGCCGCCGTCCGTCGTATGAGACGTTAAGCCGTGCTGTCAGTAGGAAACACCGATGGGCTTGGAAAGGTCGCCGTCCGTCGTACGAGACGTTAAGCCGTGCGGTCAATAGGAAACACCGATGGGCTTGGAAAAGGCCGCCGTCCGTCGTATGAGACGTTAAGCCGTGCGGTCAGTAGGAAACACCGATGGGCTTGGAAAAGGCCGCCGTCCGTCGGATGGCACGTTAAGCCGTGACCGTGTGCGGGGAGTCATACCCTGTTCACGTTAAAGAACACGCTGGATGGCCTTAACGGGAGGCTACCATCTGTCTCCCAACAGCTGTTCCAGTGGATCCCCAACCTTCTCTGAGCCTTTGGGGTCATTGTGACCTGGCCATTTAGCCCATGGTGTGCGAAAAAGTGCCGCTCAGAGGTAAAACAACCAAATCCGCTGTTATATCTCCTTGAAAATTAGCGCCTTCTATTCGCTAGAAGCGCCATGTTATTCTTTCAATTTAATTTTTTTTTAATCTAGTTGAAAACGAATTAAAGCAAAGATAAGTTCCGATGGTAGAATTTAGGATTTATTTTTTAATTGTGTTAAAAAAATAAAGTTTTTAACAATTCACCATATAGTAAAAACTAGGTTCTACTTGGTTTCATTGTTTATATATAGTATCATCTGCATCAATACTAATCAATAAATGAACCATATTCAAGATTTCTCAAGACTAGAAAAAAATAGCTAAATATTTTCGAAAAAAAAAGGAGGTGTAGTATTCAACTACACTTCCTCTGTGTATTGTAAATTTAAGTAGCCGTGTGTCTTTCATAAGTGCCGAATTTAGCTACAAGGGTTGGGTTTGTTTTACCTCTGAGCGGCACTTATTTTCATACAATGGGCTAAATGGCCCAGCCACAAGAATTATAAGTTCTCAGAGAAGGTTGGAGGAAAGTGACTGGAGGCTACCATATGTTAGGAAACAGATGGTAGCCTCTCGTCACCCCGCCCTTCTGGTAGAAGATGAGACTTGGTAGAAGGCATTCGTTAAAATAGTGCACGTTCGACCCTGTAAGAATGGGAATATCTTGCCTAACCTCTTGGCTACCATATGTTAGGAAACAGATGGTAGCCTCTCGTCACCCCGCCCTTCTGGTAGAAGATGAGACTTGGTAGAAGGCATTCGTTAAAATAGTGCACGTTCGACCTGTAAGAATGGGAATATCTTGCCTAACTTCTTGGCTACCATCTGTTAGGAAACAGATGGTAGCCTCCCGTCCAAGTGTCCTGCACCCGAGAACACGGCTTAACGCCCCACTGAGCCTGCTCTTGCCTTCCAATTCAGTTACAAATGCAATTAAGTTGGTAACACGGATTTCAACTGTTGCTATGTACTTTTGGGTTGTAACTGATTTATATTGGGATCGTATGTTTTATGTCAGTTCAGACACATCGGGGCACTTTTTTTTTTTTGCACACAATGGATAAATGGCCAGGTCACAAGGACCCAGAAGGCTCAGAGAAGGTTGTGGGAGGAATTATATAATATTTATTATTTATGGAATAATATTTTCCCACTGGAACAGCTGTTGGGAGATGGATGGTAGCCTCACGTCAAGGCCATCCAGCGTGTTCTTTAACGTGCACGGGTATGGCTTTCCGAAACAAGCTTTATGTCTCGTCCAACGGACGACGGCCTTTCCAAGCCCATCGGTGTCCCCTACTGACCGTGGGCAGAACAGGGAATTTTGCGGAGATAAATCTCAACGCTGACCTAGCTGGGACTCGAACCTGCGAACTACAGATTACGAGTCTGGCGCGCTACCGATTGAGCCACTCCGCCCTTCAGGTAGAAGATGAGACTTGGTAGAAGGCATTTCGTTAAAATAGTGCACGTTCGACCCTGTAAGAATGGGAATATCTTGCCTAAGCTCATCACTACTTACAGAGTGAAACCATCTAAGCCCAAGACACTGTGTAAGCATGAGCGAGAGTGGTTACGCAATGGGCTAAGCCGGTAGCGAGACAGGCTCGTAATCTGCAGTTCCCAAATTCGAGTCCTAGTTGGGCCAGTATTGAGATTTATCTCTAAACCACAACCCTCCCGCTGTCAGCAGGAGGCACTCACGGACTTGGAAATGCAGCCGTCCGTCGGATGGAACGTTAAGCCATTGCTTACCATGTGCATGTTAAAGAACACGCTGAGTGGTCTATAAAGAAGGATCTGTCTCCTAACAGCTGTCCAGTTTCTTCCCTCCCCGAAATCTTCTCTGAGTCCTTGCGATTTCTCCATTTGGCCCATTGTGTGCTAAAAAGTGACGCTCAGAGGTAAAACAACCCAACCGAACTCTGTAAGCATCTAGAACCAAAAGCATCACGTTTCCATTTTATCTTGCTTCCAAAAGGTCCAAGTTTCCCTCAGTGGCGTTCTAACATCAGGGGGAGTGAGCAGATAAAAAAGCACCTCCGGGTACACCAAATAAAATGGTCATATACCAAATAAAAGGCTCCACTTTTGGAGAATGTGCTCAGGGGGAGCGATCCCCCTCCTCCCCTATCTATGCAAAAGGTTTTTAGTACCACAGTAAACTTCAGAAAGGATTTTTTTTGTCATGATGACGCACAATAGCAAAAAAAAAAACCTATCTGCACCTAGTAGTAGGGCGGGGGTGGCTCAGTCGGTAGCGCGCGTCAGGCTCGTAATCTGTAGTTCCCAGGTTCGAGTCCTAGCTGGGTCAGCGTTGAGATTTATCTCCGCAAAACTCCCCACCCTGCCCACGGTCAGTAGGGGATACCGATGGGTCTTGGAAAGGTCACCGTCCGTCGTATTGGACGTTAAGCCGTGTTCCCGTGTGTGGGAGAGCCATACCCTATGCACATTAAAGAACACGCTGGACGGCCTTGACGGGAGGCTACCATCTGTCTCCCAACAGCTGTTCCAGTGGGTCCCCTCCCCCAACCTTCTCTGAGCCTTCGGGGTCCATGTGACCTGGCCATTTAGCCCATGGTGTGCAAAAAAGTGCCACTCAGAGGTAAAACAATCTAACGTTAAAGAACACGCTGGATGGCGTTGACGGGAGGCTACCATCTGTCTCCCAACAGTTGTTCCAGTGGGTCCCCTCCCCCAACATTCTCTGAGCCTTCGGGGTCCTTGTGACCTGGCCATTTAGCCCATGGTGTGCAAAAAAGTGCCGCTCAGAGGTAAAACAACCCAACACCTAGTAGTAAAATCATAAGTCAGTTTTTTTTAAGTAATGGTTCCATCTCATAAGCAAAATATCACCGTACACTCTATCGAGGGGCGGGGGTGGCTCAGTCGGTAGCGCGCCAGGCTCGTAATCTGTAGTTCCCAGGTTCGAGTCCCAGCTGGGTCAGCGTTGAGATTTATCTCCGCAAAATTCCCCGCCCTGCCCGCGGTCAGTAGGGGACACCGATGGGCTTGGAAAGGCCGCCGTCCGTCGGATGGGACGTTAAGCCGTGGCCCCGTGTGCGGGAGAGCCATACCCTGTGCACGTTAAAGAACACACTGGATGGCCTTGACGGGAGGCTAACATCTGTCTCCCAACAGCTGTTCCAGTGGGTCACCTCCCCCAACCTTCTCTGAGCCTTCGGGGTCCTTGTGACTGGCCATTTAGCCCATGGTGTGCAAAAAAGTGCCGCTCAGAGGTAAAACAATCCAATCCAATCCAACACTCTATCGATAGCCACTGCAATCGATAGAGCTAAAGTCTCATTATAATTATATGCAGAATCATATGTAAATGCCCTGTCTATTGTGAATTCATTGATTTTTTTTCTCTCCTTTTAATAATGCAGATGGATACAGCGTTAAACTTGATGATGCAAGCGGTAAACCCCGCAAGGAAAGGACAGCTTTCACCAAGCACCAGATTCAAGAGTTGGAGCATGAATTCGCGCAGCATAATTATTTAACGCGATTAAGGAGGTACGAGATAGCGGTCTCTTTGGACCTTACAGAGCGACAGGTGAGTACATCAGGGACTGGATTTTTCCTTCTAATGCCGACAATCTTTGGCGGTTGAGTTGTTTTACCTCTGAGCGGAACTTTATTATACACAACGGGATAAATGGCGAGGTCACAAGGACGCCGAGGACTCAGGGAAGATTGGGGGAAGGGTTGGGTTGTTTTACCTCTGAGCGGCACATTTTTGCACACAATGGGCTAAATGGCCAGGTCACATGGACCCACGAAGGCTCAGAGAAGGTTGGGGGAGGGGACCCACTGGAACAGCTGTTGGGAGACAGATGGTAGCCTCCCGTCAAGGCCATCCAGCGTGTTCTTTAACGTGCACAGGGTATGGCTCTCCCGAACACATGGAGCCACGGCTTAACGTCCCACCCGACGGACGGCGGCCTTTCCAAGCCCATCGGTGTCCCCTACTGACCGTGGGCAGGGCAGGGAATTTTGCGGAGATAAATCTCAACGCTGACCCAGCTGGGACTCGAACCTGGAAACTACAGATTACGAGCCTGACGCGCTACCGACTGAGCCACCCCCGCCCCTGGGGGAAGGGACCCACTGGACAGATATTATGATATAGATGGTAGCCTCTCATAAAGGTTATCCAGCGTGTTCTTTAACGTGCACAGGGCATGGTTCTCCCGTACACGGCTTTACGTCACATTCCTACTACTATTCCAAGTTCATCAGTATCCCCTACTGACCGTGGACAGGACGGGAAGTTTCGCGGAGAAAATTCTGAACGTTGACCCAGTTAGGTTGGGTCGTTGGGTTATTTTACTTCTGAGCGGCACTTTTTTGTACACCATGGACTAAATGGCCAGGTCACATGGACCCCGAAGGCTCAGAGAAGGTTGGGGGAGGGGACCCACTGGAACAGCTGTTGGGGGACAGATGGTAGCCTCCCGTCAAGGCCATCCAGCGTGTTCTTTAACGTGCACAGGATATGGCTCTCCCGCACACAGGGGCCACTGTTTAACGTCCCATCCGTCGGACGGTGGCTTTTTCCGCAAAACTCTTCGCCTTGCCTACTGACCGTCGGCAGGGCGAAGAGTTTTGCGGAGATAAATCTCAACCCTGACCCAGCCGGGACTCGAATCCTGTTGGGACTCGATTATTAACTGACTGGCACTGCAGATTACAAGCGTGGCACACTACCGGCAGGGCCACCCCCGCCCCACCACTTAGAGGTAAAACAACTTAATCTGTTGCTACTTATGGTGAAATTATGGTTTCTCAAAACCTGGACGGCCGTAAGATGGCCCTTGGTTTCCCACAGTGAAATTTCAAGTTTTCGATTTATATAGCTTCCGTTTTAATTATTATTTTTTACTTCGCAATAGATTTATTTTTCTCCTGAAATATCGACAGAAATAGTATAATCACTGATGCAACTTGACTTATGGAAGTAAATAAATTGATTGATTGAATATAATTGTTACCACTAAAGCTCGAAAGCCGTTAATGTGCACATTACCTAGCTAATCTGCAGATTAACTGATTTGCTCCGTTAACGTGCGGAATCAAGTTTTCCGCATTTTACCTAGGTAATGTTCACATTAACGGCTTCCGTATCGTTAAAGTTCAAAAGTTTGGTTCAAAAGTTCAGTCATAGTGGTGAATCTCTTGAATATGAATCTTCGTGTCACGTGATTCACTCGTCCGCATTATAAAAAACGCCCCGGATGAGCGGAGGCCAAGTGAGAACGAATCGGTAAAGTGATTCATTCTTGATAACGAATCACTTAAATGATTCGTTCTCACTTGGCCTGCTCATTTTGGGGGCGTTTTTTATAATTCGGACGACTGATTCATGTTGACAGAGGGATGACCCTGGTTTCAACTCTACTCTCGGACACTAGATAAATAACATTATGTTAATTTAAGCGTACAGAAACGTTTCTGTTGTTCCAGCAAAGATCTTATTTTCACTTTAACGAGTGCCTAGTAGGTAATGTGCAGATTATCCAGGTAATTTGCAGATTACCTAGGTAATTTGAGAAATGAAACAATTTTCCGCACGTTAACGGATCACCCTAGTTAATCTGCACAATACCTAGATAATCTGTAGAATAACTGATTTCTGCACTTTAGCGGTAACATAATCACAATTATTAACTGGCGTATTTAATTGCAGGTGAAAGTATGGTTTCAGAACAGACGTATGAAATGGAAAAGAACACGAGGAGCCCAGATGACAGCAAGAGATAAAGTCAACAAACACGTCGTAAGCAGTTCTGGGCCTTGTCAGCTATGATGATAAAATCAACTGCTGTTTTTCCGCTATGAGTAGACTCTGAAGAAATTGTTGTTGTTAAGGATCTCTGACATTTCATCGCCTATTTCAGAGTAAAAAATATCATCACCAACTCTCTCTTTCGCCGCTTGAGAATTTGTGATAAACTACTACGCAGACAAAGTACATTTGGACAAAATTCATTGCAGGTTACAAGGGAATATGTTTCATTATGGCTAAAAAACGAACGTCATTTGAACTGAATCATTAGAATCATGACCACACTCATCTTTAAACTGAGCAATGAAACATAACCGTTATCAGCATCAAAGACTAGACTTTTAAGAAACTAAGCGATAAAGGACTTGCAGATAATTATTGAAGTTTGCTTTCAAGAAGAAAAAAAAAATGTCAATTATTTCCCACTATTAAAGCATCATCATATTATTTAATATCACATTCTTTAATGTTAAAATTGTTTCATAGTTTAAGTAGCCCACATTTTTAAGTTGGGTTGTTTAACCTCTGAGCGGCACTTTTTTTACACACCATGGGCTAAATGGCCAGGGTTGGGTTGTTTTACCTCTGAGCGGCACTTTTTTGCACAGCAGGGGCTAAATGGCCAGGTCACATGGACCCCGAAGGCTCAGAGAAGGTTGGGGGAGGGGACCCACTGGAACAGCTGTTGGGAGACAGATGGTAGCCTCCCGTCAAGGCCATCCAGCGTGTTCTTTAATGTGCACAGGGTATGGCTCTCCCGCACACGGGACCTCGGCTTAACGTCCCATCCGACGGACGGCAGCCTTTCCAAGTCCATCGGTGTCCCCTACTGACCGTGGGCAGGGCGGGGAATTTTGCGCAGATAAATCTCAACGCTGACCCAGCTGGGACTCGAACCTGGGAACTACAGATTACGAGCCTGGCGCGCTACCGACTGAGCCACCTCCGCCCCACATTTTTAAGAGAAGGCGTTCGGTTAAGTTCTTGCAGTTATCTTCCAAATTAACATTTTTCTAAATGTTCCCAAAATTTCTTTTCAGCAGTTTAACTCTTTCTTTTCTTTGATAAACATCCACCATTTAACATTAAAAATGGAGCCAGGGTGGCTCAGTCGGTAGCGCTCCAGGCTCGTAATCTGCAATTCCCAGGTTCGAGTCCCAGCTGGGTCAGCGTTGAGATTTATCTCCGCAAAATTCCCCGCCCTTCCCACGGTTAATAGGAGACACGATGGGCTTTGAAAGGTCGCCGTCCGTCGTATGGGACGTTAAGTCTTGTCCCCGTGTGCTAGATAGCAATACCCTGTGCACGTTAAAGAACACGCTGGATGGCCTTGACGGGAGGCTACCACATGTCTCCCATCATGCACATTAAAGAACACACTGGGGATGGTATTGACGGGAGACTGACATCTGTCTCCCAACAGCTGTTCCAGTGGGTCTCCTCCCCCAACCTTTTCTGAGTCTTCGGGGTCCATGTGAACTGGCCATTTAATACATTGTGTGCAAAAAAAATAAAAGTTCTCAGAGGTAAAACAACCCACAAATCTAACATTAAAAACTGCCCAATTTGCAGAATGTGAAAAAAATGTACCAGTGCGTTCAGTTTGGACAACAAGTAGGAAATGATTTATGTTATACGCATTATACAATGTTATAATTTTAATATAAAAAAAAATGCAAATTGCCTAATCGAATATCCGGTATAACTTGATTCGTGTAATATGTGAATTTTAATGAAAATAAAATGTTTATTACAAGAGCAAAATTAGTTGCTGCTGATTATTGTTAAGATTTACGAGCACGTCATTCATTTTTCATTCTGAAAATATTTTTCATAAATGATTATTTTTACAAGAAAATTTTGGAAAAAAAAACATAATCCAATAAAGCTTGAGAACAGATAGTTCTTAAAAATTTCTAGTAAATCAAAACCTGAGATTTTACCAAACATTGATTTAAAGCTGGAAAATTTGTTTTAACTATCGCACGTAATGAAATATGAACATAGGTTTAAGGGGCGGAGGTGGCTCAGTCGGTAGCGCGCCAGGCTCGTAATCTGTAGTTCCCAGCTGGGTCAGCGTTGAGATTTATCTCCGCAAAATTCTCCGCCTTGCCCACGGTCAGTAGGGGACACCGATGGGCTTGGAAAGGCCGCCGTCCGTCGGATGGGACGTTAAGCCGTGGCCCTGTGTGCGGGAGAGCCATACCCTGTGCACGTTAAAGAACACGCTGGATGGCCTTGACGGGAGGCTACCATCTGTCTCCCAACAGCTCTTCCAGTGGGTCCCCTCCCCCAACCTGCTCTGAGCCTTCGGGGTCCTTGTGACCTGGCCATTTAGCCCATGGTGTGCAAAAAAGTGCCGCTCAGAGGTAAAACAACCCAACATAGGTTTAAAATTGAATTCAAAAATATTTCTTATACAGTCTTTATACTATCTTACTTTTAAATGCTTGTAGAGAGGGGGGATCTAAGGGTGAGGGGGGAAAGAGAGGTCATTCCTCCCCACCTTGGAAATTTTTCAAAACCGGAAAGGAAGAGAATAGTAAGCATATGTATATTACTTGTACACTCAAGTGCAAAAGTTAAGTTACCACCCTATTTTGTATCAATAGGACGGTACCTTCGAAGTTCTATTACTTTTAAAATAATCATTTTATCGCAAAATGTGACTGAAGTAAAATTATAGACCTCTCAATCATCATCATCATCATCATCATCATCATCCTCAAGCAGCCATGGGCTACGGAGGTCCAACCAGACCGTGCAATTTAGTTCTCCAAGCAAGTCTATCCTGAGCTACATCTACTGCATCTGGCCACTGCACACCAATTCTAACAAGGTCCTGTTTGACATTGTCTGCCCACCGCATCCTAGGTCTCCCCTTCCTTCTGAGGCCTTTAGGCACACTGTTCATAACCCTATTAGCCAATCTATAATTATTCATACGGGCAACATGGCCAAACCAACGGAGTCTCTCTCTGCACAATATGCTGCTTAAAGGAGGTTGCAAACTCCTTTGCCTAATCTCATCATTAGTTACAAAGTTGAACCACCTAATGCCCAAGATACTGCGTAAGCATCTAGAATCAAAAGCATCTAGTTTCCTGTTATCTTGTTTACAAAGTGTCCAAGTTTCACTACCATAACTAACCCTAGAAAGAACCAAACTATTATACAGTCTAATTTTAGTCTTTAGGTGTATACGCCTATTTCTCCACACTCTCCATAGGTTCTTAAAAGTCCCGGCAGCAATCCCTATTCGTCTGTTAATCTCATGCCGCACATCACCATTATCTGTTACATAGCTCCCAAGATAATTAAACTGTGACACCTGCTCAAGACTGCAACCATTCAGATTAACTGAATTACAGCCTGCCTGGCCAATTTTCATCACTTTAGTTTTCTCTCTGTTTATAACCAAACCTACTCTACTACCAGTCTCATCAACAGCTCGAATGAAAGAGTTCATCTCATCAACATCATTTGCCAAAAGGGCTAAATCATCAGCATAATCTAAATCAGAAATTTTCGTATCTCCAGCCCATTTAAGGCCAAAATCTTTCCCTTGAAGTGAATTTCGCATAACATAATCAATAACCAAGCTAAAGAGAAAAGGAGACAAAATGCACCCTTGTCGAACACCAGAAGTAATGCTAAACCAATTGCTACAAGCCTTACCAACTCTCACACACGACTCAGTGTTATTATAGAGAGCTTTCATTATGTTAACTAACTTGTCTGGTATACCATATGATCTCACAATCAACCACAAATTATGACGATCAACAGAGTCGAAAGCCTTTTTGAAATCAACAAAGCTAGCAACCAAAGGTTTCTGAAACTCTAAACGTTTCTCAAGAATCTGCCTAAGTGAAAATATCTGATCCACACATCCCCTACCACTTCTGAATCCACATTGCTCATCACGCAATTGACTGTCAACCAGATTCTTAATTCTATTAAGCACAATCATGGAAAGAACTTTACCTGGAACAGAGAGTAGGCTGATACCCCTATAGTTATCACAAGAACTGCGATCACCTTTTTTGAAAATAGGGATAACAATAGCTCTGGTAAAATCCTTAGGAACCATGCCTTTATCATAAAAGATATTCAGAATTTCAGTCATCCAAGTGGTAACCGAAACATTCCCAGCTCTAAGCATTTCCGTAGTAATTTCATCTACCCCTGGGGATTTATGAAGTTTAAGTTTAGAAACAGCCAAAATAACTTCAGATTGTGTTATAGGGCCAACATTAAAGCCACCAATGCATCTATCATCATTGCAAACAATGGGAGTAGAACTAACTACATTGTTTAGAACATCACTGAAATGCTCAGCCCACCTAGCCATGACAGAATCCTCCCCTTCTATAACCTTACCTTGTTTATCCTTCAATCCTTGTATGCCTGTCCGTTTTCTACCACACAAAACATTAACTATCTGGTACAGCTCTCTGCTGTTGTGCTGTCTAACTGCTTCCTCGGCTTTGTCAGCCAAACCATCAAGCCAAAGATTCTTATCAGCAGCTAACTGATCCTTTACAAGTTTATTAAGGTCTCTGTAATGCTTTCTATTAGGACTAGTAGGGTATTGATTAAGGGCATTCCTGCAGTTCTTTCTTTCCGAAATAAGCTCAAGTGCCTTATCACTCAGATAATTTTGCCTCCTCTGCTCCTTTTTCCCTAAAAGAGTACTGTTAGTTTCCAAAAAAGCCTGTTTAAAATGGCCCCATTCTTCCTCAACTTCAGTAGTAAGCAAACCATGACTGTCATAATGACTAAGTAACCTATCATGGTAAGCTTTGGCTATAACTGGATCTTTCAGAGCTTCAGTATTAAAAGTAAATTTTTTAACCCTAGCACAACACTTTTTAAGTTTAAGTTGCAACACACTTTTAACAAGGTAATGGTCAGATCCAATTTCAGCTCCCCTATATGCCCTGGTATTCCTAACAGAACTAGCCCATTTGCTGTTAATTAATATGTAATCAATCACATTCTTATGCAGCCCATCAGGTGAAACCCATGTGTACTTATGTATGTCGCGGTGTTTGTAATAAGTGTTAGTTATTCTGAATCCATTGAGTTTACTTACCTGTAGGAGACGTTGCCCATTGTCATTGCAGCTACCAATACCTAAAGGGCCTATTACTCCTCCCCAAAGGTCAGAGTCAGTACCAACTTTGGCATTGAAGTCACCAAGAACAAGGGTAATATCTCCTTTCTTGACAGAATTCAAAATATCCTGAAGTTGTTCATAAAACCTATCCTTCTCATCCTCATCGGCATCCTCAGTGGGGGCATAACAGCAGATAACATTCAAGTCTTTAATGCTTGTCTGAAATTTTGCTGTAAGAAACCTTTCATTAATGCACTCGTATCCTAGAAGAGCATCGCTAGCATGTCTGCTGAGAAGCAGACCCACGACAATCAACTTTATCCAAATCTCGAATTTCAACAATATTTGTTCAATATTTAAAATAGTTATGAAAGTTTGGATATTTAAAGATGGCAATGACAGTTATAAGAATTTCCCTCAAATGCTGATTAAAACTAAATAATAAGAATTATTTCTAACCGTTCAATAAAGTAAGTGTAATTTCAAGTTTCTGTAAGTAATTCTTTCAATATTTGTTAATTTTTGTATGTTTTGTTAGCAGTGGTATTGCAGGTGTTAATAGTTTTAGTTAATGTTAACAGTTTCCATAGCTTTTTGACATAAATGAACAACGAATATTGTTGAAAACCGAGATTTAGACAGATTCGAGATCTGAATTTATCTTCAGTCACATTTGCCATAAAAAGCTTTTTTTAGGAGTTATAAAACATCGAAGTTAATTTCTCGATGGCATCTGTAAGTTGACTTTTGTATACCAGCGGGGGCGGCTCAGTCGGTAACGCGCCACGCTTGTAATTTGCTGTTCTCAGGTTCGAATCCCGCCTGGATCATAGTTGAAATTTATCTCTGCAAAACTCCTGCCCTCAGTCAGAAGGGGATACTGACGGACTTGGAAAGGATGTCGTCCGTTGGATGGGATGTTAAACCGTGGACCCATGTGTGGGAGAACCGTACCCCATACACAACTCCTGCCCTCAATCAGAAGGGGACGCTGATGGACTTGGAAAAGGATGTCGTCCGTTGGATGGGATGTTAAACCGTGGCCCCATGTGTGGGAGAACCGTGCCCCATACACAACTCCTGCCCTCAGTCAGAAGGGGACACTGATGGACTTGGAAAGGATGTCGTCCGTTGGATGGGATGTTAAACCGTGGCCCCATGTGTGGGAGAACCGTACCCCATACACAACTCCTGCCCTCAATCAGAAGGGGACACTGATGGACTTGGAAAGGATGTCATCCATTGGATGGGATGTTAAACCATGGCCCCATGTGTGGGAGAACCGTACCCCATACACAACTCGTGCCCTCAGTCAGAAGGGGACACTGACAGACTTTGAAAGGATGTCGTCCATCGGATGGGATGTTAAACCGTGGCCCCATGTGTGGGAGAACCGTACCCCATGCACAACTCGTGCCCTCAGTCAGAAGGGGACACTGATGGACTTGGAAAGGATGTCGTCCGTTGGATGGGATGTTAAACCGTGGCCCCATGTGTGGGAGAACCGTACCCCATACACAACTCCTGCCCTCAGTCAGAAGGGGACACTGATGGACTTGGAAAAGGATGTCGTCCGTTGGATGGGATGTTAAACCGTGGCCCCATGTGTGGGAGAACCGTACCCCATGCACAACTCCTGCCCTCAGTCAGAAGGGGACACTGATGGACTTGGAAAGGATGTCGTCCGTTGGATGGGATGTTAAACCGTGGCCCCATGTGTGGGAGAACCGTACCCCATACACAACTCCTGCCCTCAGTCAGAAGGGGACACTGATGGACTTGGAAAAGGATGTCGTCCGTTGGATGGGATGTTAAACCGTGGCCCCATGTGTGGGAGAACCGTGCCCCATACACAACTCCTGCCCTCATTCAGAAGGGGACACTGATGGACTTGGAAAGGATGTCGTCCGTTGGATGGGATGTTAAACCGTGGTCCCATGTGTGGGAGAACCGTACCCCATACACGTTAAAGACCACATTGGACGGCCTTGACAGGAGGTTAACAGCTGTCCAGTGGGCCTCTTTCCCCAACCTTCTCGGGTTCCTTGTGACCTAGCCATTGTGTGCAAAAAAAAAAACGCTCAGAGGGAAAAATAACCCAGCCCACACGAGCGAATTTTGACATTATTCGCTTTAAAAAGACCTCTGGGTTGGATTGTTTTTCCTCTGAGCGGCACATTTTTTGCACACTATGGGCTAAATAAAAAGACTACTGGAACGAAAATTATAATCCGCGGCTCGCAATGAAAACGGAAACAAAAAGCGAAACAGCATTTAGTCCGTTGTAGCTCAATACAATCACTTGATCGCCCACTCCGCATCCTAAATATTTTCCCTATCCTTTCTGATCTGCTTGTAGATCAAGGGGCGGGGGTAGCTCAGTCGGTAGCGCGCCAGGCTCGTAATCTGTAGTTCCCAGGTAAGAGTCCCAGCTGGGTCAGCGTTGAGATTTATCTCCGCAAAATTCCCCGCCCTGCCCACGGTCAGTAGGGGACACCAATGGACTTGGAAAGGCCACCGTCCGTCGGATGGGACGTTAAGCCGTGGCCCCGTGTACGGCAGAGCCATACTCTGTGCACGTTAAAGAACACGCTGGATGGCCTTGACGGGAGGCTACCTTCTGTCTCCCAACAGCTGTTCCAGTGGGTCCCCTCCACCAACCTTCTCTGAGCCTTCGGGGTCCTTGTGACCTGGCCATTTAGCCCATGGTGTGCAAAAAAGTGCCGCTCAGAGGTAAAACAACCCAACCCAACTTGTAGATCACACTTGTAGCTTTGCATCCCATTACTCCCAGTACGTAGCAAAATTCTAACAACAACCCCATCTTCAGCACTATGGGAGGTCGAAACTAATCACCCTGATCGCAGCAACATGGGAGGTCCAATGCGCCCTTCGGTCACGTGCAGCCATCCACGTGTCTATGGAAGAGTATACAAACGACTATTCGAAATTCTAGGCTCCTCTTTGACCTTCAGTCGGTTGTTGTGGTCGGGAGAACGGTTTTGGCTCCACCCATTCTATTGTGATTGGAACTCTCGATGTCTTGTTTACCATCCAGTGCTGTTATTCTTACTTAGGCTTAGGTTAGGTATTATTCTTAGAATATACACAGTCGTATCAGAATAATATGACTACCTACCATAGTATATGGTAGGTGGTCATATTATTCTGATACGACTGTGTATCTGTTCAACCATCCGGACGTTTTGTGTAAAGAGTGTGTGCAAAGACACGATTTCTAAGGGGCGGGGATGGCTCAGTCGGTAGCGGGCCAGGCTCGTAATCTGCGAGTTCCCAGGTTCGAGTTCTAGCTGGGTCAGCGTTGAGATTTATCTCCGCAAAATTCCCCGCCCTGCCACGGTCAGTAGGGGACACCGATGGGCTTGAAATGGCCGTCGGATGGGACGTTAAGTCGTGGCCCCGTGTGCAGGAGAGCCTTACCCTGTGCACATTAAAGAACACGCTGGATGGCCTTGACGGGCGGCTACCATCTGTCTCCCAACAGCTGTTCCAATGGGTCCCCTCCCCCAACCTTCTCCAAGCCTTTAGGGTCCTTGTGACCTGGCTGTTTAACCCATGGTGTGCAAAAAACTGCCGCTCAGAAATAACCCAACCCATGATTCGAAATTTTTTTTTATAAATTAAAAAAATACTTCCATCCCTCGATTTACACGTAGATAAATTCCAGAGTAATACAGTAATCCTGCCATCCTCTGAGACCTTCTACTGTGGCATATAAACTGACAGGCTCCTGTCAGATCTCTGTGGCAAGTAGCTGCTTGAGGGGGTATTTATTTATTATTTTAACATTATTTTGTATTTCATTTATACTAATTCAGATAAGCCCAAGATAACTTCTTTTTGATCACGAAAAATACTCATCGTTAATGTAGACGTATACAAGCGAATTTGACGACGAAATTTTAAAGAAGGATGTTTATGAATCGAATATCAATTAAAAATGAAGCATTTGTACCAAATTTAAAATGGGGCGGGGGTGGCTCAGTCGGTAGCGCGCCAGGCTCGTAATCTGTAGTTCCCAGGTTCGAGTCCCAGCTGGGTCAGCGTTGAGATTTATCCCCGCAAAATTCCCCGCCATGGCCACGGTCAGTAGGGGACACCGATGGACTTGGAAAGGCCGCCGTCCGTCGTGTGGGATGTTAAGCCGTGACCCCGTGTGCGGGAGAGCCATACCATGTGCACGTTAAAGAACACGCTGGATGGTCTTGACGGGAGGCTACCATCTGTCTCCCAACAGCTGTTCCAGTGGGTCCCCTCCCCCAACCTTCTCTGAGCCCTCGGGGTCCATGTGACCTGGCCATTTAGCCCATGGTGTGCAAAAAAGCGCCGCTCAGAGGTAAAACAACCCAACCCAACTCGTCATTACTGCCCCAAAAATTTTGTCTACGATATAATTATTCTATTTTCCAAGAAGGTGGTCGCACTTGACCAAAAAGGTGATTACAGTTCTTTATGATTAAATAGTCATCAATCTACTTTCTGTTGGTATCTCTGGATGGGGCGGGGGTGGCTCAGTCGGTAGCGCGCCAGGCTCGTAATCTGTAGTTCCCAGGTTCGAGTCCCAGCTGGGTCAGCGTTGAGATTTATCTCCGCAAAATTCCCCGCCGTGCCCACGGTCAGTAGGGGACACCGATGGGCTTGGAAAGGCTGCCGTCCGTCGGATGGGACGTTAAGTCGTGGCCCGTGTGGGGATAGCCATATCCTGTGCACGTTAAAGAACACGCTGGCTGGTCTTGATGGGAGGCTACCATCTGTCTCCCAACAGCTATTCCAGTGGGTCCCCTCCCCCAACATTCTCTGAGCCCTCGGGGTCCATGTGACCTGGCCATTTAGCCCATGGTTTGCAAAAAAGTGCCGCTCAGAGGTAAAACAACCCAACCCAACTCGTCATTACTGCCCCAAAAATTTTGTCTACGATATAATTATTCTATTTTCCAAGAAGGTGATCGCACTTAACCAAAAAAGGTGATCGCACTTGACCAATAAGGTGATTACAGTTCTTTATGATTAAATAGTCATCAATCTACTTTCTGTTGGTATCTCTGGATGGGGCGGGGGTGGCTCAGTCGGTAGCGCGCCAGGCTCGTAATCTGTAGTTCCCAGGTTCGAGTCCCAGCTGGGTCAGCGTTGAGATTTATCTCTGCAAAATTCCCCGCCCTGCCCACGGTCAGTAGGGGACACCGATGGGCTTGGAAAGGCTGCCGTCCGTCGGATGGGACGTTAAGTCGTGGCCCGTGTGGGGATAGCCATATCCTGTGCACGTTAAAGAACACGCTGGCTGGTCTTGACGGGAGGCTACCATCTGTCTCCCAACAGCTGTTCCAGTGGGTCCCCTCTCCCAACCTTCTCTGAGCCTTCGGAGTCCTTGTGACCTGGCCATTTAGCCCAGGGTGTGCAAAAAAGTGCCGCTCAGAGGTAAAACAACCCAAATTTAAAAATTTATTTTCCAAAAAAATGCATTGTGATATTTCGTGAAACAGTGTACCTAAATCAGAAATGGCCAAGCTTTTCTTATAGCGGGACGAATGAGGACTTTTTAGAGTGCTGTGAGCCAAAATAAAACCTTAGTTATAACATTTAAACACTCTAAACTCCACGTCCAATGCCCTCAATACACAATGTAAAATAAGAATAAATAAATATTCCCTCAAGCAGCTGCTTGCCAAAGAGGTCTGACAGGAGGAGCCTGGCAGTTTATATGCCATAGTAGGTCTATGAGGATGGCAGGACCTCAGCAGAAAAACGACACATACATCCATGCCTTACCCGGGGCTCGAACCCAGGTCTCTTAGATCAGTAGGCAAGCACTTGGCATATGCAAAAACAATTAAATTTTCACATGAACCTATTTATTACAAAAAGGAATTTAAAATCATGGGTTCAAGAAATTTAAAAAAAGAAAGTATAAAGGAAGAGTGCTTTAATTTTAGTTTGAAATATGAGTTTATACAAAAAAGGAGGATATTTCATGTTTTTTCAAGTTTCTGAAAGGACATGAGATTAAAGAGGAGGACATGTGCTCCTTTTAAAGGAAATATGGCAACCCTATGAGCAAAGTCTATTATGTGGGTCGATGTCGTCGTCAAGTCAATTTATGCTACTAAAGAACACTTTCCAAAACAGTGTAAAGGGCAAAAAAAGAGAAATTGACATTCCACAAAATATTTCAAGAACAACAGAGAATATTCCTGCGCATAACATGCGCAGGAATATTCGCTGGCCATTTGGAAAGATTCCGCTGGCGGGATATGGCCTGAGACCACGGGTTGTCCCATGGTTGGCCTAATAACAGTTCCGTCGACCGGGTGTAGCATAGAGGCAGCCTGCCTCACGGCGCCTGTGATGGATGATCCACCCATTCACTTTTACTTAGCCAGTTTTGCTTAATTTACGTATATTTAACATTTTGGTGTTTGGATTGGATTGTTTTACCTCTGAGCGGCACTTTTTTGCACATCATGGGCTAAATGGCCAGGCCACAAGGACCCCGAAGGCTCAGAGAAGGTTGGGGGAGGGGACCCACTGGAACAGCTGTTGAGAGACAGATGGTAGCCTCCCGTCAAGGCCATCCAGCGTGTTCTTTAACGTGCACAGGGTATGGCTCTGCCGCACACGGTACCATTGCTTAACGTCCCATCCGACGGACGGCGGCCTTTCCAAGCCCATCGGTGTCCCCTACTGACCGTGGGCAGGGCGGGTAAATTTTGCGGAGATAAATCTCAATGCTGATCCAGCTGGGGCTCGAACCTGGGAACTACAGATTACGAGCCTGGCGCGCTACCGACTGAGCCACCCCCGCCCCCCATTTTGGAGATTATTTCATTTTGCGAACAGTAATGACCCAAGAAAGATTGGTTGGTCTAGCAACTATATCGATAGAGGCGGACGTAGCTTATAATATAAATTTAGATCTTATAAACAGTTTTATTGTGCGATATCCCCGTAGAGCAAACATTTAATTGTTTTGCATTAATGTTTCTCTTGTAATAAAAACAAAATAGCAATTGGAGATTTTCTTATATTTTTTGTCTTATAATCCATCAGGGGCGATATTTAATTGTTTGCCTCAGGGAGCAATCTAATCTGGCGACGGCCCTGCCTAATAATCTGCAAAAATTAAACCTGCTGTTAAAAATTAGATAAAACACTGTTCCTACTAGCCACAAAGAATTTGCCTAGGAAAAACTAACCCTTCTAGACTGAAAGAATTCAGTCGGCAGCGAGATCTTATTCCTCTAGACTTAAAGAATTCAGTCTAGAAAGAGTGTCTAACGTTAAAGAACACGCTGATGGTCTTATGACGGGAGGTCCTTGATGGGAGGCTACCATCTGTCTCCCAACAGCTGTTCCAGTGAGTCCCCTCCCCCAACCTTCTCTGAGCCTTCGGAGCCCTTATAACCTGGCCATTTAGCCCAGGGTGTGCACCCATTTAGCCCAGGGTGTGCAAGGGTTGCACACCCTGGCCATTTAGCCCAGGGTGTGTAAAAAACTTAGGCCCAAGTGCCGCTCAGAGGTAAAACAACCCAAATTTAAAAATTTATTTTCCAAAAAAATGCATTATGTGATATTTCATGAAACAGTGTACCGAAGAATTAGCTATAGCCTAAATCAGAAATGGCCAAGCTTTTCTTATCTAGAAGAGTCAGATCTCGCTCCTGAACCAAAAAGAGGTTTCACTAACATGTCATGAGGTAGATTGCATTTTTTAAATAAGAATTTATTATCAACTAATTAAAAAAATAAATGATATCAACTAAAACCATTTAGTTGATTTTACTTTGGGAAGACAGTCTAATAGTATCCCTTGATGATAATGCCACTTCTTCTTCATAATATGCATGGTATTTATATACCAAAGAATCTAAATCATTAGCATGCAAAACCTAGTCTAATCATCGTGTAAAACTGGTTGCATTTTCTTTACCTTGTTAAACCAAAACCGTGAAAATTGAAAGATTAAAGAAAAAAATGTAAGGGAGAAGTGAAAGCAAATATTGAACATTGAGAAGTGGTGGAGAGTTTGTTTTACCACTGCGCCACACTTTCTTGCACACAATGGGTGAAATAGCCATGTCACAAACACTCAAAAGTCTGGGGAAGATAATAAACTGGACAGCTGTTCGGATACAGATCGTAACTTCCTTTGAAGATCATCTTGTAGTCTTTAACATACACAGGGTATGGCTCTCCTGCACAAGGACCACATAGCAACGTGACATCCGACAGACGTCAGCCTTGCCAATCCCATGGTGATGGTTAGCAGAGATAAATCTCAATGCTGGCACAGTTGGGACTAACCAACACCTCCTATAATAGAAGGCCAATGTACAAAATTTTTGACGTCATTAAGCCTACTATATAGACAAAACTTATATTCTAATATTATTACTAGTGGACTCTTGTGCTACTCTGGGGCGGGGGTGGCTCAGTCGGTAGCGCGTCAGGCTCGTAATCTGCAGTTCCCAGGTTCGAGTCCCAGCTGGGTCAGCGTTGAGATTTATCTCCGCAAAATTCCCCGCCCTTCCCACGGTCAGTAGGGGACACCTATGGGCTTGGAAAGGCCGCCGTCCGTCGGATGGGACGTTAAGCCGTGGCCCCGTGTGCGGGAGAGCCATACCCTGTGCACGTTAAAGAACACGCTGGATGTCCTTGACGGGAGGCTACCATCTGTCTCTCAACAGCTGTTCCAGTGGGTCCCCTCCCCCAACCTTCTCTGAGCCTTCGGGGTCCATGTGACCTGGCCATTTAGCTCATGGTGTGCAAAAAAGTGCCGCTCAGAGGTAAAACAACCCAACCGACAAAATATTTTAAAAACGCGGTTTTTAACCCTATTTTTGTAGAGAAAAAATATAAAAAATAAAAATTTGTCTGTATACTTTAATTGCTCTATTTTATCCACAACAAGTATTGATTCATGGCTTAGCTTCGTTTCAAAGTTGCTAAATTTAGGGGGGAAAAATGAGGGTTGTTTTAACTCTGAGCTACCTTTTTGCATACTACAGGCTAAATGTCAGGTCACAAAAACCCCAAAAAGATAAACAAAAAATTCGATTTTTTTTCACCGATTTTCAATCACCCCACTTAATAAGACAGTGGAGACAAATATAATGTATTTGTTTTTTATTATAAAACATGAAATTTACAAAATGTACAAATGTTTATGAGCAAGAAGGCTATACAAACACAGACGATTGGCAGCCACGTGGATATTAAGGCACATATTTCTTAACACGTTACAAACTATTGAGGAACTATCGCCACATTCGGAACCAACTGACATATTTATGACATTTGTTAATTACTTGACAAAGATTTGAGAAGTAGTGTTGCCATATTTGTTGTCCGAAATAAGACAGGCTGAACAAAAATGTAGATTTTAAAGAATTCTCTGACGCACCATAAAACATTTATACAGAAATGCATTTCGCCAAGTTTTCAATTCCTTGTATTATAGGCAATTGTAAACTTTCAAATAATTATAATCATTCTACGAGAAAATGAAAATCTTATAAATACTAGTATTTGTAAGAAAATAATCAGATGCCGTAAAGTGCTTATTTTTAATGGCTAAAAACTGATTATAAATTGAAATTATAATAAAAAATATTTTATATTTTTTTTACAGTTACAAGAAAAAATTAAAAATTTGAATTTTTCTGAGCCTGACAAAGCTGGATTAGAATTTCATTTCTCTCTAACATCAAACTTGAGCCTACCAAAATGGAAGTTGAGACACGTTGGGTTGTTTTACCTCTGAGCGGCACTTTTTTGCACACCATGGGCTAAATGGCCAGGTCACATGGACCCCGAATGCTCAGAGAAGGCTGGGGGAGGGGACCCACTGGAACAGCTGTTGGGAGACAGATGGTAGCCTCCCGTCAAGGCCATCCTGCGTATTCTTTAACGTGCACAGGGTATGTCTCCCGCACACGGGGCCACGCCTTAACGTCCCATCCGACGGACGGCGGCCTTTCCAAGCCCATCGGTGTCCCCTACTAACCGTGGGCAGGGCGGGGAATTTTGCGGAGATGAATCTCAACGCTGACCCAGCTGGGACTCGAACCTGGGAACTACAGATTACGCGCCTGGCGCGCTATCGACTGAGCCACCCCCACCCCGGTTGAGACACGTATTTCATTTTGGCAAAAGTCGAATATATTTGCCTTTTAACAGCTGCGATTTCATTGTCATCTAGCAATAATATAAAGATAATAGACAGAAATATGGAAACATTCCCATGTTAAGTCAATGGAGAGTGAAATTCAAAGATCCATATTTCTATAATTTTTTTATATGAATATAGGACTAGATAAAAATTGAAATCTTATTCAAATCAATCTAAATCCCGATTTTCAACAATATTTTTCCTCTGAGTATTTAAAGAGCTATGGAAGAACAAATACTTAAGAGCAAAGGCAGGCCTAAGAAACTTGTGTAAAAGTGACAATTATTAAAAGAACGATTTGCACAAAATTCTAAAACATACAATTACTTTATTAAATGTTTTGAAATGATACTTTGTTTTTGCTTTAACTTCAGAGTTGAATTCTTACGATTGACATCTTTGTTACTGAAATATTCAGACATCTATAACTGTTTAAGTATTAACGGATATTGTTCAAAATCGAAATTTAGATAGTTTAATTCACATATTTATTTTTAGTCATATGTTTCCATAAAAATTTATTTAACCAGTACGGAGATTTTGATTCTCCACTGACATGAGACGAGCCTGTTTCCATTGTCTTATAGGTACCCTGGCTGAAAAAAGATAAAGGTGGCGGCTGAACCATGAAAAAAAAGCAACTAAGATGATGCAAAACGTATCTGTGAGAAGAGAGCTGAAGATTAATACTGCATGAGGCAAGTGCACTGCAGACCAGCATCATCATGGTCTTTGGGATGTACTGGATCCTCTGATACAATGTGTCAATACATGAAAGGGGTAAACTACTTGAACATTGTTACAGATAAAGGGTTGGGTTGTTTTACCTCTGAGTGGCACCTTTTTGCACACCATGGGCTAAATGGCCAAGGGACAAGGACCCCGAAGGCTCAGAGAAGGTTGGGGGTGGAGACCCACTGGAACAGCTGTTGGGAGACAGATGGTAGTCTCCCGTCGGGGCCATCCAGCATGTTCTTTAATGTGCACAGGGTATGGCTCTCCCACACACAGGGCCACGGCTTAATGTCCCATCTGACGATCGGCGGCCTTTCCAAGCCCATCGGTGTCCCCTACTGACTGTGGGCAGAGCAGGGAATTTTGTGGATATAAATCTCAATGCTGACCCAGCTGGGACTCGAACTTGGGAACTACAGATTACGAGCCACCCCAACCCCACTTTTACAGATAAAGCACCTTTCACTGTTAAAATGATTCCCTAATGGTGATATATTTTAACATTAAAAAGCCCCATTCAATGGGGTTGTTACAAGAATGGTTTTTGCATATCCAGCCAATTCCTCAGATCTCAACCATATTGAACATCTGTGGGATGTTATGGAATGGGGAATCCAATGGGCCATACCTGTTGTCACTGCTACTCAATTGTGGGGTGCTTACAATCAGTCAGCCTGAAGGCATCTCCAAAAGTATGTATATCATAACCTACTAGTATTCAAGCCGCATCATGTTCATGCAGTGATTCATGCCTGAAGAGGCAACACACATTATATGAAGGGTGCCCATAATTAAATGGCCACTGAATGTAATTAGATATATCAACACAGCACTATAAAATGTTTTTTAATGAAACAATTTTATTACTACAATTACTATTGTTGTTGCCATTTGTTAGGAGTTAAAGATCTGAACAAACAGAATTCCAGATGTGGACATGAAACAAATTGCAGTTTTAATTTAAATTTTTTTAAAAGCATAAAATTTTTTAATTGAAATTTAATATAGTCTTTGCAGTTTAAACTTTCAGAAGGCCAAAAAAAAAAATCATTCCTTTGGATCCGTTCATCTGCCCCTGATGGTATAGGAATTGGTTGTTTTACCTCTGAATAGCATTTTTGAGCACACATAGGGCTATATGGTCAGATTGCAAGAACCCTAAAGAACTTAGAGTTGGGTAGAAAAAGTGGATCCACTGGAAAGTTATTAGGTAACAAATGGGCATTTCTATAAAGCTACCCAGTGGATTCTTTAATGTGCACAGAGTATCACCCTCTTGCACATGGGCCACAGCTTAATATTTCATGTGATGGATGGTGGCAATTTTCTGAACACAGTTTGCATTCATAGTAAAAATATTTTTTTTCTGTGATAGTGGAATGGAGTGAGGCATCATTTAAAACATTATAACCAAAAATAGATATATTGTTGTGCTAATAATATATAGCAAAAATTCATTATTTTTACCAAAAATTTTTTAAATTTACACAAGCAAAAATACTACATCAGGAAATATATCAAAGTTCAATATGCAGCCTTAAAATAATGTTTTTATTTGCTTTAATCAGATTATGTTCAAAATAAGAAATGATGGGTCTGCATCAAAAATGAGTTGGTTCCATTTTTAGAAACCTTTGAGAAAATCATCTCCTAGAGCAGATTCCCTTTTAATCTAAACATTAGATTCAGTTCCACTTCAACTACTAGTGCAAGGAGATAATACATTTTTACACTAATTGATCAGCCATTTCTTTTTAAATACATTTCACTACACAATTTTATTTTGACTAACACTGGAGTGATAACCTTTAAGTTTAATTGTTTCAACTACACAGATACTAGCCAAAATGCTATTGTGAGAAACTTACATCTGTCTAATCTATCTCCGACTCTGAGATCACTTACATTAAATAAATTCTTTCCACTTTGCCTTACGATTCCAAAAGTAATGAGAAAAACTTGTACTATATTTAAAACTTGATTACAATTTTCCTTATAATAGGATTCCAGTATAAACCAAATACTTAAAAATATAAAAGATGGAATACTTTATGTGAAATACAAATGAATATCTGATGAGGAAACAATAAAAAATCAAACTTTACTTACATTAACTGTTTTTATCTTAATTATATTTGTCTAAGAATCTAGCAACTTCAATTCCATTTAAGTTTACTTAAGATATTATATTTTTCTAATAAAAAAATAGCACTTATGCACATTAGAGCATTCACTATATATTTTGTAATCTACTCAGAGTTAACCAACTATGTATGCAGTTGGCAGCTTTCCTTACTAATATTTAATTATCATTAAAAGTCTCCAGAGGTACAGATCTTTTTACTGGATTAACATTTGTTTCCTTATGATTTAAATTAGGCTGAAATATAGAGTTAATGATATTTTTTCTTTTACTGTACTTGAATATATATTTTTATAAATAACAATCTTTAAAATTTAGTATATTCTATGAAGAAGAAAAATTATGTAAGGCAAATTTTGACTTGGGTGCTTCAACAATAAAATCTTTGATAATCATGAAAATTCTGTCTCTGACTTGTCAAGGTGTACGGCAACTGCATTCTTTATACCACTTTAGTTACTTTTAATTGCATGGTCTTATCCTTAAAATGCTAATATTTATAAGCAAGGTAATAAAACTGCAGACTAATGTCATAGATAACATATTGCAAACTATCCCATTCTAAAAATTAAGCATTATATGCATGAAGACGTTCAGTGAGATACATTAATTACCCAAAAATTTCAGTACCTTTTTTCATTTTATCTTAAATCTAGTACACACAAATTAATTACAAAGTAGCTTTATATCTTCAAACATATATAACTAATTTATTTATTACATGAAAGGAAAACAAATGGCATAACAATGAAAGAAATATGTTGTTTGTTTTTCATCAGATGGCAAAAATTTGTGTTCCTTTTTTTTAATGAAAAGTTACAGGTATTATGTAGCTCAATATACTTGATAACTTTTTGTTAAAACCAATCAATGATATCGAAGGAAGAATTATTTTTCAACAAGATGGAGCCCCTCCTTCTTACTTGCAGGTTACCCAAAGCACATCTGCTAGATCAATCATTGTAGGCCCCCTTAAGTGGCCTCCTTATTTGGCAGACTTACATTACAGAAAAAACTTGATTTGGTTATTACAAGTTATCATTGTTGCAACCAATAAATGAATTAGAATGACATGATTACTATCACCCATGTAATTCCTAATGTACTGTAGAGTGTGAAGAAATCTAATTTATTGGGATGTTTGCTGCACCTCTGGCACTAATATTTTGATCTGTAAGCTTGTATATAATACTGTATGTATAATATGAAGAAATTATAATTACATTTTATAATAATCTTAAAAATTTCAATGCTAAAAAAAATTTGCTTTAAAGACATATTCTTTATTTCTTATTTAACATATGTTTAATAAAACATTTTCAAGTTATAATGAAATTATAACTTTTAATTTTGCACTTATAAGCACTTTAATGTTTTTACTGGCCAGTTAAATGATCAAGTCTGATTTCCTCACAGAAAAGTTAAGTTTTATGAATAATATATTCTATGGTCCCATGTGTACTTTAGAATATCACATTTAGAGTTGGAAGCCACATTTAACATCCACAATAGTTTTTCTTTCAAACACAAAAGTAACAGGATAAAAAAAAGTATGTTAAAAAGACAGGAACCTCTTCTTCCTTGGCACAATCCTTATGCTATAGATGATAAAACGCTGCAAAACCTGTTTATCTTCTTTATAATCACAGATGGTTAAAGTGTTTTACAGTGATCAACAAATGAAAAATATAAAGTTTATTTGAGCTAAAATATTTTGTAGGTTTTTGTTGGCATCCCCCAGCATGCCAATGCAGTTCATTAAAAGCAATTACATTATCTGTATAAAAAGATGCAGCATTTTTTCATCCATAATTGAGCAAAGCACATATTATGTTACATATGTACAATCATATCAAAGCATAAAGCCAATAAAAATTGTTCAAGGCTTAATGAAGTTGCATGTTTTAGATAATAAATACCTAGAAATGCACACAGTTCAGTTTTTTTTTAATACACAATCCTTTTAAGTAGTAATTTTTGGTTAATAACAGTTTTAAAAAACTGTCCAAATAATAAAACTTTCATTCCTGGTCTCTTTATCTTTTAATTCTATACTACCTTAAGGATACTTGGAAACTTGTAAAAGTGGCAAGAATTGTTTGTTCTGTTGTAGATAGCAAAATATCACTCACACCCTGTCATTCAACAGAATACAGTTAAAATCATCAAAATGAATAGCAGCAGACAGTAAGAATTATCAGACACTATGTGGATTTCCGAAGAAGAAAAGTTTCTGGAAGTGCTAATTCTCCTAGTTGGATTCTTAGGAAAATACACATATGGCACTCATACTCTGAGATCTGTGGTAACCCTGTTCCAGAGGGCTATGACCTGAGAGGCTTTTTACACTTTATTCAAAGCATTCATCTTTCACTCACGGAAACTTTCTTCAGAGTACAATGGAGTCCTTAAGTTTCTTGTTAAGGTTCCATTGCAGTTCCTTTTGATAGTTGCTTCTTTATATGGTACTTTGGCTAAATTTTCATTAAGAGGTCGAGACATCTTCCATTCATTGCTTGTCATATATAAATTTTGATCAGCACTCCTTGGTGTAAGACGTGGAAGATCATGAATTTTTCGTTGCTTTATAAAGAGATACATAGCAAAGGCTCCAAAGCCCAAACCAATGATAAGTCCACCCATGAAAGCCACAATAACATGCTCCATGTGCACACCGTCTTCTTCAGCCATGTGAGATTCTTCAGGAGTTATATTTGCTGAAAAGATAGAGAAATACTATAACATAAGTGCACAAGATAGCAATAAATTATAACAAGCCTATAAGCCAAATTTATGTGCAAAAGAATTTGTTGAAACTCTCAACAGAATATAATATCACTTTGTTTTATGCTTTAAAAGAAATTAATTTCTTTTGAAAGACAGAAGGAAGTATAATGATATAATAATTTAAGGAAAAATAAAAATAGTTAGTAGTTTACTACAAATTTATCTTTTTTGTATGATGACTGTATAACCATGACAAGATCAGGGTTATACAGAAATAATCACTGTATAAAATATTGTTATACAGGGGGAAAAGATTAATAGTTAGAAATATTGAAAACAATTTAAGAGTAATATTTCTATTTCCACTGATGATTTTTCATATACCAAAGTTTATGTGTACATAATTTTATAAGAAAATTTTAACTTTACCCAGATGGGAAATGAACTCTTAAAATATGGGAGTGCTATACTTGCATTTAAGTGTTCAGAAAAATCAAACTCTCTGATCTATGGTTTCTAGAGTTTAAAGGTGCAAAATAAGGTACAAAAGAAATATAATATACCAAAACAGTTTTGGTATTATTATGTTTAATGAATAGAAGAAAAAGTGCTTTGTTACATTGATCAAATTCTATAAATATACAATAATATATATTTCTGCTTTGGAATATATTAAACTAATATTACACTTATTACAAATATAATACATGCCTCCTGAAGACTGAATTTTTAAATCTGTTTAAAAGTACAGTAATAATTTAGTAAATCCTCATGAATACTGGATTGCTATTACTGATATAATAATGAACAGAAATTAACACTGATAAACAACAGACAGGAAACTGATCAAAATAAATAACACAACTTCCTGAAAATATAAATAAAAACAATAGAAAACATTTAGAAACACATAAATGGGACAAATTTAAAATAGATTCATTCTGATTAAAAAAAAACTTCCCTAGTATGTAATAGCAGGTATAAATGTTTTTCACCTGATGTAAGTTGGGTGGGATTTTTGTTAGAAAGAACAATTTATAAGTATATAGAATATGGACAGTCTTTGTATTTTATGAGGCTTCCTATATATGCATATTTCTTATTATTTGTTTACTTATATGTAGCGATGCTTTACCTCCACATCAAAAAGTATAACCCTTTGTATTAAATTACAAGCATTTGTCTATTACACTGTAAGAATTTTATTTTAATCCTTATTTATTGCTTTCAAATATTAGCTAAGCAATACAATAAGTTTTGATGGCATACCAATAAAAGACTGAGGAGTGTAAGTGGATAAGTTATAATAATAAATACCCCCTCAAGCAGCTGCTTGCCACAGAGGTCTGACAGGAGCCTGTCAGTTTATATGCCACAGTAGGAGATCTGAGAGGATGGCAGGACCTCAGCAGAAAAACGACACACACATCCATGCCTAATAAAGGGGCTCGAACCCAGGTCCCTTAGATCAGTAGCCAAGAGTGCTAACCACTTGGCCACGGGATGGCTAGGATAAGTTATATCTGAAGTAAAATAGTATCTTTAATTTTTAAATAATCAATTTTAAATATGTTTCAGAATAGGGAAAGGATTTATGCTGTGTATGCTGTTCCTAATGGGAATCACAGAGTGACAACAAAGTCCATTCTTCTGAGCCTTCATAAGCTGAAACAAAATACTATACAAAAATGTCTGTAAAGAATATTACCAAAAATTTTAAATACCTAGATCTTATCTTTCTTACCACTGGTAATAATATCTTCTCACCACTAATAATGGTAATAACAACATACTAAACATCAATTAAATAACAGCAAGAGTATACTAATAAGAGTTGGCATTAGTTGAGACAACAAACTATATCAGTAATAAGCATTTTCTAAGCACGGACCACATTCGATAATTTATGCATTGTGGTATATGGACATGCTATAGCTGGGAGATTATATTTATTTACATTGTGAAATGAACATAATTTATTTTTACCTTGCTGAGCATTTATGCAAATACGGGTTTCTTTACTTGATCCCAAGCAATATGCAGAACTAGGAACATCCACCTTACATACACGTTGTCTATGCTGTTCCTGATGGGAATCACAAAGTGACCATGAAGTCCATTCTCCCCAGCCTTGAGAAGCTAAAACAAATTATACAAAATTGTTGAAAAGAATATAAATTTAATAAAACTCTATAACACTGAATACAATATATAAATAAAACAGCAGAAGTAAGGCAGTGTAATTCAACAGTAAGGGTAACAATGGCATGTCAGGATCTATGGTAACAATAATTTACGAGATGGATGGCAAAATGGCATATAAAACGTACTTGTTCATATTTCAGGTACAGAGGAAGTTCACCCTTACAAGGAATGAACATTTCTATATCTCTATGGAATGAAATTATTTAAGAGAGGAGAAGATAATATTTCGGGTTTGTAGGTAAAGATAAATATCATGCAAGGCATGACATTTATCTTTACCTACAAAGAACTACCCTGAACTGTAAAAACATCAAAGTTGTTACATTTTGATGTTTTTACAGTTCAATGATTAATTGCAAGTGCACAAACAGTGCTAACCAAAAAGGTCAGTAGCTTTGATATTATAAAGTCTGAGTGCACAGAACTGTTTTAAGTTGGTAGTCCACTTTACATGACCGAGTTACCTTACCAAGGTCTGCTTACCTGACCTATTACCTTACCTGACACCTTACCCAATTCTTGCCTTGTACTGCTAATTTTTACAGGACTAGACTAGTGGCCAGTCACTGGAGCTTATGCAGCCATCAGGTAAGGTATTACAATATATTTTCTTATTTACTGAAATTCTTATTGTAATAAGTTCTTATTTACTGAAGTCTTATTGTAATAAGTTCTTATTTACTGAAGTCTTATTGTAGTTAGTATATTGTTCGTGTTGTAGTATTTTAAGATATTTAATTAGAAAAGATTTTATGAATTACCATTTTGCTGTTAAATGTATCTGCTCTGCTATGATCTTAGATGCATTTCATGGTCTTTTAGTTTGATCACATCTTCAGCAGGCAAGTGGAGAAAGAGTGCTATTGACTTATATAAGGCTGGTGTTGTGCCAATTTACATATGCATAGAGGTGGTTTCAAGAGGGAGCTGATAGTCTTGGAGTAATAGTTTCTATGGTGACAGCAAAGGATGAATCTGATTGTTACAGAGGATATGTTGATTTATGTTAATGATTAAATTTTCCATGTGAGATAGTTGGAATTTAGTGGGAGGATAAATAATTATTTTACTCCCTATAATAGAACTGGGTAGTTTATTATCAATAATGGTCTGAGCTAGGGTGGTATTAGGTTTTCGTTTTTTAAATCAGTATTGTTCTTTTAATCTAAGGGGAAAGGGTGGTAAATTTTTCCTACATATTCGGTGAGTGGGGAGATTTTTAGTTGGGGGGTCTTCTATTTTAATATAATACATGCCTCCTGAAGGTGGGATACTATCTTGATCTTTATGGATGATATTAGCACACTTGGCTACTGATCTAAGGGACCTGGGTTCGAGCCCCGGGTAAGGCATGGATGTGTGTGTCGTTTTTCTGCTGAGGTCCTGCCATCCTCTCAGACCTTCTGCTATGGCATATAAACTGACAGGCTCCTGTCAGACCTCTGTGGCAAGCAGCTGCTTGAGGGGGTATATATATAGTAGTAGGGACTATTACTTTTTATCTCCATACAACACAGAGCATTGTGCAAACATGAAAAATGTAGTGTCCAACTTAAATAATAATGTTTGCCAATAATATTTATTTACATGTTCACCCACCAACGTGTATTGTCAGCAATGATTTAGTATAATTTTTTCATGCTGAAATTAACAGATAAATTTTACTCCAAACATAGATATTTAGGAGGCCAATATGCATATTAATATTAAAAGGATAATAAGAAGGCAGATTTCCTTTCAAAAATACCTTTGAAAAAAAAAATTACTCTTTACTACAGTTGGTAATGCTGCTCAGGTCATACAAGTGAGAATAATGAATAATAACACCATTCAGTCACAAAATACTTTTAAATATATTTTTAATATTACTTAGTAATTTCAGTAGGAGGCAGATGCTTCTTTATTTTTATCCAGGGGACACCCATAGGTATTGCTGTGTTACAAACAATTGAAATATTACCCCTAAGCAATCATTTTGTGCAAATAAGGACAACTTGTAGACATACTTCTTGTAGACTGTTCCTGGGGACACCCATAAGTATTATTGTGTCACTTATAAATTGAAATATTACCCCTAAGCAATCATTTTGTGCAAATAAGGACAACTTGTAGACATACTTCTTGTAGACTGTTCCTGGGGACACCCATAAGTATTGTTGTGTCACTTATAAATTGAAATATTACCCCTAAGCAATCATTTTGTGCAAATAAGGATAACTTGTAGTATTCTTGTAGACATACTTCTTCCAGCTAGCTTTTACTTTCCTACACCTTTTGAAAGTATAAAAATGAAATGTTTCAAATTAATATGCATATTGGCCTTCTAAATATCTATGTTTGGAGTAAATTTTATCTGTTAATTTCAGCATGAAAAAATTATACTAAATCATTGCTGACAATACACGTTGGTGGGTGAACATGTAAAAATCTATATACCCCTTTTCAAGAAAACTACATAATCCACAAAATTAAATAAGTTAAGAAATTTTATTTCATTATTTGTGTACTGAGAAGGCTAGGTATAATTTGCAAAGTTTACTTTACAGAGTGCAGTATAATACAGTTAACAACTGGGACTAATTACAGATCTCAATCACCAAATTTGTTAGATATTTGCTGTGGAATGTCTAGTACATATTAATGAATGAGCTCTGTACTTCAGCCTTTTTAATTCACAGTACTATAGAGGCACAGATATTTTTAACTATTTACACTATACTTTTATTAAAATTTTCATTATAAATATAACTATGTCTCAAATTGCATATAAATGTTACTAATTTTTCTGTTTCAGGTAGAATCCACTCGCGAAACAATTACCTTGACATGGCTGAAGTTGGCACTCTCTTTCCATTTGTGATGAGCCTTTACAGTCTGCACCACTACCAGATGGGGATGGATTGTCACACGTTCGCTCTTTGTACTGAGCACCTACACCACAACTTGCTGAACATGGAGACCACTCAGACCAAGGAGACCAGTCCCCATCTATGTTTACAAAAGCTAAAGAATGAAACCATAAAAAATATAAAATTTTATATATTTTACAACCAATATAATTTTTGAGTAGTTTTACTTCTATTTTTAAAACTGTAATATTGCTCATTATAAAAATATTTGTATTGATTGAAAAGATAAAAAAAAAATTTTGAGAATAAAAAATTTCTGGGATTATTATTGAGCATCTTGGGAAGAATATAGCAAAGAGAATATATGTGATAAAACTTGCAGAGATATTGAACATAAAAAAAGTTTAAATAATTTTAATAAATGTAAAAAACATTAAGAAAAAGAAATAAATAGGATGAGAAATAATGCCAAAACCTTACGATAATCTACACTTTAAATTACTTATATTTACAGTTTAAAATAGACATGTAAATCTATCAAAATATAAAAAATATTACCATTATTAATACATATACATAAGTATATATTTACTTGCTGTGATGTAGTAATTAAAACATGCTCCTATATATTTTAGCAAAAAGTTTGCTGACAAGGAAAGTATAATAAATTTAAGAATTCCACTTCCACAAGTGAGTTTTGAAACTCTTGTGGATTTCATAAATTTCCATTTAAAATATTTGTACCCATCGAGCTCAAGGAATGTAATCAAATGCATCATTTATTGGGGAAATAAATATTGCATTGTATAATATATAGTGTCTATGACTGACTGTTAAAACTTACTATAACTAAAGCATGCAAAATGCTAAAATTCATATATAGGAATGATTTATGAGGGTGGAATGTTGCCAAAGTAAGAAATGGTTGAAATGAGACTTGTAGATCACAATTGGAAAGAAAATAGCAACTCTTGGAATGAACTTTTCATTACTATCTAGCTTTCAGAATGAAATTTTTCTTCACCCCATTCTGATTTGGATTACTATACCCCCTCAAGCAGCTGCTTGCCACAGAGGGAGAATGAAAATCTCAAATAGCCCACATATTTAAATAGCACTCTGTAAATTTTCTAGAAAAGAATCATAACCTTTGACATCAGAGCTTTCACATTGCATACAAAAAAATTTGTTTGAAATCTCATTCCTTAAGTTTTGTATGCATTAATTTTTACTAAGGCAGCTATGTTCTCATAAATCTGCATCCTGGTGACATGTATCCTAGGAATATGGAATTGCAATTTTCAAAATGCAAAAATGTTTGAATTAGATCTTTAAAGGAGTATTTTTGCAAAAAGTTAAATAAAAAAAGTCAATGCCACTGAGATTAAGGATAACATCATCAAAGGTGTATAAAAAACTATCCATTAGAAGTATAAAATGACTGCCATTCTATTTCAAGAAATTATTTTTAATCTACCAAATGCCAGCACTTTATCTCTCATTCTAGATCTTCCCCTTTTCTTAAAATCTTAGGCACTGTGCATAACTATATTCAGTAATATGTAGTTCAACATAGAGTGACATTGCCAGTGAATCCAGTCTCTCCATACATAAGATGCTGCTTAAAGGTGTTTGATGACTACTTCCTTTAACCTTTTGATTATTTACATAAACAAAACACATAATACTACAGATGACATAAATATCTAGAAATAAAATCATCAAGCTTCTCATTATCTTGCTTTCATTCAGAGTCCACTATTGCAAACTTTGGAGAGTGTTGGTTGGTTTTAGTGGTGTATTAGCAACTAAGACTATAATGCACCAAACAAACAAAAAACTTTAGAGAAGGCAAACTATTACACAGCTAAATTTTATTCTTCAGATCTATTTTTCCACACTCTTCTCAGTTTTTTAAAAATTCCTGTAGGAATGTCTATTTTTCCATTTGCTTCATATTGCACATTGGCCATATTTGTCAAACTACCAAGATGATCAAATTAAAATGCTTTTTCAGGAGCACATCCATTCAACAGAACAGGATCATCCCAACCTGAGAAGTTCTCATCACTTTAGTTTTTTCTCATCTGCATTTATATCCAAGCTTATCCTATTGCAAGTCACATCAACAGCTCTAATGCACAAGTTCCTCTTAACGATGTCATTTGCCAAAGAGCCAAATTGTGAGCACAATCTAAATCAGATACATTCAAATCTCTAGACCATCTTAGGCTCTAGAGCAGTGTTTCCCAACCTTTTTTGTACCATGCCCCACTTAAGCCTTTCTAAAATTCTTATGCCCCCCCCCCCCACTATGTAGCCACCTCACAAAGGCAAAAAAGAATATACTATGTTCGTCCTAATACCCTCTGCAATTTGTATTGATTCTTGGCAAGGGCAAGGGGCGCCCTCATTGTTCTGTTGAAGAAGGCTAATGATGACTAAACAATGTAATCTTTGGGTTTTCTTTTGTCCAGGCTCGCTAATCCTACGGCTGCCATACGGTGAACGAGTCCATTTTCGAATTGCCCCCCCTTGACAATCAAATTGCCCCCCTGTGGGGTATGGGCCCCACGTTGGGAAACATGGCTCTAGAGCAATATTCTCATTATAATATAATCAATACCAAATTTAAAAGAAATGGTGATAAAATGCAGCCAGCCTTGTCTAATTCTATTGTAACACAAAAGCACTCACTGCAAGCTTTAACAACTCCCATAAATGCATCATCATAAGACCTCACGATCAATCACAAATTATGCCAAGTAACATAGCCAAAAGATTTTTTTGTAATCTACAAATCTAGTAATAACATTTATGAAATTGCAAACATTTCACAAAAAACTTCAGGAGTGAAAAAATTTCATCCATGCAGCCAGTACCACTTCTGAATCCAACATGTTCATCTAAAAGTTCTCCATTAAAACCATATTAAAGCAAAATTATTCAAAAACCTTGAGGGAATGGAAAGTTGATTCATGCCATTATAATCATCACAAGAAATTATAAAAGTACATTTAAAAAAAAAGCTTCAAAATTGTATTTTTTATTTCATTTATTTTACACAAAAAACATATATATTAGCCACATACCGGCATCAAGACAGCTTTGACTTCCATCCAAACAAAAGCGTTCTTCCTTTTTCATATGTCCTATGCGAATGTTGTTAGCATCTTGCACGTTTGCTCTGCAACTGAAACGAAAACGTTGCTCAAAATAGCCCTCTTTTGTAGAATTTACCCGTAACCAAGGGGTCCAAGTTGTGGATTTTCTTGCTTCTGGACATGGATGTATGTTGCACAGCCTGAAATCATTATGGCAACCAATACAATCTTGACCACCATACTGTGGGGAAGGGTCATCACATCGTCGCTCCCGTGTTTGTATACCACCACCACAAGGGGCACTGCATTCTTCCCAGGGATTCCATTCAGACCACTGACCATCAATTGGTGACCTACTGGGAACTGAGTAAAGCACATTTCAGATAGGTGTATTAAACTTACCTAGATAAATAGGTGTATTATTATTAACTACCTGTAGTTTATTTATAAACATGTAAGCTAACATAGCATCTGATTGAAAAATATAAAAACTTATACAAAAAATTTCATTGTATAGTCCAATCATGAATTATGCTGATTCAAGTATAAAAATTTTATATAATGTGGCCAATGTTTCAATTTACACATTATCCTAGCAGTCAATATTTCATATTTGCAGCTTTGTAACTCCTCTTTTAATTAAGCTGCACGTTAAAAAATATAAGAGAATTTCTATGTTATGCTCATTGAAAGACAAATTGGATACTGTGTTACTTACAAAATAAGCTTTTTATGGAAAAATGTGATTTGAATTAAAATTACAGATCTCAATCAAATCTCGATTTTCAATAATATTCTTTAAAGTCACAGATCTAAGAATTAAGAGTTTAACAAAGATATTATTTAAAATGAATTAATAAAATTAACTTAAATTTCAAAATTCATAATTTTATATAAATTTATTAGAACCAACACTGCTGCTATTAAATACTACAGTTTTCATAACTCTAAATACTTATTGTACATTTCTGAAATTAAGGATTCAGATGTTGTAGATCTTTATTTTCAGTAATATTTTAATAAAAAAACTTAAAAATTACGAAGTATTGAATTTGGCATATCATGGAAATTTTTGCCTTCATGTGTATAGAGATCTTAGTTATAAAGATATATTTATATGTATATCTGTAATAGGAAGTTTATAGCTGCCTAAATTTTGATTGAACTGTAAACAATATTGGCAATTTAGCTCACTTAGAAAGCAGATTTCTTTTGCCCATCAGAAAAAAATACTGGAGCATTACCAGAAAAACTAGGTGCTGGTGGAATATCAAGGGGGCCCATGCACTCTCTTCCCCTGGAATGTTTTATTATAAATAAAAAATAAATACCTCCTCAAGCAGCTGCTTGCCACAGATTTGACAGGAGCCTGTCAGTTTAATTTCACCATAGTAGGTCTGTGACAGTGGCAGGACCTCAGCAGAAAGACAACACAAACATCCATGTCTTACCTGGGGCTCGAACCCAGGTTCCTTTGATCATGCCAAGCATGGTAACCACCACTCGGCCACGAGATAGCCCAGAGGCAAAAAAAAATGTTAACCACCAACCAATAGCTAGACTATTTCTTATTCAAAAAAAAAAAAACTGCACACCAGTCCAGTCCATCCTGATTCAGTCACTTTCCTACCTACTCTATTTTTTTTCCAGATCTAGATTCTGTAAGTTGTTTGGGTTCTTTTACCAGGGGACCACTAGACATCTGTTAGGAGACAGATGGAAGCCTTTCATTAAGCTCATCCAGCATGTTCTTTAATGTGCACAGGGTATGGCTCTCCTGCAAATGGAACAACAGCTTTTTGTACCATCCAACAGATGACAACCATTCCAAGCACATTAGTGTCCACTTTCTGACTGAGGAGAGGGTGTAGGTTTAGCAGAGATAAATCTCAATATTGGCACAAGTGGGATGTGAACCTGGGAACTGCAGGTTTCAAGTTGGGGGTGCTACTGACTGAGCTATTCCTCATACCATCTGGATAGTTTGAAATGCAGCTTTTCTGTTAAAATTACTATGAACTGAGTGAGTGATTTTATCATTAGCAATCTGCTACATTTTCTACTGATTATTTAATTTATAAAATTTATTTTTTGAAATTTGGAATGTTAGTACAATGATAAAACAAAGTTCTGCTGATGAAAAAACAGTGTATGGAAGCTTAGATTATAAACAACACATTACATCATAGAATCAGTTTCAGAGATTTAAGTAAAAACTTATGTGTCGAAACCTATTTTGGTTCCATCAAAATAAGATTCCTCTACGATATCACTGAATATGAAAAATTAAATCTGTAGCTTAATTATGCAAAAGTTATTAAAGTTGAAAATTTAGAAGTTCCATTAAAAATAGACCAGTTCCATTAAAATTTAGATCCCTATAAGATTTATTCAGTAATATATGTAAAAGAATGAGCTCTGTTGCTTAACTATAAGAGTTCTTAATATATTTGCAGCTTAATTTTTGACTCAGATTCCCAAAAATTCTTTAATTCGGAACTCTGTAATGTATTTCTATTCACTGAAATTATAACAGTTGTTTAAAAATAATTTGAACTTTACATTAGATCAAAGTGTATGCACAAAATGTGCTTAATATTTGATATATAAATAGGAAAACTTTATTGAATCTTCAAATTATCAATTGGATCAAACTTTATGAAAATATGAACTTTAGATGAAATGCCTTAGATATATTATTATCTAAAAGGGGAGGAGAGCATACCTGAACATACATACATTATTTTGTGTTACGAAAAGCTCCAGAAGGAATTGACCAGAATTGCAAAGAGAGAACTTGTGTTGTCAAACATTAACCTGCCCCTTCAAAGATTACCATTACATCTCAGGGGGAAGTGTTGAATTGCCCAGTTGAACTTGATGAATCTCCATCAGGTGATTAATTTGTGATTTATGAATAAATACTACTGATTACTTAATTTTCCATTTAGTTATTCTTTTATGAAAAAATAACTAATTTTGTGCGGGTTCCTATTTTTCATTGAGCTATGTTTCTATTCACACCATATTCTAAAGCCAGTGTATTCCCCTGATAAGCTTAGGGTTCAACTGTAATAATATATAGTAGTAAAATTTAATTTGCAGAAAAACAATCTTATGTATGTAAAAAATGTAGAAAACATTAAAAAAAAAGCTTTTTAATAAAATTTCTTTGTTAATATATGACTAATGTTCATTAACTTTTGTTCAAAGATAAAAGCAAGGCATTATTTCATGTGAGGTAAGAGAAGTAAAAAAATATTATCTTGTGAATGTGAATGAAAATAAAGCACTTTTTCTACTACGTAATGGAAATTTCATCAAAACATTGGTTAAAAATCTTACCTGGACATGGTGGATTATTTGAACAAAATATTTCATCCTTTTCTGGTCCAATGCACACACGCCCTCCATAAGCTGGAGAAGGATTACCACAAGTTCTACGTCGAGTTTTTACAGCAAGCCCACATGTCTGTGAACAACTAGACCATGCGGACCATTCAGTCCAATGCCCATGCTCTGAAATAAGAATATTTTGGATAAAAGTTATTTTAATAATATATCAACAAATTATATTTGTACCAGTACACAATCAATATTTATAGACAGGATTATAAAAGTAATGAGTCACTTGTCGTGCAAATTTGAAGTAACGAAAAGCTGGCATTAATTCAATGGTAGAATACTCTGGCATGTTTCTGGAAAGATGCAGATTCAATTCCTATATGTTGGCGAAATTTTTTCCACAAAATATTTATTATTTTGTAAGGATTTTATTGTATATTATATTTATTTATTGTTTATTATTATTGTATATTATATTTATTGACTTATAAATGTTAAAAAGTCAACAGGTAACACTGTGATTGTCATTTATGTTTAAATCATTAATAACAGTAAATAGCGTGAAGAGATTTTATTATTTATTCCCATCTTACTCAGCACAATACAAAAAGAAATAGTTGCCCTAGAGATCATAGATGGTCCAATGGTAGGCAATGAAATCTCAGTGAAGAGTTTAAAGTCTTAAATTAGTGGAAAAATTCAGTAGAATACTTTGGCATGTTTCTGGACAAATGTGGGTTCAATTCCTGTATGTCGCTGAAATTTTTTCCACAAAATATTTATTGATTATCTCAACCATTTTGAAATTTTATAACAGGCAAATAGGTAATATCTTTATCATCACTGTTCGTGGCAATCTCTATTCAATATACTGAGTAAAAAATGCTGACAATTTTTCTATATTGTAATATAGATATTGCAAAATAAGACTGCTTTGTATTCATTTTTCTGCTTTATACAAAAAATTTTATTTATGCAATTAAATTTTGCATGATATAAATTATAGGCAATAATATGAATAAAAAAAAGACCCCCTCTGACAGAAGCCTGTCAGTTTATATGCCATAGTAGAAGTCTGTGAGGATGACAGGACCTCAGTAGAAAGACAACACAAACATCCATGCCTTATCTGGGGCTCGAACCCAGGTTCTTCTAACCACTTGGCCATGGGACAGCTAAGCAATCATGTACTGAAGGATTAATCACTTGATTTTTTTCATACAATTAACCCTAGTACTGTTGCATTGAATTGTTTCCAAAACATAAAAGAGGAGAATAGTTTTGCATATTTTGCTATCTCTGTATACTATCAACCCATTCTGATATTTTTGTTGAGATGGAGCACTCTCATCTAGAAATTCAGTAAGTAATTTAATGTTTAATGCAAGCTTTATATTTGACATAAATCTTTTATAACAAGGTTGAAATTTGTCTGATCCCTGACAAAGTGATTTCTTGAAGTGACTCCTTGAACTTAATCCTATGGATGGTTCACCCTTTGCTTTTATGTTCCCTAGGGTCATTATTATTTGGGCCTTACTTTTATTCTTTGAACTATCACTTTTCTCCCTGCCAGGATAAACAAACAGCTCCCAGTTGCTGACCAACTCATTTTGATTATTGACTTTAACCATGCGACATGGTAAGTGCCAAGGTTACAATTTCTTGCGTTATCTCTACCACATAATCAGTACGTAAATATCACTTATTGACACATGTGCCAGCACTAGTCTTAAGATGCAGTTAGTTAGAAGCTAGTAAGATTGGAATGCAAGAAGTAGAGTTGAGTGTAGAGATGAGGTGGAGAGTCTAGCAGGAGCTCAATGTATCTGTATTAGGATTGTAGCTGAAATAAATTTTAATCAACATACTTGACCTGTATGGTTGGTAAGTTCAATTTCAATAAAGAGTTTTTATTTTATTGATAATTGAATTTGATTGATTTTTTTTTCTTCTTGAGTAGAATTAAGGTTTAACTAAATTTAATTTGTGTTTAGTTTGTAGAGGACATTCATTTCCAGATTAAATTTTGCTGCTATTTATGCTTCAATAAGAAAAAGAACTCTAATTTTTGGCAAGTATATTTTTCCTGGTGCCCAAAATTATAAGCTATCCACTTTTTGGTTGATAGATATTTGGGAGCATTACAACCCCATAAAAGTCATCAGGCAATAATCCCATAAATGCAATTGAGCAAGATATCTAGAGTTCATTAGCACAATATCTAATAATAGCATTAAATTGTATATAAATGAAGTTGTGTCAGCATAAGTAGATAAAACTTGCTTGAACATAGTAAACATCAGCTGACTTATGGGACAGGGGTAGACTCTGTAGTGTGCCAGGTTCATAATCTAATGTTCCCAGGTTCAAATGTATCAGCATTGGGAGACATCTCTGCTAATCCCCAGCCTGTTCTTGGTAAGAAAAGGACACTTGGAAAAACTGCTGTCCATCAGATGGCATGTTAAAAAACATGCAGGAGAGTCTTAATGGGAGGCTTCCACCTGTCTCCTAACAGTTTTCTGATGGGTCCCATCTCACAACCTTCTCTGAGCCCTTGTGACCTAGCCATTTAGTTCATTTTGTGCATAAAGTGCTGCTCAGAGGTAAAACAATCCCCAACTGGGGTATAAATTTTATGGGATTAGAAATGGTCTTTTACATTTAGTTCAATTAAGACTAGGTCAAAATCTTTTAAATATGTTTAATAACTTATAGAAATAATAAAGCTACAAAATCATTTTTATATTCACTGATTTTGAAAGAAAAAGCTTTTTATTTCAATGGAACCAGAATTGGTCTTAAAACCCATTAATTTTCATTTACAGGGTTCAAAACTGTTTTGATGACATGGGTATTCCTTTCCATCTAAAAGCTGATATATATTTTCATCAGCAGATTGTTTACTTTCGTTGAACTAAAGATATATAAATTATGGCGGCCATACACAGCCTGTGCATATTTGATTATGATTGACGACTAATTATGTGTTAAAAATGTTATATTCTCATATAATATTTTTAATATGAGTTTACCATACTAGTATGCACATACATACTTAGCATTTCATTTTATTTTTTATTAATATGGCCACAACAAATTTTACATGGCTAGTAATGCAGCAACAGATGAATTGCTCATGCCTGGTAATGTGGATACAAGAAAATTTCTCCTGAAAACCACTGCACTGGATGCACTGCATGATATTAAAAAGCAGAACAAACTACCTTCACTTGTAGGGTAGAAAGCTTTGTGTAGACCTGCTTACACAGAATAAGAAGGAAACATGCAAAGTGAAACTAAAAACACTACCACACTATAACATTTTAGCCAAACAGTTATAACTGTTTTGTATTGCTTTAAAATATCTGATATTTTTGTGAACACTATTAGGTGCTGTTTTTGTCAAAAGTAATTAGATAGATGGTACTGAGGCAGAACAGTAGAGTGAAGGAATACATAAACTTTGAAAGTATGGTATATGTTTAGAATGAAATAGAAGTTTTATAATATTATTAAATTATTATTAATTACTAAATTTGCTTCCAATCAAAGTTACATTTCTGTTTCTAGAATTAGAAGCTTAAGATTTTTGTTGAAAAGTTAGCAGCACAAAAAAAAACTCTTATTTTTCCGCTTTCAGAATAATATCCATATATGCTTTTCCTTCATACACTTCATCTATTCTTAAATTTCAGCAAACACAATGAATTAATAAAAATAATAAACAGACCAAAATTTATAAATATACTTGATAAATATTGAATTCTATTGTGTTCATCACAAATTGCACTTTTTCCAATTATAACATTTCATTAATTAATCATACATTTTCAACAGTGAACTGGAGCAGATTGGTTTGCAATTGCCCATCATTTACAAAGAAATCAAAATATTTGGAAATGATAGTATATACTAGTTCTATGAGAGAAAAGACAAAAAAAAAATATAAAAACTCTCCTTCAAGCTGGAAAAGCTACTGAAAAATTATAACAGTTTCCTTATTTTTCTTCATTTATCTTGAATTATAGCTTAAAATATCATTTGCATGCAGTGGAAATATAGATTTCATTGTTTATTATCATCATAATTATAGAATAATCCACAACCTTTTTATTTTATACGACTAATACTTACGAGTACAGTTCGTCACTTGGATGGCAATTCCGTCACATGGTTTGCCACCATTAGCTGGGGAAGGTCTATTACATTCCCGCTGCTGACACAAACATAATTCGTCTGGTGATTTGCTTCCTGACTGAGAACACTCAAACCATGGTGACCAAGAACCCCAATTTCCATCAACTACAATGATACAATTATTTGAGGTATAAGCTTTTAATGTTAAAAAAGAAATTAGATAAAACTTATAAATACTTAGCTTTGTTTCAAAATTTTTATAGTAAGTAATTTGAGAGAATGAATTTCACTTGGAAAGAGCAAAATATTTTTTCAAATTATAGTCCCTCATAATATTTATTTTACTTTATTATATTATTTGCAAATTAATAGTTTTACATCATATTCCAGATATGAAACTCAATTGTGATGCCAGGCTGCAAATCAGAGAAAGACAAGTGAAAGAAAATACATCATATGCCTCCTGGATGTGAGTTTGGGGTTTGGAAGGTAGATGGTCTGTTTTTTTCCTCCCTATTTCCCTGGGGCGGGGGTGGCTCAGTCGGTAGCGCATCAGGCTCGTAATCTGTAGTTCCCAGGTTCGAGTCCCAGCTGGGTCAGCGTTGAGATTTATCTCCGCAAAATTCCCTGCCCTGCCCACGGTCAGTAGGGGACACCGATGGGTTTGGAAAGGCTGCCGTCCGTCGGATGGAATGTTAAGCCGTGGCCCCGTGTGCGGGAGAGCCATACCCTGTGCACGTTAAAGAACACGCTGGATGGCCTTGACGGGAGGCTACCATCTGTCTCCCAACAGCTATTCCAGTGGGTCCCCTCCCCCAACCTTCTCTGAACCTTTGGGGTCCATGTGACCTGGCCATTTAGCCCATGGTGTGCAAAAAAGTGCCGCTCAGAGGTAAAACAACCCAACTCTCCTATTTCTGATTAATGTCATAGCATAAGGAAAGCAAGAAAGCATAATAACAATAATTAAGGGCTTTTAGCTCTCTTAAAATTTCTTAATACAGTTATTTAACCCTTAAAGGGCCAAATTTTTTTTTCCTTTAAAAAAAAACAACTTTTAAGCCTTATTATGAAGCAACTAATGAATAAAATAGTTCACATTACATACCAAAAGAAAAAGCATTTAATTCTGAATGAAAAAAAATATAAAAAATTAAAATGGCTAACTGGCAGTCTTGTCATGTCAGCAAATTAATTGGAACAGATTGGTGTGATGGAGTTTTAGCAAACCTGGAAGTTTAACCAACTGCTATATTTTAATCTGACTTGTTGCTAAGCAACAATGTATTTTATATGCAGTTTTACATCACATATTAATTACTCTAAAACTAAATAAAGTTTAGTATTAATGATTTTAGAGAGATTTATGCATATAATTGAGCCACACAGTTTCAAAACCTGATAGCTCTCATTTTTTTATAGCTATTCATATAATTTTTGACCAATAGTATTATATGAACTGTTCATATCAAAACTCATTGATTGCATTTATTTTCAATGTCATTAAAGTTAAAAAATCTGTTTGCCTCATTATCTCCATAATGATGGGAAAACTTTTGTTTCTGAACCAAAAAAAAGGGGGGCAAGGGAAATGGAAACATAAAAAAAGTATGCCATTGTATAGGAGACTTAATTTGGTATACAATTCAGATGATAGATATTGAATTCTTATTTCTTTTCATGAATTTGGAGAAAAATCAAGTTTTAATAATTGCTGATTTCTGACCTAAAAATGATTTGCACATTTCAAATGGTTTCACTTCTGAACATGAAAAATATAATTTTTTATTGTGAAAAATTGATCACAATTAATTACATCTGCATATCTAGGATCTTTTTTAATGCATTTTGTGTGAAGTCTATGAATACCAAAGGATGCAAATGAACACTCATCTTCACAGATATCAGTTGTTGCCATGCTTAATGGTATCAGTGCAACTTCACATAATTCAGCCTAATATTTTGCAATAAGTTGTATTCTGACAATGTGCAAACACTCTTGTCATAGATTCATGGTAGATATTACTTTTTACTGTAAAGGCATAAATACTATTTTTATTAAAAATTACATTTACAAAATACAAATGATAAAATTATGTTTATTATTGTTGCATCCATTAGCCAAAAACCTAAATATTCTGTTTCTTTAATCATTTTAGGGTTTTATTGGTTTAAACATGAAAATGAGTAATGCATTCATTTATGGGTTAAAAATCAGGTTTTATGAGGTAAATTCTGGGAAAACATATGCCCTATTCATAAACTGGTAGTGGAAGATGACATTTTTAACCTGAATTTGAGAAAGAAACTACCTGCTAATATAGCTTGAATTTAAAACAATTATCACTCTTGCAAAGAAAGCATTGTAATTCAACAGTGTAGGGCATTTCTTATTTAACCAATACTGATGTTACATTATGTGGTTTTTTTTTATTTGATTGTAAATATTTTGAATATATAATTTCAATATATTACTGAATTAATGTAGTAAATTGCAATATTTGCAAATATGTAGGTAATTACAATTTCCTAGTCAAGTGAGAGATTGGTATGGGGAAATCTACATCAGTTCTGCACTAAGTACAAGAAGACTATGATAACATTTGCATAACACAGTTAAGCCAGTCAGCGTTGAGATTTATCTCCGCAAAAATTCCCCTCCCTGCCCACGGTCAGTAGGGGACACCGATGGGCTTGGAAAGGCTGCCGTCCGTCGGATGGGACGTTAAGCCATGGCCCCCTGTGTGGGAGAGCCATACCCTGTGCACGTTAAAGAACATGCTGGATGGCCTTGACGGGAGGCTACCATCTGTCTCCCAACAGCTGTTCCAGTGGGTCCCCTCCCCCAACCTTCTCTGAGCCTTCGGGGTCCATGTGACCTGGCCATTTACCCCATGGTGTGCAAAAAAGTGCCGCTCAAAGGTAAAACAACCCAACCCAACTCTATATATTGCCTGGTACTTAAACCCTTCCAATATTTATGTTTCCTAAAACAGAGTGTTTTGCCTTTTTCTTTCTTGAACTTTTCTAATGCAGGAGAAACAGTCTTTCAAAGAGACTATTCAAGTCTGTTACTGAATGTTTTCTTCACTGCAATATCACGTTCTGTTGATCAAAGAAAATAAAAGGAATGCCTCTAACGCTTCTTCTATTGCCCCGTTTCCTGCGAAGAACCGCATGGCACCAGATGGAAGAACGTCGAGACTCCGCTGGCACGGGCAGATGCTATCTTGACCTCTTTGGCCGTCGTTTCCACATGGCTAGTGGAGACAGTTTCTTCAGCCACAGTGGCAGCCAACTGCTGGGCAATTATCTCTTGGCGCAAATTGAACTAAAGTTGCACCTTCATCGGCATCGCTTTAGTCTTTTTAAGGGCACCGTCACAATTGCTCCGATACGCTTTGAGGGGCACGAAATTGCCGAAGTTTTCCCAAGGAATCCTAAGTGGAGCATCAAAGAAACTGTTTATGTCTATGCCAGTTGTTCGTAGTCCGCAAAGTGACTCTTTACATTGAGAGAGAGAGTTGAAAGGAAGAAAAAAAATAACTCTCGACTTCTGAAACCTTTGAGACGAGAATCAGTTGGAATTCGAAACTAAAAGCAGTAGGATTACAAGCTAAAGCAGTGGGGCGGGGGTGGCTCGTAATCTGTAGTTCCCAGGTTCGAGTCCCAGCTGGGTCAGCGTTGAGATTTATCTCCGCAAAATTCCCCGCCCTGCCCACGGTCAGTAGGGGACACCGATGGGCTTGGAAAGGCCGCCATCCGTCGGATGGGACGTTAAGCCGTGGCCCCGTGTGCGGGAGAGCCATACCCTGTGCACGTTAAAGAACACGCTGGATGGCCATGACGGGAGGCTACCATCTGTCTCCCAACAGCTGTTCCAGTGGGTCCCCTCCCCCAACCTTCTCTGAGCCTTCGGGGTCCATGTGACCTGGCCATTTAGCCCATGGTGTGCAAAAAAGTGCCGCTCAGAGGTAAAACAACCCAACCCAACCCAGTTAAGCCAGTTTAGCAACTTAATGATGTGAAATATTTCATTTGAAAATGGCATAAAGCAGAGAAATTTAAAGTATTTTGTTAACATATAACTGAATTTTCATTTCACTAGTATAATGGGTGATATATTACATAGTTAGGCTCATGAAAAAACTTCTTTTACATTTTTAAATATATTATGAGGGATGATTATGATTTTGGAAAGGTGAATTACAACAAAAAACTATGGCTATTAGACATTTATATGACAGCAGACTAAAACCTATTTCTAAAATAATATTGCAGCTAGAAAGGCACATACTAACTTTATTATTATATGATGACCATGTCATATCATATATAAATCTTATGACCTTAATTTCTTTTAATGATACATGTTAGAATATTTTGCACAGAAAACTAATTTTGAATCCAGTACATTATGGCAATTTAAATCAATTAATTTACTACTTATAAAGACAGACATAATCAAGCAGGACATTGCAAAATCTAAGAAATAATATAAGATGAAATAATATTCCTTAAGTGTTCCTATTCATAAAGAATAGGCATACTTACCAGGTGTATCAGCTTGTGGACATCTTAGCTGATTTTGATGCCAAAAAGTGCTTAATGGATTACGGTGAGGAGCTGTAGTACATGCCATTTGATATTCATTCCAGCCACAATAAGGATCCATTGCATTCAGACACTCACTGTAAACAGAAATATAGCTTGATATATATATAATTCACAAAGAAAGGGCTATTGCTGTCCAATCAGTCTTTACAATTTAGTCCTCCATACTTCTATACTAAAGTTATTGCATTTGACCACTGCAGGCCAATTATAACAAGTGACATTACCCACCCACTGCATTTTAGATCTACCCCTTTTTTGAGGTCATTTCACATAAAGCTAAAGATTGATCTCACATCAAGAAGTCATAGTCTTCCTAAATCTAACTATATTCCTTTTTTTTCATGGGCTTGAATTTTGGAATATTGATTTTGTTACTACATGCCATGAGGATCTTAGGACTTCCTGCCTATTATTTACATCATAATCAGTTCACATTTACATAGCTATATAGTTATATTTTTAATACATAAATTTTGCTTGATAATACACCAAAGAGCCAAATCATTATGACCACCTGCCTAATATGATGTTGTTCCTCCAATGTGCCACCAAAACAGCTCTTACCTAGTGAGGCATGAATGCTGCAAGATTTCTAAAGGTGTCTTGTGATATCTGGTACTAACACGTTACCAGCAAATCCTTTAACTCTTGTAATTTATATGGTTGAGTCACCGCAGATCAGATATGCTGTTCCAACACAAACCACAGATGCTCGATTGGATTGATGTCTGTGGAATTTGAAGGCCAGGAAGTCTTCCTCATGTTCTGCGAATTATTCTCGGACAATCCAGGCAGTGTGGCATGGCGCATTATCTTGCTGAAAGAAGGCACTATTAGAGGGATTTACCATTGTTATGAAAGGATGTACCTGGTCTGCAATGATGGTTTAGGTAGATGGTAGATGTCATAGTTTCCTGCACATGAATGAACTGGACTCAGGGTTTCCTAGCAGAACATTGCCCAAAGCATTACACTTCCTCCACTGAATTATTTTTGTCCCATGGTGCATCCTGGTGCCAACACTTCCCCAGTTAAATGATGCACATATACCCAGCCATCCACAGTGCAACAGGAAATGAGATTCATTGGACCAGATGACCTTCTTCCAATCATTGAAAGTTCAGTTTTGATGCTTGTGTGCCCATTGTAGGCCACTTCAGAGTACTTTCAATGGTGAACTGAGGTTAGCATGGGCACTCGGAGTGGCCTGCAGTTACGCAGCCCCATTTTCAGCAGGGTTCGATGTACTGTGTGTTGTGACACATTACTCCTGTCACAAGCATTCAAATTATGGGCAAGTTGTACCACAATATTCCCTCCTTGGACCACTTTTTGAAGGTACTGACCATGGCTGACTGTGAGCATCATAAAAGCCTTGCTGTCTCGGAAATGCTCTAACCCAGTCATCTGGCCATTATAATTTGGTCTTTCTGAAACTCACTTAAGTCTGCTGCTTTCCCATCTGAAGAACAAGAATAAGACTGATTAACAGAACTCAGTATTAAATGTTACGTATACCATTTCATGACATTCACACGCACCATCGTTTACCCGCAGTTGCTTCAATTTGTATAAAAACGCACTGTCATAATGCTTTGGCTCTTTGGTGTATATTCAAGGAAGGAGTTTAACCTCCTAGCCATTCCAAGGGGAAATTCATTTTTATGAAACCATTAATCCTTTCACTAGCATACTGATTGAAAATGATCCACATTGCAGGTAGGAGGTAGTGAAGAGGAAGGGATAGTGTCGATTGGATGTGTCCCTTTAAAATCATGGCTGTTTTGGGCTGGTATGAGAGTAAAAGGGTTAATATCAATTTATTAAAAATATATTTAAATTTTAAAACCCTTTTTCCTCTGAAAAATCCTGGATATGCTATTGACTCAGGATGTGTATTTTTTGAATTTATATATCTTTTTAATTCTTTTTTTTTTTATTAAATTCAAACTAAAGTTAGAGTCAAATACTATCTTTTGGATTTTATGCTTATGCTACACAATTGTTTTTGGTTCATTCATTTCTAATTTAGGATTAAACTAGAGATGAAAAATATTGATGGTTTTTTTAATCATTTGTATATTTCAATTATATTAATATAGTAAATCATTATAAATAATGTAATACATTATAATAATATAATGTAATTTTTAATAATAACATTTAATAATGTAAATCATTATAATAATAATATAATTATAAATTAATAATTTTAATTTATTATCCAAAGTACTAAACAAGTTCTGTATTACTACTGGTTTTGGAGAACATGATCATTTTTACCTTATCATTGATAATATGCAGATTATTTCTTTATGTACTCAAACTATTATAGATGTTTGGTCAAATGATTTTTAACTATTGGTATTAGGGAAAACTTATGATATCAACCAGAAATGATAAACTTTAAAACTTACGTTTTTGATTTGAAACGTTTGCATCTATGAAGTGGTATTCTTAGGATAGCCTCATCTGTTCCCACATATAGTGAGCTCTACAAGAGAACAACAAATTTTAATCATGCATTCTTCACCTTCAGATGGATAGAATTAAAAATGTTTACAGATTACTTCATAGTTGAAGTGATAAAAAAGTAAGCAGTTTGGTTCACAAAGTAATAACTTGAAAATTATCAGGCAACTATGAGTAAAATTAGTTTTACAAGTTCATATTTCTTAACATTGACAGAGTCATATGAATTTACTCTTTGCATATCAATCTAAAATATTAACCAATAAAGTACATGCTGTATTCCAGCTAAGACTGCTCCTTTTTGTTTCCAGTTCCTGGTTGTTTAACCTCAAATATGTAAACCTCTCAAATGATCAAAATACTGAAAGCTGATAATCATCATATAGTACCGTAATGATTTTACAAATGAAATCATCCTGTTTAAGATTTTTTTTTCTTCTGAAAGTTAGCAAGCCAAAATTTAAAGTAAAAATTTATCCAATTTATTTGTGTAAAAATTCACCAGTTCCACTACCTTTGCACAAGATTCACATATTCTACTACCTTTATAATTGCAGCACTACTTCATACAACACACCTGATGAAGAACCTCATTCTCATATAAAATGTGTGACACACTCATGCCATGTGCTTTACTGCTGCAATTCTACTATATAGGTGCAAAAAGTTAGATATATTTTTGCACTAATAATATTGTACAACACACTCCTAACTCTTATTGCTTTTAATAAAGGATACTCTCCAGCTCCACTAGTAGCAGACTTGATTCTCCCTCAATGTTTCATTACATTTTGTGATTTCCTCATTTGTCCTTACATGCTAAACACCTTAGGTTATGTTACAATCATATTACCTTGAATAAGAATTTCTACTGTACACAGCATTGGCTACTATTCCCATAAATTTAATCATAGAACAAACTCCAATCTTACCATCTTGAGATAGCATCCTTATCATCAATATCTTAAAGCAAAAATCCTACAATTTGCGAATGCTACATGTAAGAACTTTATATTTTTCATATATCCAATCATTAGACCCAGTCTAACCTATATCAGGCCTTGAATTAAAAAAACAAATAAGAGGGAATTGGGTTATTTTACCTCTGAGTGGCACTTTTTTTGCACACAATGGGCTAAATGGCCAGGTCACAAGAACCTTGAGGGCTCAGAGAAGTTTGGAGGAAGGGGACCCAAGGTTCAAGGTGTAAGATCATGGCAAAATTAGCCTCCAATGAGAGGCTCCCTATAAATCTCCCATCAAGGCCATCCAGTGTGTTATTTAATTAATGTGCATGGGTTAGGGCTCTCCCACACATGGGGCCACAGCTTAACATTCCATCTGACAGATGGTGGCCTTTCCAAGCCCATCAGTGTCCTCTACTGACCAAGGACTGAGTGGGAAGTTATGTGGAGATAAATCTCAATGCTTTCCTAGCTGGGACTTGAACTTGGGAACTGCAGATTGCGAGAATTAAGAGAGGTCAAGCAAGTTGACCAATCAAGAATTTTGATTCAAGCAAGTTGATCCAATCAGAATTTTCCTGAACCCTGACTGTTTCAGTATATAATTTTTCTCCATGTTTTACTGGTCTTCACATTTTATCATAAATATATTTTGTCTCCATTCTGGTATTAACATCTTCAGGGGGCAGTATCTCCCTTCCTCCTCAGATTTAGTCTAAAACCTATACTGTCTACTTGTTTATTTATAAATGCAAATTTCTGGATGCTACATCACTTTTAATTAATTTTATGAATATAATTAAATTCTAAAAAAAAATTCAGCAAACTTTTACTTTTATTAGGGAAAAAAATTCATTTATCCTTTATTTAATTTGAATTTCTGTCTTATTGCTGCTCAGAATTAAATGCTCTTTCTTTTGGTATATAAACATTAGCTATTTCTGTTTGTTACTTCAGGACAAAGTTTTTTTTCTACTAAAAATACTTTAAAATTAGACAAATGAATTCACAGCTCATCATTGATTTACTAAGTATTTGATCACTATTAAGCTGTTTTAAGTAACAGGATAAGATGGGTGTAGAAAGAAATTGCCTTGAGTCAGGTAGGATTAGAACCCACCTGGCTGAAGACAATTTTTCCTCTACACCCATCTTCATCCTGTTACTTAAAACAGCTTAATAGTGGTTAAATACTTAGAATTTTAAAATTGTCTATTAGGTAGAGTTCATTGCTAAAAATTTGGCACATTAGGAACTCACATGAACATCCTAATAAATAATACTTTGGTAACCAATACAATTATAACTACACAGCTACAACTGACTACTTACTATAAATATAGCTATATGATCACCTACCGTGTCTCTAAGAAGCTTCAAGACTCTAACTGTCTGAGAGTTATTTTTGGGGAAAATATGTAGCTCTTCTATAAGACAAGTTTCTGCAGTATCTGGGATAACAATCAATTTCCTAATAAGGCCTTCTACAGTAGACAAAAACAGCACATGAACTCCTTCATGATGTTTGGTTGATATAACATCTACCACTAATTTGCTGAATCTGAAAATTATTATTTAAAAAAAGGAAATGTAAAAATGTTTTTGTTTTATGTGCAATAACTTTAAATTCTGAAAAATTTAAAAATATATTTAAACAAGATCAGAGTAATCGGCCATGATATCTTAAGATACAAAAAAAGGGGGGGGGGGGAATTAGATATGAATAGTGAATAGTTTGGACTACTTGAATGAGCCTCCAAATTTTAAGAATTTGTTTTTCTAACCAACTATGCAACTATGATTTCATTGCAGTGCTTAAAGGTTCCTTTATAAATATTATTTATAAGAGTAACATTTTCTTTTATTCATAAATCACTAGCAGACAATATTCCTAAAAAAAATACTAACCTTTCCAATTCCTTTTTGTAAACAGGCTGAGAGTGAATGGATTGTACTGCATCATCCATTAATTGGTATTTTTCAGCATCTAGAAGATGCTGGGTACTTCCTGGAGTTTCACACTGAAAAAGGTATATCACACTTATATTTTCAAATACAAAGCATTTGTACACCTTTTATATCAAAATACAAATTTAAAAACACACACAATAAAAGATGCTGAAATAATAGTGGTGTGACTAGTCTAATCTGATAGTATGGAAAATTAATTATGATTTCTGGAAAAATATTTATCATTAATATTCAGCTAAATGTAATAAAAGTTTTTGCTAAAAAACTTTTATTTGAATTTAAAAAAATTTTTGAAAGTTTTTTAAAAAAATTTTTGAAAACGAAAGAATTGCAAAAAAAATAAGCAAATTACCTGGAAGTGTTGATGTGAACTTGATTGTCTTTCCCAAGCTGCTTTGGGACTGCTTTGATATTTGAAAGGTCCATTGAAAGATTTATGAATTGAAGATAAGTTAAAAGCACATACAGCTGTTCCATAAATGCTATTTCTAGGGAAGAAAATTTGATATCAAAACTTTGTTTCTTATATCACTGAAACCAAAAAAATATCAAACTTTCAAAAACAGTATGATTATTCAAATAATTTTTAAAAAATTACTGTATCTCAATTAAGTTTTTACTGAGATTTTTATTTCCGTACTCAAATACTACCAACATACATCGAAAGTACAATTTATTATATGCATCATACCCATCCACAAACCTGCCCTACTCTGCCACAATAATGTGGCCAGCTGAAACTCTTATGGGCTACAAATAGGTCAGATATCTACCTGCTGTATAGCATACCTGTGGCTATTATGATTGGTAAACACAGTGACCTGAGCAAGTTTGATCACAAGCAGATAGTCAGTAAAGAAAATGGGTTCCATATCCACAACTGCAGAACGTCTTGGACTTCCATGAGCAACTGTCACACATGTGTACGAGGATTACATAAAAACTGGAAAAACCTGCAGCTGGCTTTCCCATATTAGAACAGAGAGCAACAGTGCAGATGATAACATCAGCATTCAAGGATGGGGCAACTACAAAGGTTTGTGAAAAGACCATTCAACACATGATGGCATGACTCGTCTATGACAGCTGACACATTGAGTACCCTTGTTAACAGCGTGTCACAAGGCTATGAGGCTGCAGTGGGTGAAGAAACATCATCAGTGGACTGTGGAAGACTGCATAAAGGTAGTTCAGTCCGATAATTTGAGGTTCCAACTACAACATGCTAATGGGATGTTGCATGTGTAGGGTAGATTACATGGCATGGAGACTCATGTACAGGCTAGTGGAGGTGGTGTAATGTTCTAGAGCATGTTTACATGGGGCACCTTGGAGCCCCTTGTACCTATTGAGATACCATCACTGCACAAAACTATGTCAATGTACTCACCGACCACCTACATCCATTTGTGGCTATTCATTTCCCACAACAGGATGACTATTTTAATAAGCCAACACCCCATCTCATCAATCCTATTTGGCAAAGGACTGAATGGAGGAACATTCAAGTGAGCTCACATCCTCAAATGGCCCTCTCTCTCTCTATAGATTTGAATCCTATTGAGCATCTGTGAGACAAAGTGGAGTGATGCATTCAAGCTCGAAACCCACCACCAGCAACTCTTGCCACTTTATGGATGGCTGCCTGGAATCATGGGCCACAGTAAAAAAAACACCAAAAAACTACACTTAAACATTTCCAATGCCTGGTAGAGTCCAATGCTATGAATGATGTGTTCTGCTGTTGTGAGGGTGAAAGGTGGATCCATAAGTTATTAGGTGGGTGTGTATAATAAAGAGTCCATTCACTATATAATACTGAATAATGACAAAAGCAACTTAAATTTTTATACTGGAACCAACAGTATGTAGGAAATATACATATTTACTTCACCTCTATTTTCATGATTGTATATTCTAAAAGGATTGTTTTTTACTATATTTCAAAGTGTAAAAATTGTGTAAAAATATGAGCCATAAGGATTTATATTCAAATTTCAAAATTGGATAGACTACAACCTGAATTTTAGAGATCTCTTATGAATATTTTACTCTTAAATACATAGTCACACATAATTTTGATAAATTGGGAAAAAGTTCAACAGTCAAAATTACAAATGCTGCAAAAGATTTTTATATAAAATATGTACTTCTTTGTATTGGATAAAGAGAAAGAGTGCAAAATCTTTTTCAATGACAACTTGTTAGATATTCAAACATTCTTTTCATGCACACTGTTTAGCTGTGTGAAAATTTAGTTCATGAAAACTTACTCTGGTGTTGTGAAAGTAGCATACATTATCTGTTCTCTCTCCATATAATAAACACTTTGGATTTCATTGTAGTAAAATGGATAAGGTCCAGGTACAGAGCAATTCAAACGAGCTTTCAAGAATGTTGTCCAGTTGTCTTTCAGTATGTACTGGCCACCTTGATCATTCTTACACATTCTTCCTACTCTTGAATAGATTACCTATATCAAAAAGAAGAAAGCCTTAAGAGATTGATTTACACTCAGCTCCATTGAGCATTACAGAAAAGAATAAACTTTGAAGTATGCAGCAAAGGAAAATTTGAATCTATCTAGTTTTTCATTTATCCAACAATTAATAATGGTATTTTGATTCAAAATTTTATAGCAAGATAATTACATAATTTGGGAAATTTAAGGGTTGGCTTTAGGTAAGTATTTTATCTTTACAATTAATTTTCATTGTATATAATATGTTAATATACTTAAATTCTGTGCACAAATGTTTAGAATGCAAATGATCATTTATTATTATCTGAAATGTTTGTCATGGAGCCTGGGAGACACACATTTCAGATCTCTGCTCTCTTGAGTAGTTTAAACAACCAGAATGGAGGTAAAAAAAATAGCAGATAAATATTTGGCAAAGTAAGTTTCTTTTATGAAAAATTCACTAGAACAGTGGACAACACATATTGCATTATTTGGTAAGGTAGTATTTCTGTAATTCATGTGTATGAGCTCTGTTAAATGATAATGACACAATATAATATCATACTTGGAAAGAACTGGTAAATCTTGCTATAAATCTTGCTATTGAATATAACAGTAAAACATTAGAATCATCCAATGAAAATTCCAAACTAGAATTAATGATAAGTATTTGTTCAGATCGAATATTACTTACTAAATGGACAAAAGCTGAATACAAGACAGGATACTGAAACAAGGTACATGAAATGAGCTTCATAGTACAGGCTACAAAATAACTGAATAAATACTTCAAATGATGCCATGCTATTGAAAGGAAGAAGTTGACTATGAAACACTGAGGTTGAATCATGAATGGTGTTGTTTATGAAACATTTTCCATGAATGGCGAGGGTTCATTGAAGTTACGCATACATCATTAAAAGAGGCATTCTGGCAATGTCCATTTCTGTAGAGACTAGCAGTTCAGCAGTTAGCCTTCTCAATATACACATACAGTGTGGGGGAGGATGCTGCATTAAATATTTAAGTGTTAAGCTAATTCTAGTGTTGATGAAGATATGGATTTCATAAGCGGAAAAAAACTGCAGTTATAACCAAGTCCATGTCCACCCAGCCCTGCCCCAAGAATGCAACTGAAGTAGAGGAAAAAAAATAAATACATATACTGCCTGTATTTTTCAAAAAAAAGTTTGTTAGAGACTACTAAAACAAAGGGGAAAAGTTTATACTGGAATGATATTCTGACTTTATCTTGCCTCCTCCCTCCCTTAATTCAGATCATCCCCCCCCACTTCCTCGCTACTTTTTTTTCTCAATCTGGGCTTTGTCACTATTATTAAAAAGGAACACAGAAGATAAAACATCACAAATCCACAAGTATTAACTCACTACAGACAAGTAGGCAAGAATGTTTGTAAAGTCCATCAAGTCTTCAAATTATGATTACTTGACGCAATTTGCTAATGCAAAATACTTAAGAATACTAACCTTACCACAATTGATGTATTCTACTGCAACTTCCCGAAAGAAGAAATAAGTAAAATTCCCAATTTCATAAGAAGCAACAAAACTAGGTTCTGAAATAAAAATCAGATTTTATACATAAAAACATTTGCCAATTTTTCACACTAATATATATATGTCCGTTAGATGTTATAAAGTTCTTTCACAAAAACCAATAATCAACACAGGAATATTAGATATATAATTAAATTAAAACAATAAATAACAATCACAGAGTTACCTATTGACTTTTTAACATCTTTAAATCAATAGGTGTTTTGTGGAAAAAATTTTGCCAACATACTGGTTTTGAACTCTGACAAGTGTTTCTGGAGAGATGCAGGTTCTAATCTCATCATACATTAAATTTTGTAGCAAAATTATTTCCACAAAACATTTATTAATAACACTAGATTACAAATTGAAACTTTTTTTTTATAACATTGGCCAAATAGGATGTTTTTAACTAATTTTGGGGTGCTGAATTCAAATATAGCTGTGAAAAATCTGCAGCACACAGTTATTTTTTAAATTACGGATTGGTGTATTTCAAATTTCAATGAATATGCATATCTGGGAAATGGAAATAAATGCGACTATTTTATTAAATTGCAACTTAAAACTCATTAATTAATTACATGATTACAGTGAAAAAATTTAGAAACATCATAGTTATAGACCACTGAATATAAAGCAACAAATGAAATAATATTGAAACGCAAAACAAAAAAACATGGGTATGGATCTTTTATACTTACAAGAAGTTCATTTTTGTCTTTTATGTGCTGAGGTTTCTTCCTTCTGCAAGAACTAGCAGTAGTCACCCATCATTGCTGGGTCCCACCTGCCTTGGTATCTCCTCCATGGTTCAGATATCCTGGTGAAATCTTTCCCCTTGCTCATCACTGATGGCTCCTAAATTCTTGGGAAAGAAGTCGAGATGCGAGTGCAAGAAATGGATCTTCAAAGACATTCGGCAGCCAAGATTTTCATAGTTTTTGAGAAGATCTTGAATGAGCTGATGGTAGTTTTCCTCTTTGTGATTTCCCAGAAAACCCTGGACCACAGATGTGAAAGATTTCCACGCAGCATGCTCTTTCATATTCAGTTTTTCTTCGAAGACAGTATCATTCAGTAGCTGCTTGATCTGAGGACCAACAAAGATCCCTTCTTTGAGTTTGGCATCACTTAGTTTTGGAAAATTTTCCTTCAAGTGCAAAAATCCTTTACCAGTTTTGTCCACAGCCTTTACAAAGTTTTTCATAAGCCCCAGTGTGGTGTGTAGTAGTGGGAGCAGAACATCAGATGGGTCAACCAGAGGCTTATATACCTCACATTACTCTTTCCAAGAAAAAAAACATCTCTTTTGGGCCAGTCTTTTGTTAGTGTTTCTTTCTGGCCCTACTGTCCCACAAACACAGAAAACAGCAAAATTTTGTGAAGCCTCCTTGAAGCCCGAGCAAGAGAGATATGACTTTTAGGTCCATTTAAACTTGTCATATTTTATAGCAGTGAGTATTTTTTCCATACTTTCATAAGTTTCCTTCATTCCAACAGCATGAGTCACTGGAATGGAAGGTTTTTGGTTTCCTTTATGCAAAAGGACAGCTTTTAAGCTGAATTTTGATGAATCTATAAATAGACACCATTCCATAGGGTTGTGAGTTGTTCCAATTTCTTCCATCAGCCCTGAAATATCTGTGCAGAAACACAAACCATCTTGCATCTCGTAATAAGCAGATAAAGCTAAATTTCTCTTTCTGAACAGATAAACTCTGGTACCCTTGGCCAGAAGATTCCACTCTTGAAGTCTTGAACATAAAACCTCAGCTTGTTGTTTGGAAAGTCCTAGATCTTGAACAAGATCATTTAGTTCATTTTGCTGAATCAGATGAAGCTTGTCTAACTTTTTAGTGGTGTATGTAGGATCAGGATCTGTATGTGCCTCAAATGTGAATCCATCTCCTCCCAGTTGATTCGAGGTGTTGGTATAGGAAGATCTTCTCCAAGAGGAACTGGCTTTATGTCTGAATGCACTTTTGGATATTGTATTTTGCTTTTGATGTTTTTTTTTTTGAAAAGCCTGACACTTTAATTAAACAAAAATAGCAATCATGCAAATGACTAGTTGGCTCATGCCAAACCACTGGAACTGCAAAGGGCATGGATTTTTATCTTACCTTTCAACCATTCACTCAGGCCAACAAATCACAAAATGCAGCACACATGTGAAGCCAATGTGTTGGCTGAGTGGATAGCATGCTTGGCTACTGATCAGAGGGACCTGGGTAAGGTCTGGATGTTTCTGTTGTCTTTCTGCTGAGATTCCACCATCCTCTCAGACCTCTGAGGCAAGCAGCTATTTGGGGTTGGGGGGGGGGGGATATTTTCATTTATGAATGATTGGGAGTTTGTTTTTTGCTTTTGAATAATTTTTTAAAAATCTTTTTTACAATGTGAATAATGCACAACTCAGAAAATCAAAAACTTGTTGTAACTCACCCAGAAATGAGAAATAAGTCTTACTTTTTGACATATTTTTTACTTAACAACATGAACAGTTTAATAAAGTGAGATATGAAAAATGTTAAGATTGATGAATAGGATTTCTGCAACAGCATTTCTTTGAAAAGTTTCAAAAAATCAATTACCTTCTAATGGTGATGTGTAGGTACATAGTCTGGTTTAAAAAACATTCAGTTTGAAAAAAAAAATTTAGTTGTAAATTTTTACATGATTGTGAAAATTGTTTCTACAGTTTTCTGTACAAAGGTACTGAGTGTATTACTTTGGTGTTATGATGAACACAACATTTTTCTACTGTAGACTCTTAACTGGATTATGTGATATCTGATTCCTATCATCACTGAATTTTTATTGCTGTAGAGATAGCAAGTTTTACTTTAACTGCTATTGCAGCAACATACTTTAGAAAGTTCAATATTTTACTAATATAATTATGATGGCAAATTCTATTTATTTAGTTTGAAGAATGGGTTCATTTATGTGGATTAGAGACAGTTGGGTTGTTTTACCTCTGAGCGGCACTTTTTTGCACACCATGGACTAAATGGCCAGGTCACATGGACCCCGAAGGCTCAGAGAAGGTTGGGGGAGGGGACCCACTGGAACAGCTGTTGGGAGACAGATGGTAGCCTCCCGTCAAGGCCATCCAACGTGTTCTTTAACGTGCACAGGGTATGGCTCTCCCGCACACGGGGCCACGGCTTAACGTCCCATCCGACAGACGGCAGCCTTTCCAAGCCCTTCGGTGTCCCCTACTGACCGTGGGCAGGGCAGGGAATTTTGCGGAGATAAATCTCAACGCTGACCCAGCTGGGACTCGAACCTGGGAACTACAGGTTACGAGCCTGGCGCGCTACCGACTAAGCCACCCCCGCCCCGGATTAGAGACAGTTGAATTTCCCGTGGGCAGAAACTAAATTAGGGACATGGAAAAAATAATTCTCTTTTGTTTTCATGAAAGTGCTATTCAAATATTAGCAATTATGAGAAATCATAATAGAAACTTTTATATTACTTCAAGGACTTGATTGCAAAACAGCCAAATTTCTTTTTTTAATGTAACTAGCATCCGTTTTTTAAAAAAAACTAAATGATGAAAATTGGTCAGGCAGATGGTGCTTCAGTTGCATTGAAGGGCTGCAATCTTGAGCAAGTATTTCAGTTTAATTCTCTTGTGAGCTATGTAACAGATAATGGTGATGTGCGGCATGAGATTAACAGACGAATAGGGAATGCTGCCGGGACTTTTAAGAATCTATGGAGAGTATGGAAAAACATGCGTGTACACCTAAAGACCAAAATTAGGCTGTATAATAGTTTGGTTCTTTCTAAGGTTAGTTATGGTAGTGAAACATGGACCCTTTGTAAGCAGGATAACAAGAAACTTGATGCATTTGATACTAGATGCTATGCAATATCTTGGGCATTAGATGGTTTGACTTTGTAAGTAATTATGAGATTAGAAGAAGGAATCATCAACCTCCTTTGAGAAGCATTTTGTGCAGAGAGAGACTGCATTGGTTTGGCCATATTGCCCATATGCATAGCTGCATATTGGCAAACAGGATTATGAATAGTGTGCCTAATGGTTTCAGAAAAAGGGGAGACCTAGAATGCAATGGGCAGACAATGTCAAACAGGACCTTACTAGAATTGGCCTAGAGTGGCCAAATGCAGCAGCTGTAGCTCAGAACAGACACATTGGGAGAGGAAATTTGCACAGTCTGGTTGGACCTCCATAGCTGGTGGCTGCACGAGGATTTTGTATGTATGTATCATAGTGGCTGGATGGCTATATTTGGCTGTAGAGAAAGGAGATTCAGGTTCATATCTTTTATAAGGAATAGTATTTTATTGTCCTTCTGATGGAGTTTACCTGTGTCATAAATTGATTCTGTCAGTGTAAACTTTTATAGAATTTGACTTCATGAAAAGTAGCCATCTGGAGAGATTTAATTTTTAGAAAAAAATCACACTTAAGTTTACAGTGAAATCTTATTTCAAAGACCACAAACATAAATAACCATATAAACAAAAATACATTAAACAATACGCTTGGATTTTACATTATGTTTAAAATCTGATTTACTTCAGAAGTTGAAAAACATATCTCCTTGGGAAACTTTATTACATTTAGTTATTAATTATATTTGGTATAAACATGAATGCACATTAAAAACATTAATTATATGAAAGAATTTACTAACCATTTAACCACTTTGGATCATATTGAACAGTGCGGAGGAAGGGTGGTTTTCCCATGATGTGAAAGATAGCATGGTCCTGAGCTGAAAAGTCAAGTGCAGAAGCAATGTAATAATCTCCTTGAGCTGTCATCAGAGCTGTACTATTATAGTGGGGGCTGTAGGGGCATTTAGCCACACCAGTTTCCCAACCAAGAACAGTATTCAATGAATTGACCTGAAAAAAGGGTATATTTAACCTGAGTAGCTGAAATGAGTACTTATGTATAAAAAAGAATTTCTAACTTAATAAACTGATATATGGTAATTTATTTGCTTGAAATTTCAAAGAAATATTTAAACAAGAAACAAAATTATTCTTAAAAAATATTTTGGTAAAGCAGCATTATTTTATAATGTAGGTATGCAATCATAAATAGTGCACTCCTATTACAAAATGATAATTTTTGTTGCATTCTAAATCAGCATAAAAAAAAAGTCTAAAATAAAAAAAAGCCAAGGGTTTCAACTTGAATATTTTTTAATGACAGATAAAGCAGATAAAGTATTTTATAGTTAATGCTTTATCTGCATTAAGATAGTTGGATTGTTTTACCTCTAAGTAATAAGACTGTTGGAATGTTTTACCTCTAAGCGGACTTTTGCACAAAAAATAGGCTAAATGGTCAGATCACAAAGACTGCCGTTAGGGGGTGGGGAAGGGGATCCACTGGATAGCTCATCTGCATACAGGGCCCAATTCAATGGACAATTAATATTTAAAGTCCATCAATGTCTCTTTTCTCATTAAGGACAGAGTAGAGGTTACCAGAGAAGATCTCAATGCAAGTATAGTTAGAATTCAAACCTGGGAACATCATATTATGAGTTGGGTTGTTTTACCTCTGAGCAGCATTTTTTGCACACAATGGGCTAAATGGGCAGGTTACAAGGACCTGCCAAGAGCTCAGAGAAGGTTGGAGGGAGGGGAACCACTAGACAGCTGTTAGGAGACATTAATAACCATTTAACCACTTTGGATCATATTCTGATGAATGGTGACCTTTCCAAGCCTATCGGTATCCCCTAGTGACAGGGCAGGTTTGGGGAAATAAATCTTAATGCTGGCCCAGGTGGGACTCTCAGATTATGAGCTTGGTGCCCTAATGACTGAGCCAAGCTCCATGAAATGAGACACATTATATTACATCATAACCTACCAATAAATAACAGGTTAAATTAGGGTTACCATACATCCTCTAAAAGGAGGATGCCCTTTTTATCTCAAAATTTATGTCCTCCTGGCATTAAAAAACCCATGAAAATGCCCTTTTATGCAAACTCATAAGAATGTGTTTTAAATAAAATTAAAGTATGCATTTTTTTTAAATTTTCTTTATAATTCTTGTAAAATTTTCTTTCTTTAAAATTTTCTTCAAAGTACTGGAGACTATAAAATAACTGTTAACTGTGAAATAATTCACTATAAATGAAAATAGTGAATGCTGAAATCATTCTGTTAATGTTGTAAGTTACTATTTTCTGTAATAATATCAGTAATTTATGTGCAAGGTTGAAAATGTGTGCATGTTTTAGAAAATTGCTTGAAATTTTGCCAACCCCATGGATAGATGAGACTATGAAAGTTTATGACAGATTTTTTTATTTGCAACAAACAGGACAGAGAATGGACACTAAAAACTACTCAAGTTTGTACAGTTCTTCTCATACAAGGTCTTGCCCTACTAAGACTGAAGTATTATTGTTGGCCACTATGTCAGTCAGAGCTAACACAAATACACAAAGTCTGTTTGCTAAAACAGTGGCTATATTTCTAACCACTTTTCCAGTAAGGTTAAATAAATCTTGAATGTTTGTGAAATATGAATAAAAATTGTCACATCTTACATTTTAAAGTGTACTGAATAAGTATTGTAACTTTTTCTGATTGAACTGTTAGTTGGCATTTGAAATAAACTTAATAAAGCTTTTCTATTTATTTCACAAACTGGAAACATGTTCTCCTTTGTCTTCCATTTCTAGCTTTTTGTCTTCCTTTTAGAACATTGGTATCTGGTAATCCTAGCTTAAATACTACTGGAAAAATGTAAATATTTAATCTTTAACATAATCTTTTTTCTTCTGCTTTGGAATGCATAAAGTTCTAGCCAAGTAAAAGAAATCTGCTGGAAGTTCATCTATTAACATTAGAAATTGAGGCTTGAGAGACAAACCTAACTAAAGAAATTAAGATAATCTTTCCTCTTAAGCTTTTAAAATGGCTTCAAAAATGGCAAGGGAATAATACGAGTTTTATAATTGGTGCTAAAATATTTAGCTTAGAACAAAATCAACTCCTTATAGAGAGCTTGGCATCATCTTACATTTTTTGTTTTTATATGAGTTCCCCTCCCCAGTTGTACCCTATTCAAAGCAATATATTTCTACATGATCTAGGTGTTTACAAAATGTTCGTTTTTTATAAATTAAGTATTAATATGATTGCGTTGCACATTACTCTGGGTTAGGTTGTTTTACCTCTGAGCAACACTTTTTTGTCCACAATGCACTAAACGGCCAGGTCACAAGAACCCCAAAAGCCATCCAGTGTGTTCTTTAATGTGCACAGGGTCATGGCTTATAACATTGCATCTGAACAGATGGCAGCCTTTCCAACCACATCAGTGCCCTCTACTGATCATGAGTTGTTGTTGGGTTGTTTTACCTCTGAGCGGCACTTTTTTGCCCACCATGGGCTAAATGGCCAGATCACATGGACCCTGAAGGCTCAGAGAAGGTTGGGGGAGGGGACCCACTGGAACAGCTGTTGGGAGACAGATGGTAGCCTCCCGTCAAGGCCATCCAGCGTGTTCTTTAATGTGCACAGGGTATGGCTCTCCTGCACACGGGGCCATGGCTCCCATCCGATGGACGGCGGCCTTTCAAAGCCCATAGGTGTCCCCTACTGACCGTGGGCAGGGGCAGGGAAATTTGCGGAGATAAATCTCAACGCTGACCCAGCTGGGACTCGAACCTGGGAGCTGCAGAATATGAGCCTGGCATGCTACCAACTGAGCCACTACTCCCCAATTTGCCCATTACTATTGGTACAAAAAAGGTGAATTGCATACTTCTCAGCTTTTGCTCATTAGATTTCTGATTTTGTTTCCAAAACATAAAACGTTTTAGAAATGGCAATGACTTCTTTTAAAATACTTTACCAAATATATATATGTCACTACAAGGAGTCAAAAAAGTCAATTATATACTTTAAATAATAAAAAGTTAAAGAAAAATTATATGCTTTGAATACTATAATTCTTTTGATGCCTTTGATTGCTTCAATGATTGCAAGAATGCTGAAAACACGATTAGAATTGAAGCAATGACATAAATGTTATGAGTTTATGTGAGAATTATGTGATAGTTATAAATAAGCTTCTGGATTTCTTCATTTTGTGTAAAGCAACAAGAATGTATGAACTTACTTCTCTCCATGTACATTCTGGAGAAAATGCATTGGTGCCACAAGAGAAAACCCTGTTGTTGTGCATCAGAAGAACTCTAATAAAATTATGGCAATCCTCCTGTTAAAGAAAGCAGTTTGAATGAAAAACACAGGAATAATTACAAAATTTTTAAAAAATCACTATACAGGGTGAATCTGAAAAAGTGGGCAAAACTTTACGGGCTGGTAGAACACAGCTATACGAGCAATATTCGTCATAGAAAGTATGGGCGGAACGCAAACAGCGAGCCGCTAGGTGGCGTTGGAAATGGTATAAAAGGGTTGGTCCTCGCACCCAACGGCATTTCTACCGTGGATTGCCGAGAGGATGGCTGGTTATACTAACCACGAAATGGCGGATATGCACTTTGTGTACGGTGCGGCGGACAGGAATGCAAGTGAGGCACAGAGTATCTCCTCTCCTTCTTGTGTTTCATTCTTGAAATGTGACAGTGGAAAACTACCTTTTAACTTCTCACCGCTTGCGTTCCGACCATACATTCTATGACGAATATTGCTCGTATAGCTGTGTTCTACCACCCCGTAAAGTTTTGCTCACTTTTTCAGATTCACCCTGTATATTTCAAGTTTCACAAAATTATTCTAAAAGAAAATTCAATTTAATGGCTGCAATGATCAAATTTAGCAACAACATGCTAAAAAAATGCAATTACTAATTTTTGAGTTTATTCTATTTGATTTAAAATATAGAAATATTTGAAAACTTTAAGATGAACAATACTCAAGCTTACAATATGCATAATCCTAAATCAATTTAAAAAACAAAAAAGGAACAGTTAAAATAATTAGTTTGCTTCATTTTAATACTCAGTTATATGCATTCTAACATTCTTTTATACAGTGGACTATCTGACTATAGGGACTCAGCAGCTAGGGCAGAAAGAGTGAGCCAGAATCGCCATTTTGGTGGCAGGGCCCTTCTGCCTAGCAACAGATCCAGTTTGGGGAGCTGGGTGAAGAAAGGTGACAAGAGTTAACATGGCACAGTCACTGTGTCCATATCCCATTGGCTGAGACACCCTCCATAATGTCCCCCAAGGAACATCAAGTGACCACATCTGGCGGGGCATTCAAACTGAGACTTGCGTGGAGAAGGAAGCATTCCGCATGTCAGGTGAATTGTCTGTCAGCAGGACTGCTGAAGCTCCTTGTAGCCTGTGCTGTGTTTAGTGAGCGACTGTACCGGGTGGGCAGTCACTCTTTGTATGTAATAAAGTGTAAATAACTGTATATGAGAAGACACCCGAGTTTGTATATATCGGCCACCTAGGTAGATCATCCTGACAAGACAGTAATAGGCACCCTGCTGCACATGCTCTCAGTAAAAACACAATCCAGCCCAGACAGGTAGAGAAGAAGCCTGTCTACACAGACATTCTCGGTTATAGAGTTTTGACATATGTAAATTTATATTAATACTGGAAATTTCCTATAACTTTTTCAATGCCATTTCAATTATTGCAAATCATACAATTTTCATGTTTATACGTTAGGCTTTTACAGAACAAAATTGATAAATATAAATATGCATTTCATTTGATAGGTTTCAGCCTTCAATGCTCTTTATTTGTTTATTGGCACTGTCCAAGCCCATGGGAAAAATTTCTTTCTACTCACAATATCAATAATTCTCAATGTTGTTCCAATTGTAATATAAGAAATTATCAAGAGAGGTGGGATACGAACCTCCTGATAATGTGCCAAGTACTTTACTGTTGGGTTCTTTTTCTATGTTTGGTAGAATTCATCTACTTTTTTTTAGCTTTCCCTGAACAAATTCAAAACTATCACTGCAGAGACTGTCGCCTCACATTGTAATATGAGATTGTTGCTTTATTTTAGCTTGTTCCGATTAAGCTCATTTCCGAAAATGTAGTCAGGGGATATTTTCATGAACCTCTTGGTCAGCAACCTTCTTTGTAGGTCGAAGCTAGTCTCACAAACTAAAACACTTATTGCTTAACTGCAATATACCATTTTATATCATCTCAAAATCAGATTTTTGCATGCATTTCATATTTTAAAAGTTTAACCCATTTCTTCCCAAGTGTTGCGTACACGCAACACTTTTTTTAGACGCAACACTTTATTTTAGCTTGTCTCAGTGTTGCGTGTACACAACACTGGGAAGAAATGGGATAAAGAGAGCCTTTCAAAAATAATGTGTTTATCTTGAACCTTAAAAAAATTGCTGTAACGGTAGATATATTAATATTTTACCAGTATTATTATACACATTAATAAACTAGATGTCACTTGTAAAATGCACTGAAACAAATCAGAAAAATAATTACACCTAGGATCAAGACTACATCTGTCAATGTTTAATTTGTACACCTCTTACAGCTATACTGCACTTTTTTCCAGTACACTTAAAAATTTACTACATTTATAACATTTATATTTTAATTTATTATATAAAATTTGTGTATAATTTCTAGAAAACCTAAAAAAAAAACGTTAAGAGATGACACAAAGTTAAGGTTTCATAGGAGAGAAAGTCAATACCTCAGTTTGACCTTTTTGCATGCACATATTAACAGTTGATTGAACAGAAGGCCAATAAGTTTCTTCTAACAACCTCAGACCTTCCAAGCTTAGCCTGAACAGGTAATCTCTGTAATGTTAAAAATAAAATATTTATAAGATTAAAAACATTTTTCTCAGTCTTTTACTGCTACATTTGAAACTAAACATTTTAAAGAAAACTGCCAATTGTATTTGAATTGAATTAAAAGCATTCATAAATTGCAAAATTCATAATTTTCCAAATGCATAATTATAACACTATAACTAAGAAACACAATTTTTATCACTTCTATGACAGCAATAATTTAAATTATGTTTTTTCAGAAATAATTTTTTACCTAAAAACTAATATCTTAAGAATTATATTTTATTAATTAAATTTTAATAAAATTAAATTAATTATTTTTTATTAATTTTATTTAATTATATTTTATTAATTAAAATTATTTTTCACATAAATAAGGCATACAGTGTGTAAATAATTTATTAACACTTTTGCAATTTTCCGTTGTTATTAAAATGCCAGTGCACCAAAAAGGAGAAAAACGTTTAATTATTCAGATAATAACAATTAACTTTCCATTCAGTGGCATGCTGGGGAAGGGGGGGATAAATAAATAAATAAATAAATAAATGCCCCCTCAAGCAGCTGCTTGCCACAGAGGTCTGACAGGAGCCTGTCAGTTTATATGCCATAGTAGAAGGATCTGAGAGGATGGCAGGACCTCAGCAGAAAAACGACAAACACATCCATGCCTTACCCGGGGCTCGAACCCAGGTCCCTTAGGTCAGTAGCCAAGCGCGCTAACCACTCGGCCATATTATTATTTAAATATTTGTTTAGATTTTTCTCATTTTTAGTCAGCTACGCAAATAACACAAATGCTAGGTTTTTGGTGATAAGGCAAACTAATAAGACAAAAAATTATTTTGCGTTAAAAACAACATAATTTAAATAACTAGAAGGATATCATATAACAAGTTGTATTTTCTCATCCATCCTGGGGGTGAAGGGACAAATTGTAGCAGCCAATGTAAACTTCTTGATCATCACTCTTCATCACTAAAATATCAAATTTCTAGCCCAAATAGATCATTTGCAATATTTATTTTACCAGAGGGCGTAATTCTTTTGGGAGATTTTCTCTTAAAGCATGGCAATTGCAATTTTCCATCTCCTCTGGGTGAAAATCATTGTTGTCAATGACAACTTTATGAATATTCACAATCAAAATTTCTAACGTAATTACATCGCTTGCAATATTAGTTTGAAATTTTGCAACTTTCAACTTTTCCTTCATTAGAGGACACAATTATAGCTATAGGTAGATTCCAAAAGTAGGAATTGTACTATTCCATCGATATCTATCCATAAAAAGAATTTTTAATTTATAACTAAAACAAAACTGATCGATGTCTACAGACAACAAAGTGAAACCATTAGCTCGTTTTTTCAAAAAACGGGTTAAAAACTAAAAAAAAAATAGAAAAAAAAACTTTAATAATTGAAACTGAATCCATTCCCAGATCGATATCTATTTTGCTCCCGAAAAGTTAAATTTCAAAACGGCAGTTTCCTATAAAAAATCGCAATTTTTAATTTAATTGAAAAATAATACACTGAAATACGTATTATCCTTTAAATTTCGAGTTTTCCGAGAACATTCCGTAATCCGATGTTTCCTGAGACAGCCACCATTTGAGGCTGCGTATATCGTAGTGGTTTCGATTTCACTCATGTTACAAACTATTATTCTTGCTAATCAACAGTACGTATATGAGGAACAATAAAAATATTTATAAAATTATTTTTATTGTTCCTCATATACGTACTGTGATTACATTTATTTTATTAATATGAGATCTAACAAAATATTCACTAAAAGCGGTGCATATAGTTGCTGGTTAAGCAATTTTCACTAGTAATAAAAAAAAAACTTCTGTTAATCAGAGCTGGACGTACGCTTAGAGCCTCACGATACGAGGGGCAGGGGCGTATTTATGGGGAAGGTTTGGGAGGTTCATCTTTATGCTTTGAAATATTTAGTAACTCATACGTAATGATGCAAAATATACTGAATCAAGCAGGAAAACAATAAAAGGGCGGCAAGACACTGGATTTTCATTTTAGTATATTTCCTCCTCCGTTTTGGAGGTCTTTAAAAATGCATGAAATATACATTTTTTTACCCTATGACACTTACAAATTAAAAAAATAAATAAATAAATACCCCCTCAAGCAGCTGCTTGCCACAGAGGTCTGACAGGAGCCTGTCAGTTTATATGCCAGAGTAGCAGGTCTGAGAGGATGGCAAGACCTCAGCAGAAAAACAACATGCACAACCATGCCTTTACCCGGGGCTCGAACCCAGGTCCCTTAGATCAGTAGCACCCGGGGCTCGAACCCAGAGTCCCTTAGATCAGTAGCCAAGCTTGCTAACCACTCGGCCATGGACGGCACTTACAAATTACTTGTATAAAAATATAAATTAAAAAATATTTAATTATCAATAATATTTATTAATTTTTAGCATATAAATTATAAAATTTATAGGAATATTTTATAGGTCAATCATAACAAGCTGTATATTAAATGATACCCTGTCACTTGGGGAGAATTATCCAGTCCATTATTATTTTAAAGAGTTTAATGTAATTAATGGGAAATATTGGGTCCGCTACTAAAGAATAAAAGAAAAGGCAAAAAAAAAATCTGACGTTAAATTAAAAAAAATTACGTTTATCCGAAAAATATAATGCAAAAAAAAATTGTTTTTGCCATTTTAATGTTTACGTTGCATTAATGCTATACACGCATCTGATCTCAGAACACGGCAGATAAGTGGTGCGGGGGTGGATCAGTCGATAGTGCATCCCAGGTTCGAGTCCCAGCTAGGTCAGCGTTAAGATTTATCTCTGCAAAACTCCCCGCCCTGCCCACGGTCAGTAGGGGACACCGATAGGCTTGGAAAGGCCGCCGTCCTTCGGTGGGGACGTTAAGCCGTGGCCCCGTGTTCAGAAGAGCCATACCCTGTGCACGTTAAAGAACACGCTGGATGGCCTTGACGGGAAGCTACCATCTGTCTCCCAACAGCTGTTCCAGTGGGTCCCCTCCCCCAACCTTCTCTGAGCCTTCGGGGTCCATGTGACCTGGCCATTTAGCCCATGGTGTGCAAAAAAGTGCCACTCAGAGGTAAAACAACCCAACGTTAAAGAACACGCTGGATGGCCTTGACGGGAGGCTACCATCTGTCTCCCAACAGCTGTTCCAGTGGGTCCCCTCCCCCAACCTTCTCTGAACTCTCTGTGGCCATTTAACCCATTGGGTGCAAAAAAAGCGCCGCTTAGAGGTAAAACAACCAGCCAACGGCAGATGTCTCTATTTCACGCATAATATTGCAGATGATTTCTTCTTAAATATGATTGAGTAAAAGATTCTGCATAAATATATTTACCCACCTTGCTCCGACGATCAACTGGTAACGTGGAATGTCAAAGAGAAGCTGAGAAAAAGACATCACATCAGGCCGGTCGAATTGATCCATGGACGTTTGAAGTTCTGGAAAATACAAATTATCTCTTTGAGTGTTAGGTGATTAAAATTACACATTTCTGAAACATTGAAGATGCAGTCTTTATTTGTGGGCTATTAGAGGGCTTGGGAAAAAGGGGAATTGCCCCACTGGAATTTCGAATAATTATTCACTGTGTGCGTTTACATGGTGTATAGTTAGATTTAAAAAAAAAATTACATTCCTTAATATGAACAATGCATGGTAATTCTACTGTCATCCCACTATTTTTCCACGCAGTTTCCGTGAAGATTGGGGATGGGAGAATATGGCTCAGTCAGTAGCGCATCAGTCCTGTAATCTACAGTGCCCAGGTTCAGGTGCACCTTATGCCAATGTTGCGATTAATCTCCGCAAAATTCCATCCTTTCCTTGGTGGGTTGGGTTGTTTTACCTCTGAGCGGCACTTTTTTGCACACCATGGGCTAAATGGCCAGGTCACATGGCCCCGAAGGCTCAGAGAAGGTTGGGGGAGGGGACCCACTGGAACAGCTGTTGGGAGACAGATGGTAGCCTCCAGTCAAGGCCATCCAGCGTGTTCTTTAAAGTGCACAGGGTATGGCTCTCCCGCACACGGCGCCACGGCTTAACGTCCCATCCGACGGACGGCGGCCTTTTCAAGCCCATCGGTGTCCCGTACTGACTGTGGACAGGGCGGGGAAATTTTGCGGAGATAAATCTCAACGCTGACCCAGCTGGGACTCGAATCTGGGAACTACAGATTACGAGCCTGGCGCGCTACCGACTGAGCCACCCCTGCCCCCCAGGAAAAAGATGGTAATCGCTAGGTGCCAGATTAGGGTTATATACAGGATGCTCCAATTACTATCTCCCACTGGAAACACTGCAAAAGTTGATGGGTTACAATGGCAGAGGGCAGCCGTGCGCGTTGTTGTGCAGAAGCAGATACCATCCTGCCTACAGCTCTGATTTGACACCTAGCGATTAACATCCTTTTTTCAGCGATGATGGAACACAGATTTCAAAGTGTTGACGATATAGAAACAACAGTGAAAAGATGGATGAGTGAAAAGGACATGGTTTTCTACCGACAAGAACAGAAAAAGTCGTCCCATGAAGTGATGAGTGTCAATCTTTTTGGGGACTGTAATGAAAAGCAGGAGGAAGACAGTAAAATTACTCTGCATTGTATGTACTGGAAATTCTAATAAAAAATCTAGAACTATATTCCGCGTAAAGGGGCAGGGTTGGCTCAGTTGGTAGTGCACCAGGCTCGTAATCTGCAGTTGTCAGGTTCGAGTCCCAGCTGGGTCAGCATTGAGACTTATCTCCACAAAACTCCCTGCCATGCTGACCATGGCAGGGAGTTTTGTTGTTTTTAGGGACACCGATGGGCTTGGAAAGACCGCCGTCCGTCGGATGGGACTTTAAGCCGTGTCTCCATGTGCGTGAGAGCCATACCCTGTGCACGTTAAAGAATACGCTGGATGGCCTTAATGGGAGGCTGCCATCTGTTTCCCAACAGCTGTTCCAGTGGGTTCCTCTCCCCAACCTTCTCTGAGCCTTCGGGTTTCTTGTGACCTGGCCATTTAGACCATGGTGTGCAAAAAAGTGCCGCTCAGAGGTAAAACAACCCAAATTCCGAGTAAACTTGCTTTCTGACAGACCCTCGTACATAAATGTGAACTTCAAATTCCTGAAATGGATTTGGGCTGATTGTGTTGTTATATTCTGAATTCTGTGTATAGGGTAAAGCAATGGCCCTTAATTGGACACCTGAGCCGCATACTGGTGCCGGGCAGTGAACTTATTTTCAAAAAATAACTCGACCTGTGAGAATATGTTTAAAATTTCTATTTTTTTATCTTGATTTTTTTTTTAATATTACCATTTGATTACAAGAGTATACTTTTTTTTATGTTATTAAAGTGTTCAATGTTTGGAATAAATGCATTAATTCGTATGAAATGTTAAAGGGTGGGTAGTGGTGGGCATTAAAAAAATACTAGAATTACTTTCGGGCAATTGGAACACTTCATGCATTTCGCTGTGCCCTGAGATGGGGGCGGGGGTGGCTCAGTCGGTAGCGCGCCAGGCTCGTAATCTGTAGTTCCCAGGTTCGAGTCCCAGCTGGGTCAGCGTTGAGATTTATCTCCGCAAAATTCCTCGCCCTGCCCTCGGTCAGTAGGGGACACCGATGGGCTTGGAAATGCCACCGTCCGTCGGATGGAACGTTAAGCCGTGGCCCCGTGTGCGGGAGAGAGCCATACCCTGTGCACGTTAAAGAACACGCTGGATGGCCTTGACGGGAGGCTACCATCTGTCTCCCAACAGCTATTCCAGTGGGTCCCTTCCCGCAACCTTCTTCTGAGCCTTCGGGGTTCATGTGACCTGGCCATTTAGCCCATGGTCTGAAAAAAAAGTGCCACTCAGAGGTAAAACAACCCAACCCAAGCCCTGAGATGAGTTGTGTTCAGAAACACTTGAGCCACAAGAGACTCAAGCTATGAACTTGGTAGGGAAAGCGATTCATTAACAAAATTTCTTAGGTAGGGGTTGGTTGGATCAGTTGATAGCTTACCAGGTTCGTAATCTGCTGTTTCCAGGTTCGATTCCCTACTTGCCTGCATTGGTAATTTTCTTTTCTAACTCCCGTTCTGCTCTCGATGAGAAGAGAAGCAGCATTTGGAAGTTCCTGTGAATCCCCTTCCTTAACCTTTTCGGAGCCCTTTGGGTCTTTGTGATCTGGCCATTTAGCCCATTGTGCATAAAAAAAAGTGCCGCTCAGAAGTAAAACAACAGCTAAGAGTGTTCGGATAAATTCCAATGTTATTGAATGGAAAGCCAAATTCAAATCTCTGTAACTTTGAAAATGAATTTTTAAACAGAAAAATATCACTGAAGATCTCGATCAAATCTAAATCTTGGGAACGGGGTTGGCTCAGTAGCGTGCTAGACTCGTAATTTGCCGTTCCCAGGTTTGATTCCCAAGCTATCTCCGTTTATTCTCACCCTGCCCTCGGTTAGAAAGGGGAACCGACAGTCTTGGAAGGGTGCCTTCCGTGGAATGGAAGTTAAATAACACCCTAAATGGCCTTGATTGGAAGCTTGGGTTGTTTTACCTCTGAGCGGCACTTTTTTGCACACCATGGGCTAAATGGCCAGGTCACATGGACCCCGAAGGCTCAGAGAAGGTTATGGGAGAGGACCCACTGGAAAAGCTGTTGGGAGACAGATGGTAGCCTCCCGTCAAGACCATCCAGCGTGTTCTTTAACGTGCACAGGGTATGGCTCTCCCGTACACGGAGCCACGGCTTAACGTCCCATCCGATGGACGGCGCGCTACCGACTGAGCCACCCCGCCCCTGATTGGAAGCTGCCATCGATCTCCTCATAGCGGTCCAGTGGATTCCTCCCCACAAACCTTCTCCGAGCTCTTGGGACCTTGTGACTTATCCATTTTGCCCATTGTGTGCACAAAAGTGCCGCTCAGAGGCAAAACAACAATAATAATAATTATCGTTATAATATAATTATAATACTGTTTCGAAAACTCTAATTACGCCAGTGACTGCTTTTAATATTTTTGTTTTCAACACATAAAAATCTTTTCGGTAACTTTACATAATTTTGAAACCAAAATTCATACGTAGTAACCACGCATACTACGAATCTCTAAAAAACCAACTGCTTAAATTGAGGTGGGACAGAAAAAAACGTGATCTGACCTCACAATCATGAAAGGTTTTTCAAAACGAAGCAAATTTTTTTACATTTAAAAATATCTTTATGGCCTCAAAATACCTTTCATCAGACGAACAAGTACAACCATACGCCTTGAAACAAACAGAATACAAATTCACTCGAGAAAGTGTTGGGCATACTGATCAGAAGATCGCTTTCAGCTCTAACTCCGATAAGGGAAAATACATCTTTTTGAGCCTTGGACTCCCAGCTCGAAAATTGCCGAATAGGGCAGGCCAATAATTACACAAACCGCCTTTTCTCCTTGCATACCAATGAGTCAACGCGGCAAGCCCCTAGTATAGTCAGCGTGTGCTAATAACCATGGCTATGCAGCCGGATAATTAATAGAAGTTCTCCAATGCCAAGGCAGTCTTGCTCAATGCTCTCCACGTCCTTTCGCTGCACTCGGTAAGTCATGCAAACGCCCGAATCTTCTTTGATGTTTGCATGTATTCCTTTCGATACCACGCCTATTCCGTCCAATGCACACGGACTCGAAAAACGTACACGAGAAACGCTTAACGAGAAAGCAACAGGTGGCGCAGTTCCATTTTATGTGTGATAATGATGCCAGTATGCTCCAGAGTTTCTCCAGCAGTTGAAATTATAGGGAGGGGAGGTGTTCCAATTTTAAACAGGATGATCAAGAGTGTTGAAAATGACTGCACTGGAAGTGTGGCATGAACTAGCTGATCATTAGTAGGCGAGAGAAAATTCAGGGCTGTGTATACCTCTCGTGAATGGGAGGATATGGCCAAATCTCTTAGTATTAGATTTGGCATAATATTCTTTCGGTAAACTAATGCTTTCCGTACAAAATAAACATCATGGAAGGAACGAAAGATTAAATATTTCAGTGTTTACGAAATGCAGGGTCATTATAAAAGAATGACCATATTTTAGAGTGTTATATATTATTAAATAATTAAGTAATATGAATAATTGTATGTCCAAAATGTTAAGAAATTCAAAGTTCTCTTCTAATGACGGCATAGTGTTAGTATCATAGACGGCTCTAGTATCACATGTAATGTCTTAAATGCCAAATTTCCAAATCGTTGGATTGGTGGAGGTGGACCGATCTGAGAAATTCTGATTTGACACTACTGGCAATCTTCTTTAGGGGATACATTCAAAACATCGTTTATTCCGAAAAACGTTTGTAATTTAGAGTATTTATAGGAAAGAATCACTGCAGATGTTGCTAGTGTTACACCAGATATGCTGAGCCGAGTATGGACAAGGGCGGGAGTGGCTCAATCGTTAGGGCGCCAGGCTCGTAATATATGTAGTTCTCAGGTTCGAGTCCCAGTTGGGCCAGCATTGAGATTTATCTTCGCAAAACTACCCCGCCCTGCCCTCAGTCAGTAGGGGACACCGTCCGTCAGATGGGACGTTAAGCCATACCCTGTGCACTTTAAAGAACACGCTGGATGGCCCTGAAGGGAAGCTACCATACCCCGAGGACTCAGAGAAGGTTGAGAGAAGGGGACTCACTGGAAAGCTATTAGGAGACAGATGGTAACCTTCCGTTAAAGCCATCCAAAGTGTTCTGTAATGTGCACAAGGTATGGCTCTCTCCCGCACAAGGCTTGACGTCCCATCCGATGTACGGCGGCCTTTTCAAGCCCATAGGTGTACTCTGCTGACCGAGGTTGGGGTGGGATGTGGTTTCTCCAGCGATAAATCTCAACGCTGGCTCAAGTGGACTCAAACCTAGAAACTTCCTTCAAATGAAATTCGTATTAAAACTGTTTAATTGTACTTGATATTCTCACGCTGATTGGGGCGGAGGTGGCTCAGTCGGTAGCGCGCCAAGGTCGTAATCTGTAGTTCCCAGGTTCGAATCCCAGCTGGGTCAGCGTTGAGATTTATCTCCGCAAAATTCCCCGTCCTGCCGACGGTCAGTAGGGGACACCGATGGGCTTGGAAAGGCCACCGTCCGTCGGATGGGACGTTAAGCCGTGGCCCCGTGTGCGGGAGAGCCATATACTGTGCACGTTAAAGAACACACTGGATGGTCTTGACGGGAGGCTACCATCTGTCTCCCAACAGCTGTTCCAGTGGGTCCTCAACCTTCTCTGAGCCTTCGGGGTTCATGTGACCTGGCCATTTAACCCATGGTGTGCAAAAAAAGTGCCGCTCAGAGGTAAAACAACCCAACTCACGCTGATTATCTCGCAAAATTATTTATACTCCTTACAAAAAATATATACATAAAAGGACAAAAATTAAAAAGCCATTATGGATTTTAAAACTAACATCAACAGATCTTTCTACTCCAGTTAGCACAACCCAGGAAACATACGAAACTACGTGTACGTACTTAGTATTCAAATGACATAAGGCAGAGGCTGTTCAAATTGCAGCAAGGGAAAAAAAGAAAGTCAACTACTTCGGTCTTTGTTGTTAGAGTCATTAAGTTCCCGGAAAATGTCCCAAAAATAAACATAGCCATGTTATGCAAGTCGAAAGACGCGCACTCGCCAGCAATTCAGCATCGTAGACATCAGCGCCGCTAAATAGAAAAGTGAAAACACAAATTGGTCTGGTGTGTTCCCTTTCTCCAACCTTCTCTGAGATCTTGGGGTCATTGCGTGCAAAAAAACAAAATGCCACCCAAATCTATTAGAGGGTGTTAAAAGTAGAAAACAATAAACTTCATTCTCTTTGAAAACGAATATATTCGAGAGACGTTATTCCGCTAGATCAGGGGTTCTCAACGAGGGTTATGCGGTAAAAAATTTTTGGCGTAAGCCGTGAGAGCTCAAAAGTCGCTAGATCTAGTAGCAAAGTCGCTAAGTTGGCATTATTATACTATAAATATAGTTTTATATATCTATATACGAGGTACGCCAGTTACATACACATTTCCAGAGGGTTCGTGAAGCATAAAAGGTTGAGAACTACTGCTCTAGATGCCTTTTGTCTCCGGTGCAAAATACAAAAACACCAAAGTTCCTCATGCAAAAGAGTTGGGTTGGGTTGCTTTACCTCTAAGCGGCACTTTTTTGCACACCATGGGCTAAATGGTCTGGTCACAAGGACCCCGAAGGCTAAGAGAAAGTTGGGGGAGGGGACCCACTGGAACAGCTGTTGGGAGACAGAAGGTAGCCTCCCGTCAAGGCCATCCAGCGTGTTCTTTAACGTGCATAGGGTATGGAGGGTATGGCTCTCCCGCACACGGGGCCACGACTTAACGTCCCATCCGACGGCCTTTCCAAGCCCATCGGTGTCCCCTACTGACCGTGGGCAGGGCGGAG